>CP136064.1:24259365-24859365 GCA_032622095.1 Siphonodentalium dalli
ATGCCGTATTCTATTGCACATGTGCAGCTAAGTATAACTGTGTCCTAGACAGGAGAACCCTCGAAAGCTGTGCTCGATATACCTACCAGAGGTTTAAATATAAAAGGGATTTGTTTTATTCCTGACTACTTTTATATGATAGCCTTACTACCATTACACGTTACGGCTGGGGTGTCCAATTTAGAATTGGGAATTGCACCCACTTTAACGAGACCGAATATACGAGTCCAGGATATTCAAATTGCACCCGCCCTCTTATTTTATAATTTACCAACTGGTACTTCAGATATGTGTTCCAATTTTTAGAACATATGTCCACCCCTGGCCCATGTGTTACTGGATGATACGCGACGTGTCGCTATGTCACATATGAAACACGTGATTCATACTGTCTAAAATCAGGCCATGGGTTGCCATACATTTCCACTTCACACAGAGTCGTTATTTGGTGGGATAATCTGGATTCAGATTACGGATTAGTCCCCTACGACGTGGTTCGTTAAACGAACAGACCAGAATCAGTAAACGAACAGACCGTAATCGTAATCAACCGTTATTTCGTCGTAATCCAGATTCAGATTCTGATTCCGATTACGGACTCAAACGTTCATAAATTATAATGTAAACAAACTGAGATTTCGCCACCTCGGAGTTTAAAAACACAATAAAACATAAGAATCAGTCCCTTGTGTACAAATTATTGCAGAATATAAACGATCTATATCAAAGAATTTTAAATGCGGAGACAAATTTGTGTTATCAAGTGCAAACGGGGAGAATATTACTGAAATTAGCCAAATAATAATGTTATTGATAGTAACGCTGGGAGAGCACTTCGGTTGATGGCGAACTTGAAGCAAATCATTGTCAATTTCATTGTCACTTTCATCATGTTCGTTTCATAATTCCATCCATAAAATACCACCCGAACGCGTCTCGATTTCAAATTCGGCGGATACGTGACCGTTGACCGAATTCACATGAACCTCTACATGGATATATGTTTTCTGCTTTGTTCGTTAGTATATGTTCCTTCTTATTCAAGAAATAGTATAGGATTATATTATATCGATGGATTATCAGATAAACGTATGTACTATCTAGTCTTATAGCAATTTCATATCTAAAATGTTTTGTTTCGTGAAATGCAGTCGTTTTGCAAAATAGTCTCTGTATAGTGCAGAAACACGGGCATTTATTGGCCAACGTGCTGTACAATAGTTGGAAAATAAAGCTTTGTCCATGAAGCTAATGTTGTGGCCTTGTGCATCTCCCAATCGCACAAGCGTAAAGCTAATTCTAGGATCTCAGGACTATATAGTGAAAATATCAGTCAATTTATTGATTAGGTACCCACACGTACAAGTTCTAGGGACGTGGCTAGAGATTTCCTCAAATTTCCGGCCAACTGCACCCCCCGAACCAAACATAAATCTCACAGGTTCGCAGAATTCCATTTGCACCCCGATTGGAAATATCCAACCTGACACAATCTAAGGTTGGAAAATTATCAACGTTTAATGGTTGAAAAAATCCAACAATGAGAACAATTCCAACCTATATATGGTGTCAAATTAATGTCCAACTAATGCTGTGTCATGCATGAAATTTCCAACTGCTGGAAATGTACCAAAGTTTAGTTTAAACATATTTATTTCGAATATTTGTCAAATTTGGATAACACATGATATATAACACATACACTTGTTTATACAGACAATGGGATTGGGGGACAAGTGCTGACTCACTTAAGGGTACCTCCTCTCCCATATGTTATTACACTGAAAAATAAATAATTAGTAATGGCAAAGCAACATGACTACCAAAACAAGTTGAACATATATACAGATCACCGGCCACCCCCTCCCCAGAGTAAGTCATAAGTTTGTGTATGTATTTATTTAAAATCGGGTTTGTTTGTTGCGTTTGCTAGCTTGTACGTATCATTATTTGGAACAGTTAGTCAAAAGAATCCTGATTTGCCTCACGTATGAATGACTGTACATCTGATAAAATTGTACCAAAGTTCGGGGGGGGGGTCGAGACACCCCAGCCAACCCTTGTCACCACGTCCCTGTACAACTGACAAGTTTCATGTGTTCTCCACAACGTCTTCGGAATTTGATTCAGGAGACACAGAGCTGTTAGAAGTGCTTGCCCTATTGACCCTCATCAATAAACACACTTTCACTTTAAAAAAAAGATGCGGTTAAGTCGGATTGGCAGCTAATTAGGTGCCATGTATATATACATAGACATAGAAGAAAAGCATGACTTTCACAACACACATGAACTTTATAAATATAAGATACAAATGATACTTGTGTCAAATACATGAGCCATGTTTCACGATGGGAGAACATTAAACGTGGATTTCAAAATCTGACCTAGAATCCGTATAATCTCGATTTAGCCCCGCCCCGTAATCGGTTTCGGATTCTGAATCTGGATTCTCTCACGAAATAACGACTCAGTGTAATATGTTCTGTATCACATGCGATATCATGTGATTCATACTGTATAAACTCACCTGGAGTGTAATCAGGACATGGGTTACCACACATTTCCACATCACACAGGGTAAGAGGTTGTGTATCACGTGTGATACCACGTGATTCACACTGTATACACTCACCAGGGCCCTATACTATGGACCATAATAATTGTAAGCACAAGGTTATGGGAGGTACACAGGAGGCGTCAAGTGCAATAGACCACTGTGTTGTAATAGTGTACATTATACCCGTGTGCTCGTGCGCACATTCCCGATGGGTGATTGGGTTTGATTAGAATGGAATTCACACTGCGGCAATCAAGCGGTTGTCTCGTGTCAAACAACCTAAAGTCTGTATTGGAGTATTGACCAATTATGACATTCGTGTAGGGACGCTGTTAGAGGGTCTCCTTTGTGGGTACACAACTTGGAGTTTAAACCTGCACCTGAGACTCTCTAGCTACGTCTCTTGTACATATTATCAATATAATACTCCAGCGATTCTGAATGACAACCCAACTAGAAATTGAAATACATCGTTGTTGGAACAGACGATAATCATTGACGAAATATAACACAATGCACGAACGGTTGCGATGTACTCACTGAGTGATTATTTAAAGGATACCGATTACCACTAATCAAATTGAACACGGATCACCCAAGCACTAGCGATAACATATCAATGAGTGTCTCCGAGGATTCTTTTTTTTTTTCATTAGTCAATCAAGTCACATGTGGAAAACCTATTATTGTATTGGTCACCATGCATGTGAACGCGGCATTACAAGAAGTCGCATATACACTGTTAGAATAAGAGTAAGAGTGGAGGTATATGGTAATCGACACCTTTTGTGTGCCCCACAGAAGCTTGTGATTACAATAATTGTGTTATTTCACCCAAACCTTGGGTGTTTATTTCACACCACTTTCTGGGATAACCTGTGTGTCGACTGAGAACCTATGTGCCAATTGAGGAGAACACGCGAAGGATTTGTGTAAATGTTAGCCCAAACGACATTTCGAAGTAACGACTGCTTTGTTGTTTATTTCGAGGAATAATACCGCATCATATGAATTCAGCCCAAATATATTGACAGGTGTCAAGGGTCTAACTCTATACTGAGCAATAAAAAACTAATATAATAAATACCGAGTATATTTAATTTTAACGCCAATGGGTCGTTTATGTGCGTTTAAGAGTGTATTTATGCTTAAAGCAAAGTGAAATAACGATCTTAAAATGAATTGGCCGGTATATTTTATTAGTTATCAGGGTTACCAGGGTCGTAGTTGCATAAATTACAATATATCTTATTTTTATGCTAAGATAATTGCGTGGTTATATGTCGTAGCTTGATCGGTATCGATCGGTATTGAGGTTAACACAAATCCCATATATGGAAATTCCAAATATGGAAAGTGACTTGCGCATGCGCAAAACAGATACAATGGTTTTCCTAAAATCGAAGCAATGAACAACAAACACCGACCCAGTTAAATAACGACATTAGATAGCGGTGTATTGCGTCTTTAAGAGTGTGTTGATATCTAAATCATGTGATTAACTAATTAAAAATTATTTCGACTACATATTTCGATAATTATCAGGTCCGCAGTTCGATCATGAAACAAAATTTGTAGAGACTTTAATTGCTTGGTAATTATTGAGATTGCAGTTTCCTTATATGGCAACTCCTTATTTGGAATTTTCTTGCGCATGCGCAGAAATGATAGAATTTCATGAAGACGTCGCCATTTTTATTATCACTGTTATTCCATTCTCTTGTGTCGGTGCAATGATTTGCTGTCGTATTTTAGGCAAATAAGGCACTGTATGCATGCGTAATGATAAGTTGATGAGGTTGCATCCATTATTATTCCGATGTTTAATAGTTTTGTCAGCTAAAATAACTTCGCGCAGCGGCTGTTATCGCGTGAAAATGAGTAGGTCAACTTGGTTGGAGTCAAACATTGGAATGGCAGGGAATTCCCCGTTTTGACTCGGCATTGTTTGTAAACAAATGCAAATTTATAAGAAGAAACGTTAACAACTGTGCGTGTTTGTGTACTATGACGCTGGTGGATATTGATTAATTGTTTTTCTCGAGTATTTATTCATTCCTAATCATCGGCTAATGGCAGTAAAACTTCAGTCAGAAATGTATTTAAGTTAACCCAATCTTTGCACAATTCAATTGCAAGTTGAAAATGAAAGTAAATTGAAATTTTTAAGAAGAAACAAAATCAACATCTGACAAGTGCCATTGAGTGTGGCTGATAAGTGTGTACTACTTCTAGGGCTAGGCCTAACTTATTTTTAATTAGAATGACATTTTTACATGGGGATTATGATTTATATAAGAATCTGGAATAATACCTTTACCTTATTCTTGAGTTGAGGTGTTTTTTTTTATTTAAACATGTCCTGTAGTGAGTTGTTAATTTGGGTTGGTACTACAGGCAAAATAAGTGACTGATATAAAACATGTATCACTATCAGTCGCTGATGTGTTAGAGTCAACCTTCTCTAACTGCAGGGCTCTTTATGAATACAGGAGAAGTCGGCCCCGTGCGAAGTTGGCCCCATACGATGACGGCCCCGCACGAAGTCGGCCCCATATATAACAGAAACATTGTTTTAAATCGTTTTTTAATTTATATGATGATATGAAATATGAAACTAATAATAATAATGACAAGATTATATTAATACAATTAACAATAAATTCAAACGTCGTCGTTGTCACTGTCACTGTGTTGTCAGTTATATATGGGTGCCGAAATATCGGCGACCCTATGGAGTAGCTGGCTTGTTGTCAAATCTCTGTCTCTATACAGCTTCCATACGTTAATTATTTGAACTAATGGCTTCATTCGCTAAGCAGCAATCAACAGTACTTACCAGCTTTCTTTCATTGTCTGTAGGCAACTATATACCGGTATATCATTGTTTTTTATAAATATATTTATCACATAATTTGGCCATAAAAGCAGTTTCATAATTATCGGTAATAGACACGTTTAATATCAGCGCGTGCGATGACGTCACGGCGTTCTTCAAATAACTTGCGATCGCTGTAGTTTATGATTGTTGTTTTCGATGAATATTTCGCGTTGCTTCGGGTTTATTTGATCATGTGATAAAAGGTATCTCACACTCGTCCTATTTTATACGTAATTTATCAACCTCGTCCTCTAAATTCTATTTGAGCCTCGGTAAACCTCGGCTCAAATCGAATTTAGTGAACTCGGTTGATAAATTCCGTATAAAATAGGAACTCATGTGAGATCCTCTATATATGATATATATTTGTCAGACGCATGACAATACTGTCTGCCCATCTACATTAATGGGGCCGTCTTCATATCGGGCCGTCTTCGCGCGGGCCGACATCTCCAGATACGCTCATTATCCTGCCACATGCATATAAATTATTGTATCCTAACATATGCTCTAACAGTTACATGTACTTTTACACTTAACTTGGAAATAGTCTTTGTTTCCTAATGTAATAACACAGTTTATAGGCATCATACCGAATCACAAACATTTTGTATTCCACATGATGCCTTTAAACTGTGTTATTACATTAGGAAACAAAGATCATTATTTATAATTACATCACAGTGCATTTAAGCTGGAAATATCATTAAATTTTAAATATTTGGAACTTTGTAAGTTCACTTCTGACCTTCTGTAATTATCCTACTTAAATACATTTGATAGCATTTTATAAATCAATGACAAAATACTTGTACGTCTATAGAGAATGAAGTGAATGTAATTATTTCAGTATAATCCCAGCTTTATATTCCAGGCCAAATAATTCACTGCGTTAAATGAATAATTAATTTCCAGTGCCTTCAGCTACATCTTTTACACAATCCTGTCAAATATGAAGAAATTATCATTTAAAATCACACTAAATATTATTGGCTACTGTTTTCAAATTTTGAAGATATGACTTTTATATATCGAGAGGTTGATGGAAGCGAGATCCAATGTTTTATCAGTCGACAGGCCATGTCACGACACACCAATTATATTACATACTATGCTGGTCCCACCAGCCGGGCACCAGGCCTCGTGCGGAGTATACACTGCCTTTGGGCTGGGTTGGTTGGCCTCACGGCAGTGGACCCAGTCGCTGAGGTCTGGTGGGAGATGTTTTTGGGCCCAATGGGATGTTTGAAGAATTTACGGGGCAGAACATATGCAAGTACAATAACTGCCAATGGGCAGGAAAATGGTTGAACCAGAGATGGCGAGCGTCTCTTCATGGTTTACTTATATCTGTCAGCCAGACAGAATTTTTTTCCAAATAAACTTCAAATGGTAGGACTGTCATGATTATTCAATATAGTTGATTAATTATTAATTAAACACAGCACTATTATATGTAAACCATATTGTTCCATAGTTCATAAGCATAGACTACAAGTAGGTATAACTCATAAATGTCATTGGTTTTTATCAATGTCTCTGAAAATGGTTCAAAAGTCTCCTGATACTATTAGCATATAGTAAACCTAACTATACATGTACATGTAGTTGTTTCTTGGCCTAATTTGCATATCTATTATTAATTATTCATAGATAAATTTGGTATGATAATCATAATGGACAAATTATTGGTTAAAGATCATAAATGACCTTTTTGCATCGAAATAGACCCATATTACCTTCATTATTGTGGTATTTGTTTGCTTTCACATTAAATTTCCAGCTCATTAGTCTCGGTAACTAGATATATAATATGCAAATTAGATAAGGTCACATGGTGTGATGTTCGCGATGACCTTGGCATATGTGAAAATCTATCCCGAAGATATGTACCAAATTTCAGCTTAATCCGTCAAATATTTTTTAAGTTATGCAAAATTAAAGCAAAATTTATTGCGAAAAAGTGGGCGTGGCTAAATTTGCATATCTATTATTACTTATTAGCTCAACTTTACTTTGTAAAGTTTGAGCTATTGCCATGGCTTGGTATCCGTCGTCCGTGTGTGCGTGATGCGTCAACAATTTCCTTTAGCACGGGCTACAGTTCGTACCTTTGGTCCGATTATTATGAAATTCGTCCTGGATGTTGACATTGACATGTAGATGGGAACGAGTCATTTTGGGGTCATTCGGAAAAAAAACATGCCGCCAGTGGCCATCTTGGATTTCAAAATTCAATCCATTATCAAGGGCTACAGGCTGTACCGTTCGTCTTATTGTCATGAAATTTGTCATGGATGTTAATATTGACATGTAGATGGGAACGAGTAATTTTGGGGTCATTTGGCCAAAAAACATGGCCGCCGGCAGCCATCTTAGATTTTGCTCTTTGCATGACTAAATCCTTTAGCACAGGCTACAGGTCGTACCTTTAGTCTGATCATCATAAAATTTGTCATGAATGTTAATAATGACATGTAGATGGGAACGAGTCATTTTGGGGTCGTTCGGCCAAAAAACATGGCCACCAGAAGCCATCTTGGATTTTACTCTTTGTATGACTAAATCCTTTAGCACGGACTACAGGTCGTACCTTGAGTCTGATCATCATGAAATTTTTCGTGGCTGTTGAAATTGGAATCTAGATGGGAACGAGTCATTTTGGGGTCATTTGGATGAAAAACATGGCCGCCAGTGGCCATCTTTGATTTCAAAATTCAATCCATTAGCACAGGCTACAGGTCGTACTGTTCGTCTGATCATCATAAAATTTATCATGGATGTTAATATTGACATGTAGATGGGAACGATTAATTTTGGGGTCATTCGGCCAAAAAACATGACCGCTGCAGCCATCTTGGATTTTACTCTTTGTATGACTAAATTCTTTAGCACGGGCTACAGGTCGTACCTTTAGTCTGATCATCATAAAATTTGTCATGGATGTTAGCAATGACATGTAGATGGGAACGAGTCATTTTGGGGTCATTTGTCCAAAAAGCATGGCCGCCAGCAGCCATCTTGGATTTTACTCTTTGTATGACTAAATTCTTTAGCATGGGCTACAGGTCGTACCTTTAGTCTGATCGTCATAGAATTTGTCATGGATGTTAACGATGACATGCGGATGGGATACAATCATTTTGGGGTCATTCGGCCGAAGACATGGCCGTCAGCAGCCATCTTGGATTTTACTTTTCTCTTCATGTCTATAAACTAGTATTAGACATTCAACTTTGACTGTAATACATTAAATTATTCCCTTTCCAATTTGAGCTACAGTGTCATTGACACTTTCATTCATACATAAATTTGGTATTATAATGGACAAATTATTGTTTAAAGATCAAAAATGCCCCCTTATCATCGAAATAGACCCATATTACATTCATTATTGTGGTATTTGTTTGCTTTCACATTAAATTTCCAGCTCATTAGTCTCGGCAACTAGATATATAATATGCAAATTAGGCAAGTTCACATGGTGTGATGTTCGCGAAAACCTTGACATATGTGAAAATCTATCCCGAAGGTATGGTACCAAATTTCAGCATAATCCGTCAAATATTTGTTAAGTTATGCAAAATTAAAGCAAAATTTATTCCGAAAAAGTACCCAAAAACACCCATTTTGGGGCCGTTCCTCTTCAGCCTATTTAGTCATAATGCACTGAGGCCCACGTGACAAAAAATATCAGTGGTTTTTCGACCTTCGATTAACCATAACTAGGAAACTAGATGGATTTGTTTTGTTCTGTAAAAAGTTTTGTGATCTGCGATTCATAATCTTTCATATGAGACTAACTATAAACATTGTACTTGAATATGACATTTTCACCTAAAATCCCTATTATCAGTCCAGACAGAGAAATTTGTATTGACTTGTTTCATTTATTTAATTTATGATGGCGATGTCATTTGATAAATAATAGTCTATTTTGTGTTGATAACACGATGGTTAAGATCAGGTCTGCAAATATCCACCGCACCTGCGAAGTTTATTTGTATAATCGGAGATTTCAATAATCCTTTGTTGTGTTACTCTAGTAGTTGGCGTGTTGCCATTTTCTGCGATTGCTAAATTTAGTCATTTAGATATTATGTACAAATCAAATAAACGGGATGTCATCCTTTAATAACGTGTCGCGTGGAAATGGCTATTTTTTGTCCTGATATCAGTGATATAAATGAATGCCTATTAGTATGATTATCCTGAAATAAATTTATGCCACTTTGGCGAACATGGGAACCACGGTACAATTTATGCCATTTAGGCACACTTCAGGCACACTGGGCTTATATTTCGGCGAGAATCCAAATCTAGATTCTCGTAAATATTCTCACAAATTACCCTGGATTCTCTTGAAAAAGTATATATCAGCAAAAAGCAAAATCAGATGAAATATATGCCCTGGAAATATAGCAAATCGTTTAATGCTTTAGAATTTTTGTTTTTGGAGATTTATATATATGCTTAAAGACATATTATGGACTTGTTATGGACTTTTTCGGGTGCGAGAAATTGATAAGTTAGTGCTCAGGCACTTTGCCAACCTGGAGAATGTTATCATTCTACTAACATCACTGAAAATTTCCAAAGAAATCTACCACACCACTTCATAGAGAACATCGTCTGAACTACCCCAAATTGTAAATATTTACATCTCGATTCGGGGCGCAACTATCGGCTATAATTAAACAAAAATGATTTCGCCATCGAGAGTCATTGCATTTAACTAATATATAAGAATGACGTTGTGTATCATCCATTTGAATTAATATTCGTAACAAATAACTACTTTGAGAAAGATTATTCTTAATTTCTATTTGATCACTCTGCCCGGTGTCTGTCGGAGTGTTTCACATCACTTTAATCAAGGAAGACTGTTCAGAAAAACTGTATTTCAAGACCACCAAACAACTTTCCTTTTTAGGGCCACCACATCTTTCCAAAGATGTACTTCTTCCATTTTGCTATCAAAGACCGAAAAATGTCGTTAAACTAGAGATCCAAATACCCCCCTAAGGGCCCCTGTATCTTGAGATATTAAAGACCGAAAATGTCGTTAAACTATAAAGACCGAAAAATGTCGTTAAACTAGAGATCCAAATACCCCCCTATATCTTGAGATATTATAAAGACCGAAAAATGTCATTAAACTACAAAGACCGAAAAATGTCGTTAAACTAGAGATCCAAACATCACCACCCCTTCTTTTTTGAGACATTAAAGAACGAAATATGTCGTTACACCATTAATACATAATTTGTGTTTATGAAAGTCTGGCACCCATTAGCAGTTTGTTTTCAGTACATTTTAATATTCATTGGAACGTAAACAATTATTCTCTGACAGAAATCATGTTAATATCGCCTTTCGTTACTGGTTTCCTCGACTCAAATATTTCTTACTGCTCAATACTTATAATTAAAAAAAATGTTCTGTGTTTTCTGTCACTTCTTAATAGCATTCTGTATTCTGCTATTGAAAAGAAAAAAAGTTGCAGTATACCGTAAAGGTACGGAAGGCCTTGGTGGGTATCCTGTGAACATATTTCCACCTGTCAAAAACCGCTACAAACGAAAAAAAAAAATATAGACAGACTTTGTTAATATACAAATGAGAAATATCTCATAAACAGTATGTTATTGTCGTAAATTTGACGATTGTTATGTAAACAAAGCATAAAAAGTTACTTTCCTGGTGTTTCTTTATATTATGATGGTAAACATAAAGAGCGTTCTTTGTTGCTCAATTCCTTATTTGGAAATAATAAAGAGCGTTTATACCATTTGTGTGTGATTAGCCAGTAGCATTGTGCTGCCTTCTATAACACAATCAGACTCTTGTTTAGGTAAAATGTAGTAGGTCTTTATGTAAGCATGATGTTTAAGCGATAGTGATCGTATATTTGAACCAAAATGTATGCGTTTTAATATTTTTCTGTTTACGGTGTTTGGAACAAATATGAATATTTTCGACAACTAAGCCCTCTCGTTCCTTTAATATAATTAATATAACATCCCTCATCCAATAATCTCCAAATTGCATATCTAATTTCAATCCTAGTTACACGTCACACCACCCCTCATCATTTGCCAATTGTACACCCTTTTTTTTGCTGCTGCAACTG
Source organism: Siphonodentalium dalli (assembly GCA_032622095.1). Lineage (NCBI taxonomy): Eukaryota > Metazoa > Mollusca > Scaphopoda > Gadilida > Siphonodentaliidae > Siphonodentalium > Siphonodentalium dalli. The sequence goes on from CP136064.1 coordinate 24,270,940, forward strand.
CTCAATTTCTTTAAAAATTATTGAAAAAATGGCCCTCCCGCCCGCCGACATTAACCTCTGATTATTTGTTTTCGATCATCGGTCCACACCAAAATTGAGCACACGTCCCTATATAATATACCTATTTAAACCGACTATACACGTTGGTGTAATAGATCAACCGTTAATTTAACCGTTTAGGTAGCATATTTCCACGTATACGTTATCACGACAAATCCCTGCTGATCTGTTATTAATGAACCAAACAATTAACATGTCAACACACTCTGGCCCGCCAATGCTACAGTGTATAAACGTAACGGGACAAATATTCACAATATATTGGCAGCTAACGAGAACATTCATCACCAGCAATCTGCTCACCCCTTTCAGCTGATACGATAGAAACTAAACGATTTGTTACTTTTAATTACCCGTACTTAATTACACTACTTGCGTGTTAATAAAGTACGACCCCATTACCACTAAATGTGAAACATGTGATTTAGAACATTAATATTCACTCTTACATAGTTCCACATCCAAGGCTCGTCTTGTGTAATCGTATGTCAGTTGTAACGTTGTGAAACTGCAACCGAACTGAATCATTCTATGCTAAATAGTTCATGGGTGACCTGATGCATGCATCTTAGTTTTCTTGTATCGTATAGTGCCCTGGAGTGTAAGCAGGGCATGGGCAGCCATACATTTCCACTACACCGGGTGAGAGGTTGTGTATCACGTGTGCAACCACGTGATTCCCACTGTATACACTCAAGTGGAGTGTAATCAGGGCATGGGTTGCCGTACACTTCCAATTCACACAGGGTAAGAGGTTGTGTATCACGCCTGAGAAGACGTGATTCATACTGTATAAACTCACATGGAGTGTAATCAGGGCATGGGCTGCCATACATTTCCCCTTAACACAGGGTCAGCTGCTCTGTATCACGTGTGAGACCACGTGATCCATACTGTACAAACTCAGGGGAGGCCATGTGTTGTCGTACACTTCCACCTCACACAGGGTGAGTGGTTGTGTATCACGTGTGAGATCACGTGATTCATACTCTATAAACTCACCTGGAGTCTAATCAGGGCATGGGTTGCTCGTTGCCGTACACTTCCACCTCACACATGGTGATATGTTGTGTATCACGTGTGATACCACGTGATTCATACTGTATAAATTCACCAAGAGTGTAATCAGGGCATGGGTTGCCATACACTTCCACCTCACACAGGGTAAGAGGTTTCGTATCACGTGTGATACCACGTGATTCATACTGTCAAAACTCAACTGGAGTGTAATCGGATGGGTTGCCATTCATTTCCACCTCACACAGGGTAAGATGTTGTGTGTATCACGTGTGAGACCACGTGAGTCATACTGTTTAAACTCACATAGAGTGTAATCGGGGCATGGGTTGCTGTACACTTCTACCTCACACATGGTAAGATGTTGTGTATCACGTGTGAGACCACGTGATTCATACTCTATAAACTCACCTAGAGTGAAATCAGGGCATGGGTTGCTGTACACTTCTACCTCACACAGGGTAAGAGGTTTCGTATCACGTGTGAGACCACGTGAGTCATACTGTTTAAACTCACATAGAGTGTAATCGGGGCATGGGTTGCTGTACACTTCTACCTCACACAGGGTAAGATGTTGTGTATCACGTGTGAGACCACGTGATTCATACTGTATAAACTCACCTGGAGTGTAATCAGGGCATGGGTTGCCATTCACTTCCACTTCACACAGGGTAAGATGTTGTGTGTATCACGTGTGAGACCACGTGAGTCATACTGTTTAAACTCACATAGAGTGTAATCGGGGCATGGGTTGCTGTACACTTCTACCTCACACAGGGTAAGATGTTGTGTATCACGTGTGAGACCACGTGATTCATACTCTATAAACTCACCTAGAGTGAAATCAGGGCATGGGTTGCTGTACACTTCTACCTCACACAGGGTAAGATGTTTCGTATCACGTGTGAGACCACGTGAGTCATACTGTTTAAACTCACATAGAGTGTAATCGGGGCATGGGTTGCTGTACACTTCTACCTCACACAGGGTAAGATGTTGTGTATCACGTGTGAGACCACGTGATTCATACTGTATAAACTCACCAAGAGTGTAATCAGGGCATGGGTTGCCATTCATTTCCACTTCACACAGGATAGGAGGCTCTGTATCACGTGTGAGACCACGTGATTCATAGTGTATAAACTCACCTAGAGTGTAATCAGGGCATGGGTTGCCATTCATTTCCACCTCACACAGGGTAAGATGTTGTGTATCACGTGTGAGACCACGTGATTCATACTGTATAAACTCACCTAGAGTGTAATCATGGCCTGGGTTGCCATTCACTTCCACTTCACACAGGGTAAGATGTTGTGTATCACGTGTGAGACCACGTGATTTATACTGTATAAACTCACCTAGAGTGTAATCAGGGCGGGGGTTGCCATTCACTTCCACCTCACACAGGGTAAGATGTTGTGTATCACGTGTGAGACCACGTGATTCATACTGTATAAACTCACCTAGAGTGTAATCAGGGCATGGGTTGCCATTCACTTCCACCTCACACAGGGTAAGATGTTGTGTATCACGTGTGAGACCACGTGATTCATACTGTATAAACTCACCTAGTGTGTAATCAGGGCATGTGTTGCCATTCACTTTCACCTCACACAGGGTAAGAGGTTGTGTATCACGTGTGAGACCACGTGATTCATACTGTATAAACTCACCAAGAGTGTAATCAGGGCATGGGTTGCCATTCACTTCCACCTCACACAGGGTAAGAGGTTGTGTATCACGTGTGGGACCACGTGATTCATACTGTATAAACTCACCAAGAGTGTAATCAGGGCATGGGTTGCCGTACTCTTCCTATTCACACAGGGTAAGAGGTTGTGTATCACGTGTGAGACCACGTGATTCATAGTGTATAAACTCACCAAGAGTGTAATCAGGACATGGGTTGCCATTCACTTCCACCTCACACAGGGTAAGATGTTGTGTATCACGTGTGAGTCCACGCGATTCATGATGTATAAACTCACATGGAGTGTAATCAGGACATGGGTTGCAGTAGGGCTTCACGGTTTTTTCGGTATTTAGTCATACCGCGGTTTTATTTTTAATACCGTGTAGTCGGTATTGGATTACTTGAATAGTCGGTATATCGCCGCAAACTACATTTTCTTCCTTCAGTCGGTTTTACGGCAGCAAACAAAAAAATAACGCGTGCTTGTAAGTAATGAACGAGAACGAGAACCAGCTAGACTGAACGAGAACCAACAAGACAACACGGTAACCAGCCAGACGCCCAGAGCATAACTGCAGCAAAGTGCGAAAAGCAATTTTTACAAAGGCAGTGCCAACATGTTGCACGCTGATGGATGTGTGTTTATAGTTGTCTTATATGCAGCTTAAATTAGTGTACAGAATGCAATAATTAGACCATGATCGCCATCCATACAATTACGAAATTTAAATGGTACTCTCACAATTTTTTCCAATTGCTAATGTTTATCCATCATCGAGACACCACAGATAAATAGGTATTGGTTGGAGACGCCCTAACCTTTTTAGTGTAATCTGGACTTAAATCCCCTCATGGTATAACTTCTTTAGAAAACGAACCAAGAGCCATACCAATTTGATTCTCGATAATAATTTGCTTTGTTGTGAATTAAAAATTGTGAATTAAATACCTGTTATTTTTGCATAAGCGACGTCATTAGAACCCCACACATTGTTACAATCACAGACGACATGCATTGCATTGTCATATTTTCGTGTGTCAACGTGACACTGCATTCACATGGGCGAATATTGAATTGCGTACTGTACCATAGGATATTGACTAGCAAAATGTTTAGAAATTATTCTTGACGGTATTTAGTCATACCGCGATATTTCATTTAATACCGTAGTCGGTATTGTGGAGGTGGATACCGCGAAGTCCTAGGTTGCCGTACACTTTCACCTCACACATGGTGATAGGTTGTGTATCACGTGTGACGCCACGTGATTCATACTGTATAAACCATCTGGAGTGTAATCAGGGCATGGTTTGCCGTACACTTCCAATTCACACAGGGTGTCCGGTTGTGTATCACGTGATTCATACTGTATAAACTCACCTCGAGTGTAATCGGGGCATGGGTTGCCATACACTTCCACCTCACACAGTGTGAGCGGTTCTGTATCTGTTGGTCCATTCTTTTGCACCCTCACATATCTTCCGATAACGCCTCCACTACAAGGCAGATCAAGAGTGGCTCCATCGGGAGCTGTCCCCGGATAGTAGTAACACCGATCATTGAACATACCGACTCCGTTTTCGTACGTGATCGATAAGTCTATCGTAAAATTTGTAAGGCGAAAGCCTGCAACAAAATACCAAAAGCACATCACTTAACATAAGAGCGGCATGAATCCCGATACTTATTCCTTTTTCCTTATTCAAACAAATTGGGAAAATGTTGCATATGACCATGGCAATGTCTTTAGTAAGGCCAGATAACATTTTGGGAACAAAAAAATCCGGGTCAAAAGTACAAAAATGCCTCGAAATGAGGTCAAGTCCGAAAATATACGGAAATTGTCCGAAACAAGTTCTGGGGTCACAAATGGCCACCTCGGCCAAAAATTTTGTGCCGAAAACACTTTGGGTCGAGTCCGAAAAAGGGGGGTCGAATTTCAGTTTTCGCCCTCCTCGGTCGGGAAAATTTCGGAAAATATGGCAAAGTGTGCCATATTCATAAATGGCCACCTGGGACGAAAATTTTGAGCCGAAATGTTTTGGGTCGTCCGAAAAAATTTCATTTGCCACATTTCCCCCAAATTTCCCTGACTGAGAAGAGCGGGAGTTTCTATTTGACACACTTTTTCGGACTAGACCCAAACAAATTTCGGCCCAAATATTTTGGCCGAGGTGGCCATTTATGACCCCGAACTTCTTTCGGACAATTTTCGGACTTTGCCTATTTTCGAGGCATTTTTTAACTTTTTACCTTAATTTTTTTTCAACCAAAATGTTATCTCGCCTTACTAAAGACGTTGCCATGGTCATTTGCCACATTTTCCCAAATTTTCCAGAACTTTTGACCCGGATTTTTTTTCACCCAAAATTTTATCTCGCCTTACCGAAGCCGTTACCATGGTCAGTTGCCACATTTTCCAAATTTTTTGAACAAGGAATAAGGAAAAAGTATCGGAATTCACGCTGCTTAACCTAAGTATCTGAAGAATATATACAAATTCACATGGAATTTTGTCGAGCGATTACAAACACACGCACAAAGGCAACCAAAGATATGTACAGCATACTGTCGAAGGCCAAAACTTTACACTGTGAAGTATGGGGATTTGAACATACGAAAGACATAGAAGTTGTCCAACTGTAATTTTGTAAATTACTAACAGGCATGAAATATAGTACGCCAAACTACATGGTTTATGGTGAATTGGGGCGATGGGCCTTGGAACTTCAAATTAAAAAGCGAATGATCTCTTCTAATCCAGATTGGTTGCAAGTGACAATAGAGACAGACACCCCTCGGAAATGTATTCTATACTATTAGCAATGGACGCACGCGGAGAAACACCACCCATAATAAAACTACACAAATCAATTTTATCTGCTACTGGATTCAGTCGAAGCTGAGATACACAAATCACATTGATTAAATCGAAGACACCGGCAGTCAGATGCTCGTAGCCCGTTTATATATAACCATGGGTATATGCGAGATATAACCGTACAAACAAAAACGCCGTTCTTTTTACCGTGTATTTATCCATGGTGTGCGTGCCTGTGGTTGTCCGTAACATGGTGCCCGGTGTTATTGCTTTGAAAGGTAATCATGTTCGACTGGTGTTGTCAGATTGGTAATATGAGATCAGCGGTTTCTATGTCTTGTCTGGTCACATTTACTGTTTGAACTTTGTCTGAAATAGACGCACTTTTTATACTAGAATTTGCGCAACAGGAGCGCATGGGAAATCGCACGTCGAGTTGGTTTAAGGGTTTTTAGAAAAAGTATTTATATGATATAGACAGAGACGTGCCGACAGGGGTTGGGTGTCTCACACCCCCAACTTTGGTCAAAATGTTCAACAGTTGGAAATTTCATACCTGCCAAAACATTAGTTGGAAATTTCACACCAACATTAAGTTGAAAATGTTCTTGTAGTTTGATTTTCAAACAATTTAATCGCATATTTTCCTATTTTTGGTAAATAGTTTGGACTGAAATGGTCATCAGTCGGAAATTTCCAACCTTAGGAGGGTGACAGGTTGGAAATTTCCAACACTTGGACAATGTGTGTCCTGCTCCCTCCCCCGTGGCCAGTCAAAAAACTGCTAGTTAATTTAAGAAAATAATATTGTCATGCATTTGGTCAACATTGTCATTGGAATTGTCATCAGTTCGAAATTTCCAACCTAAGTGGGGGTGTCGGGTTTGAAATGTCAAACTCTAGGAAGGTTTGAGGCTAGTCTAGATGCTAGGATTTTGAGATTTTCTTGTTCAGATTAAAAAAAAATTGCACACCGGGCCGACTATCGTTGTCATTGTACCTCCCCCCGTGGCCAATACAAAACTGCTAATTAGTTTAACAAAACAATATTTTACTTCATTTGGTCAAACTTGTGGACTGAAATAGTCATCAGTTGGAGAGTTTTCCAACCTGAGGGGGAATATGAGGTTTGAAAATTCAAACACCAGGAAAGGTTCAGTTGAGGCCAGTCTAGATGCATGCTAGGATTTAATATTTTCTTTTATAGTTTAAAACATTTTCTCACACCGGGCCAAAGAACCATGGTCAACCCGGTGTGTCCCCGCCTCTTGTCCGTATCCGTGGTAATTTGTCTGGAGTTAGACCATTATATGTTATGATTTATGCAATTGTTCAGGTTAAACTATCTGAATTTTCAAACCTGGAATATAGAACCATGTTTTAAAAAAATATATATATAGGATATTAGGCGTGAGCACTGATGTACAAGGGGGGTGGTGCAAATGGAATTTGTGTTTGGGGTGATTCTGATTCAAGGGGGTGCAGTTGGAATTTCCCATGGTGGACACCCCCTAACGGAAACCATATAGCTACGTCCCTGGATATAGAGAGGCAAACAGAACGATACCTTATATATACAATATGCGGTTGCATCTAATTTGGATTTCTTGGGAATTCTTTAGTGCACCTTTGTGGTTACGAGAGCTCGTTTCCCCCTGATTTCTGCTCAATATGTGGTCTTCTTCTTTAAAAGTTTTATATGATTTCAAACGGGGGTGGCACCAGGATATCCCCGACAGGGGGGGGGGGGCGGGCTTTAGCTGCCGGGTTACATAACTCCCCGACGGGGGATGGCTATGACTCCCCGACAGGGCTGGGACGTAGCCCCTGCCCCCCCCCCCGGGTGCCACCCAACATAACTTAGTATCGATTATTTAGCATGGGGTGTCAAGTAGGGACTTGTCGACAGGGGTGGTTATGCAGGGGTTTTACCCCCCAATTGTAGTCATACCTAATACCCCGAGCAAAATTAATTGGAAAATTCACACCAAAATTAGGTTGAAATTGTTCTCGTAGTTTGATTTTCCAACACTTTCTTAGTGACGAATTTGTTGTTTTTAGACCAACATTTGCATATTTCCCTTTCATTTGCAAAATTATGGACTCAAATGTCCATCAGTTGGCAATTTTGAAACCTATGGGTGAGTGTCAGGTTAATAATTTCCCAGAATTGGAAAACTTGAGGCCGGTCTATGCTATAGGATTGTCAAATGTTCATGTTCATATTTCAAAAATGTTCTCACATCGGGCCTAACAATCGGCCGACCCGTGCGTGTGCTCTGTGTCCTTGCCAGTAGTTACTCGCTAATTAATTTAAGAAAAAATAGATCGGGGTGTAAATTTGTGTGGTGTTATACCACTAGATGTTAAGATGTTTTAATCTCATACTGGGCCGAACCATCTTTTGCACCCCCCCCCCCCCCGCACGACAAGTGGCCACAATATTACTGGTTCATTTGGAATAGTCTACTATCTGGTAGTCTGTGAGGGAAAATTTGGGAAAAATCAAAGGGGGGGGGGTGCAAATTGATTTACGCAAACTTATGAGTTTGGTGTGGTTCAATGGGGTGGGGTGCATTTGGAAATTCCAAGGTGGAGACCACCCCAACGAAAACCCTCTAACCAAGTCTCGAGTGCCAAATATCCCACACTCAACCAGGGGTGCCTCTCGCAACTTTAGTTTCTGCCATTAGCATAGGCCTATTTGTTTCTTATCCGAGAATACACTTCACCGGCGGCAATGTATTAACCATACTCTGAAAGAAAACGCTTCCGTGACGATCACACGATAAAGTCGTGCTGCAAGTAAGACGATAATTGTGTTGTAGAAATGATACGGAAGACCGATTGTCACAAATTTCAACATCAAAATACACAGGGCAAGACTTATCGATCCAAACTGTGGAGTGTGTTTTCGTTGTGTATTTTTCGCATATACCCATGGTTATATATAAACGGGCTACGAGCATCTGACTGCTAGCCTATATCAGGCGCTATAATTAAACAGTTCAGCAAACACTTTGGACTACAAAGCAGCACCTTTATTGACGAACTCGAACTCAGGAAAACACTACGGACAAAAACAAAACAAAACATGAAAACCAGACCGGCGATATTAGGGATCTTTCAGTGCTATGCCGGGATAATCTCCCCCAATGGTCGAACCAATACACTCTAATTTAATAAACCCTTAACAATCAACACACAAACAAATAGACCTACATCTTAAAAACTTAATAACACGCGATGTCGATTAGGTTACTAACACAGTCCAGACAAACGGATGGTAAGTCTAATGATCATAATTTCATTTCAGCTACCCACGGAGCAACACCCCAATTGGATCAATTTCTGGTAAATTTCAATTCATTTCAGCTCATAACAGAATTCTCCACTTGCATCCATGACAGCGATGTAATAGATAAAACACGAGGCTGAATTGGATCGTTGGGAGAGACCACGCCGTTGAGGCCCGTAGGGCCGAAACGGCGTGGTCTCTCACAACGAGCCAATTTAGCCGAGTGTTTTATCTTACTTAAATCATTTACACCTTTAAGATCAACAAGCCACATACTAGAATCGACACGGTATATACGTCTTCAAATAGCCAATACATTGTGTTATTTATCGATGCCACAACAGGGTGTGAGTTGATTGAGTTTACACTCAGTAACGGCCGTGGTCAATGCTCAATTCACGACATGCGCTTTGTGATTAGTGAACTGCTATACCAGAAGCACGTGAACACTATATGAGTGATTTGAGTCACATGCACAAGCTGATTTTATTGCCACTAAATTGATTTCAGTTTGCCGAATGGTTTTATATTGCATGTAGTCAAAATGTCTGACGATGATGATAGTATCTTTATAACGCAAAACACATTTTCTGTCGAACAAAAGGACGATAGCGATGACGATATATTTAGCCAGATACTAGATATGGAGGTGAGCTGTCGACCAACATTCTCAATTGGCACAGCGCTAATGTGGAGGCCCAGAAATTCAAACTGTTTCTTCAAAAAGGGGATATGAAACTCGACCAACAATTCTAATGGATTTATATACATTTCTGCATGTGTTTCTTGTTTAAAAGTACCATATAAATTTGATGTTCTGCATAACCCTTTCTTGTTTTACATTTGTATATTTAAAACACCCCGCCCATAGCAGATCCAAACAAACATTATTTCAGGAACCACAGCGACCTACATGATACTTGAATTCACCAAAGCGTCTGATTTTGAGTCTGAACAATTGGATACTTGTAATATCCAACTGTTGGATATCCAGGATATCCAATTGTCACACCCAAAGATCCAACGCTTGGGTCAATTAAACATTGCGACAGCGTGCCCATTGTGTATATTTGTCAGGATAAACACCTGTTAAAGACAATGGATGACGTCACGTAAATGGTTTAAATGCAGTTAAATAGCTTTCACGAAAGTGGGATACGGAGTTTGTCTTCCATTTTGGCGACCGTGGGACAAATTACGCTTCGCACTTTCTTGAGAGCTATTTGACTGCATAGTGCCATAAGGGCCATAAGAAACATCTTTTAAAATAATTTTCTTCCATTTTGGCGACCGTGGGACAAATTACGCTTCGCACTTTCTTGAGAGCTATTTAACTGCATAGTGCCATAATAGTCATAAGAAACATCTATTATGGGTTGAAATGAATCAAAATTTACCTGCAATGTGAGTACTGATGAAAGTCTCCGAAGAAAAATGGCTGTCCCCTCGGGGTGGGGGGGGATTTTTTCCGGGCACGTATGCCGGGGTGGGTGGGTGTTCGATGGGACCAATAAACAATTTTTTCCGCAACTGAAATTCTTTTTCCCATCAAGTCTTTTTGACTGTTTTTGCAATGAGTTGGCTTAAAACACATTAGAATGTCAGTATTAACATAAATGACAAATATTATGATGATCAGACAAATAGTATAGCCTGTAGCCCATGCTAATGGTTTGAATTTTGAAATCCAAGATGGCCACTGGCAGCCATGTTTATTTGGCCGAATGATCCCAAAATGACTCGTTCCTATTTACATGTCAATGTTAACATCCATGACAAATAGTATGCACAGAAATTCATATACAGATGTTTACGGTGAATTTCCCCCCGCAAATCTCTGTTTTGGTGTTAAAAGGGGGTGGGTGTCCAAAAATGGTCGGGGAAAAAACTGCCGAAAATGGAAAAAAATTGGCCCGGGGGGGGGGGGGTATGTTTAATTTCCCAATCAAGGGTCGAAAGGGAAAAATCACCATACGTGTCTGAAACTTTTTTTCCGCCCCCCCCCCAGGTCCCCTCAGAAAATTCCTTTAGTCGCTGTGCCCAGTAAATGTCCGACCAGACATTTTGGCCAGAATTTTTCTGTTTCGACGCCTGTAACCTTTGATCCAATCGGTTGATGTGCCAAACTGAACCATGGCCATTCTTGAACAAAATAGGCGTTATAGTCTGAATAACATAACATAAATATTTTAGCCACAGCTTGATAACAACGGGTAGTGGGGATTATATATATATGTCTTTAGGGTGGTGGGGTCTATTGTTCCAAACACCTGTGATCCCTGCAGAAACTGTGGGGTGTCACCATACTCAATTGTGAATGGGGAGCACCAACACACCCGCTCCATTGGACATTTTAGCGAATGAGACTTACCACAACAATCACTCCTGTTGACGACTAGCCAACGTTTTATGACGTAGATTGCACCCAAGTCAACGATCCACCAAGGATTGGCTTCAAACTGTGAGGCCGTGCAGGACCGTGAGTTAGAAAAGTGAGAATCGAGATCACCGTCAACTGCTTTGGGAGCTGTTCCACAAATTTCCCCTGCACAATATGTGCTGCTCTGCCATGTGGTTTTGCCTCGAGCGAGGTTCGATGCGGTGCGAGCTGAAAAATATGAAGCAGGAATCCTAACTGATGTCAGCGTTGTTTTCTGTAAAACGGATCGGGTGAGTCCCAATCGAAAATTGATCTGCTATAAAATGCGGATTCAAATGGGTTAAATGTGTAATATCGATACCCGCTAATCCAATGAGCACGTTGCCGAAAATAGTTATGTGATAGGCCGCCCGTAACTGAAGTTATAGCGATTCATACGATTGGATATTACATTATGAATTATGCAGTCTGAATCGCTAATCTTCCTCCATGTGACAGTATATGAGGGACTACTAGCGAAAAACAGTGTCAAACTTGAATGGCTGTCGCAATTACCTTTATCTACTGATTGTTTATAGAGAAACGGTTGGACCATTGGAGCTGAAAATTTGCACATATGAGTAATTTGACCCGGGAATCTTATTAGATATGTCCCGTTGACATCAGATGTCTTAAAATGGCACTATTAATTAATTAAATAAAATAATTATTCGTATACACATAACTGTTGCAAAATTGAAACACGTGGATAAATTGACCCTTTATTTATTGTTGGTTCAGAGAGTATTCAAAGAGCACATGGAAGCACACGTCGGTTAGAACTGCCACACTGTGTATAGCTTCAGTAATGATTAGTTTCAATTTGCAAATTAAAATTAATCTCTTGGAGATAGAAGAATATGATTCGTTCAAATGAAAGGTTTGAACTACATTAAGAGCCATTTTGATTGGTCTATTTTTTTGAAACAATCAAAGAATAGTAATCAAGCACATCCACCAATCTCTACCAGAGCGCACCAGTCATGCTTCCTTTCTGACTCTGTAACCGGCTGGGTACTAGTCCGTATTTCTATATTTAGCATGGGATTTTCCAGCAAAAATGGCGAAACCTGATCACTCCAATGTAAAATTTTCTATGTGCTTTGAGAACAATTCCTACACTAAAACATAATGACAGAATGGAATATCAGAGCGGAAGTTTTGTTGACGATTTCCGCAAGCTACTCGTCAAATTGCTACAAATTAGAACTCTTGTGTTTGACTTACCGTTCGAGTTGTGACAATGTCGTACACGTGCGTTTATAATATTGTGTTAATAACATAATCGGAGAACCGAATCACACCGTTTTGAAATATAGTTATTCGGTTTTAGTGGGACTTTTCAAACATAAGGTCCAAAATTTATAAAACTTTTGTTCGATATTTTGTGTGCTTAACAAGGGCAGCATGTTGCTGTGTTCGCTTAGTATATATTTTAATATCGCGGACGTCCACCAAATATGGGGGAAATGTCGCCGGTAGCAGCGGTCTTACCGAGTCATCAAGGGAGGTAAACCCTGCATGGAGTTTGCACATCCATATCCTTGGACAGAAGTAAAACTGGTCAATATTAGATCCCGACGAATGTTCACCGACAGGGACAATGGTGGTGCATGTAATGGAGTAGATCCCGAAGAATGGTCACCGATATAGGGACAATGGTGGTGCTTGTAATGGGGTCAATGCACTTGATATTAATGACAGACTTCAATTGAAAATGGTAAAGTAAGTCGCCAATACGCTTGTTACGGGAGCTATTTTTTCTCCAAGTTCCATTGAAATCTGTGTACTAAGTGGTTTGAAAATGTACACAAATCATAAAGAGTCTTAATGTAGTCATTGTAAGACTCCACCGTCAATTGGTGGAAGGCATGTACACGTGACCAGGAAGAAGAATAGAAAAGCCATTTGGAGACAATATGCCCTATCACTAACTCGCGGCTATTTTGGATCCACCGGGTCAGGTTCCGTGGTTTTACTTAACTTTCCATATAAAGAAGTCATGAATAATTCAAAAGCTCCATATATGGAAATGCTACTCCAAAACTTTGACATGTAGCACTGAAACCACGGAACCGGGGCTGGTGAATCTATGAAACCACGGAACCGGACCTGGTGGATCCAAAATGGCCGCGAGTTAGTGATAGGGCATATTTAAGTTGAATACCTGCAATTCTATTGTCTTGTAAAAGGAAAAAAACATATATTTGACAATTTACACAATGGTGACATAATTTCTGTGTCTTCTTTCTTTTTGGTGGCTTTTCAGAAGAAGTTGGTGTGCTGTTATCATCTGACGATTTGTACTCTGTGATTATTTCCATTAAGAGGGAGGTAAGGTGGCAACATTTAAATGGGGAATTCAGTGTTAATTTTCAAGACAATATTACTCAATATTTACAAACAGTAGAATAATTCTTCATGTCTTGTTGGAATGTCTGAGCATATATCTAATGACAACGCAAAGCAGATTTTTCATTTTATGTTTTGTTTTGTGACATTTGATGGAACTATTATAAACAATGTTAAACAATGGTGACCTACTTTTTAATAACGTCCAATAATATCCAACCTGGTAGGTGCAGCGGCCAAACGCCAAAAGTGGTCGGGTACACCCACCCAAGCTAGAACAAGTTGAAACCATTTTTTTAAAGGAGAAACATATATTGTTCACGAAATTGATAGTGAAAAATATCGGAATTGGTGGTGGCTATTGTCAAATCGACGATGAAAGATGCCAACCAGTCACTTTTTCCAGAAATTAACGATTTTGGTCAGGCGAACGCTGTGGCGAAGTTCTAACTTATTTGCCAATATTGTTTGTGTTAGTATTACCACATCAAACCATATCTCTACTTTATAGGAAGAAAGTGTTGGTTAATTTGGATGTTCCTGCCAATTGGAGCCGAAACATATATTTTCTGCTGAAAAATCTCTGTTTTTCACGGAAATATTTTATTTAAAACATTATCATTCAAACGGATATTGTAATAACGCCAACATATTTAATCCACACGGTGTAGTAGTTATCTAATAAGAATATGGAGAAAGATGTTAACAGAAAGTTTAACGGTTTGCGAGATACTTGATTTTAGCTACCCTCCCCAAACACGTTTTTTGGTCGAAAAATTACATATTTTTGATAACGACTTTACAATGTTCTAATTGATCTTAATGTGACCCGAATCGTCTACTGACAGGGGTGTCCAGATATGCTGTTTGATTGATTACAGATATGTTTAGGCTTCCAGACCCAGTTACAACAACAACATATTTGATTGATAACAGCTAATTCTGTATGCACGGATAATGTTAGAACGTCCCTAAGCTAATTATTGACAAATATGCACATAATTAACTGACTGGGGTATATTACGTCTCACATACATGTAAGAACCCCGGTACGTAAACAATTTTGGCGGTATACTGAAGTTATATGTTCTCAAATATATATGCTATCAATATCACAAGAAATTGTGGTGGAATAGCTGTTCTATCAGAAAAGATGCAATATTTAATGATAGGTTTGTTCACGAAAGCATGTGACACCTAACAAAAAGCTGCTGATAAACTATATGATGAGCGTGCTGCTCCGGCCTGTACAATACGTATCATCTACTTGTCCGTAGATAGCTGCTGATAGACTATATGATGAGCGTGCTGCTCCGGCCTGTACAATACGTATCATCTACTTGTCCGTAGATAGCTGCTGATAGACTATATGATGAGCGTGCTGCTCCGGCCTGTACAATACGTATCATCTACTTGTCCGTAGATAGCTACTGATAGACTATATGATGAGCGTGCTGCTCCGGCCTGTACAATACGTATCATCTACTTGTCCGTAGATAGCTGCTGATAAACGATATGATGAGCGTGCTGCTCCGGCCTGTAAAATACGTATCATCTACTTGTCCGTAGATAGCTACTGATACACGATATGATGAGCGTGCTGCTCCGGCCTGTAAAATACGTATCATCTACTTGTCCGTAGATAGCTACTGATAAACGATATGATGAGCGTGCTGCTCCGGCCTGTAAAATACGTATCATCTACTTGTCCGTAGATAGCTGCTGATAAACGATATGATGAGCGTGCTGCTCCGGCCTGTAAAATACGTATCATCTACTTGTCCGTAGATAGCTACTGATAAACGATATGATGAGCGTGCTGCTCCGGCCTGTACAATACGTATCATCTACTTGTCCGTAGATAGCTACTGATAAACGATATGATGAGCGTGCTGCTCCGGCCTGTAAAATACGTATCATCTACTTGTCCGTAGATAGCTGCTGATAAACTATATGATGAGCGTGCTGCTCCGGTCTGTACAATACGTATCATCTACTTGTCCGTAGATAGCTGCTGATAAACGATATGATGAGCGTGCTGCTCCGGCCTGTACAATACGTATCATCTACTTGTCCGTAGATAGCTGCTGATAGACTATATGATGAGCGTGCTGCTCCGGCCTGTAAAATACGTATCATCTACTTGTCCGTAGATAGCTGCTGATAAACTATATGATGAGCGTGCTGCTCCGGTCTGTGCAATACGTATCATCTACTTGTCCGTAGATAGCTGCTGATAGACTATATGATGAGCGTGCTGCTCCGGTCTGTACAATACGTATCATCTACTTGTCCGTAGATAGCTGCTGATAAACGATATGATGAGCGTGCTGCTCCGGCCTATACAATACGTATCATCTACTTGTCCATCATTTATGTTGTTGTTATATATCATTTGTTATTTTACAAATACAAAATCAATCAAGCAATCTCAGTTTTAACTGAGGGTGTGAACAGATTGTAGTGCTCAGGAAGTAAATAATTTATATTGATGGGCTGGTTCCTGAAACCTGGGACACTTTGCAATAATTGGCTGGCAAATACGAAAGACGGATTTTCACAGTTTTTGGGACCCCCTACCCTATTTAAGTCTTGAACTCAACGAACTAAAACTATATGCTACACATTTTAACAGAGTGCGTGGAGAAAATTATATTCGATCAGGAAATATACAATTACTAATGAATTACTATGGATGGGATCGTCCCAAAAAGCCTGCGGCACCTTACAAAAACAAAGGGTAAATAAGAAAGACAATTTTAATTTGTTCGATGGTTTGGAGATCACCTACCCTATTTTAAGTCTTTAACGCCCAACGAACTGAATATATGACAACGTTATCTCAGCTACATATCATAATATTTTGCTTTTGATTTAGATATACCGGTATATTAAACTGAAAGAACTGCCATATTGTGAGACTATAGTGGGGATTCATTTGAAAATAATAATTATATTCTATATTTATTATTACTTAGAGGGAAACTAACAATCACTTTGCCAATTTATACATGTGCATATGTATAAATTGTGTGTCATAATTATGCTGTTTAAAACAAATATTTCAGTCCTACAATGTTGACGTCGATGCATGTTTATCTTAACTGTTATCAATAAAATGAGTTGTTGTTGTAACTGGTGGTCTTGAAGACTAAACACGCCTTTAATCACTTAAACAATGTATTCGAGCCCAATGTTCAGCATCCGAGTCATATTGGGTCCCATTATGATGTAAGTTTTCGACCAAAACATGTTTGGGGGAGGGTAGCTAAAATCAAATATCTCGCAAACCGTTCAAACTTTTTGCTAACGTCCTCCTCCATATGCTTATTAGATAACTACAACAATTAACATACGGATTAGATATGTTGGCGTTATTACAACATCCGTTTGGATGATAATGTTTTAAATAAAATATTTCCGTGAAAAAGAGATTTTTCAGCAGAAAATAAATGTTTCAGTTCCAAATAGCAGGAAAATCCAAATTAACCAACACGTTTTTCTATAAAGTTGAGCTATGTTATGATGCTGTAATTTTAACACCAACAATGTTGGCAGATAATTTAGGATTTAGCCACAAGGCTCACTTTACGAAAAATCGTTAATTTCTGGAAAAGTTACTGGTTGGTATCGTTCATCGTCGGTTTGACAATAGCCACCACCAATTCTGTTATTTTTCACTGTCATTTTCGTGAGCAATATTTATTTTTTCTTCCAAAAAAGTTGGTATCAATTTGTTCTACCTTGGGTAGGGGATATCTCGAAAACTAGAGCTCTTTTTCGATTTGGCCGCTGCACTAAACTGGTGAATGGGGGGAAATACACAGACGTATACCTAGCTAAAGTACTGGCCCACCTGAGGTTAACTGGTACGGAACTCCCAGGTTCCAATCGCCGGCCAATGAACAGTTTCGCAAATATCTGGTTACCTGGTGTCAGATCACACGTACAGCAGCTTGTGGGATGCATTCTTTCGTGTCGGTGACATCAAACGGCAGTGAATCACTGAACTAAATGGTTTCCCATAGGCGACAGTGATCAACAGGACGTCATGGTAGAGTTAGGGCTCGATGGAACATAAATTATTTATGGAATGATGACAAAGAATTAATGTTTGATACGATATACACGGGGTCGCACCTGCCCCGTGAGAATTGGTTCGCATTCAGTTTTGGACACGGTGCGGATTCGCCAATTTCACGGTTTCAGATCGAGCAAATAGGTCATCGACGACAAGCGGCATTTTGAACAGACGAAGATGAGATTAATCTACATTTGATGCTACAGTCACTTTTCATATGACTCAATGCCATTGATCCAATAGTTTATTTGAGGTTTTAGATGAAAATTGTGTACTTGTTGTCATATTTTCAAAAATGCGATCACTCAATGCATTTTCAATGGGAACTTCAACTAACATCGTCGAAAATTTCAAAGAAATCGTCCTTACCACTCCCCAGAAAACATCGTCTGAACTACGCTCAATTGTAAATATTTTCATCTCGATTCGGGTCGCAGATATCAGCGACAAACTAAAACTATATAATTATTTCGCTATCGAGAGTCATTGCATTCAATTAATATAGAATTATGGCGGTGTGTATTGTCAATTTGGATTAAAATTCATAAAAAAATAACTACTTTGAGCATGATTATTCTCAATTTCTATTTGATCACCCTACCGGAGTGTTTCACATCACTTTAATACACATCAATCATGTGTGTTTATTTTGTGCGTAACGGTGAGTATCTTATAATTCCTCACTCTAAGATCAACGGTTTTTATCACATTTCTCGCCTAAGTCACAAGAGACGCCCTAAACGAGTCGAGAATGCTACGGGGCCTTGCTTCTGATCTTATCATATAAAATATTCCATTTCCGAGCCGATGCCTTGTCATTTAAAGGTACTCAATCCGAACAGAGGGTCCCCATCTCAACAGATTCCAACAACAACAATCCGATCAGAGGGTCCTATATTACCATTTCTTTGGCTTTGGGGGTAAAAAATATTTGATTCGAGTCGAGGAACCCATCAAACAAAGCTCAGAGTTATTAGATATTGATTTTTGAAATTTGTTATATTCTCGAGATGAGTACTAATAATTGCCGTCAATTTCGTATCCTGCGCAAGATGTGTACACCAAAACTCTATTCAAACAGACAAGGATGTATAGCTCTAAAATCAAGTGGTAATAATAACGCAATTTTGACTGCGTTCTGGGCCAGAAAGAATTCCCGATAATGAAAAATAATAGATTTCTAAAATCGATATCTAACAAATCTGAGCTTTGATGGGTGACTTCCTCGACTCGAATCAAATATTTTTGACCCCCGAAGCCATTGACATAGTAATTGGGATGAGTTTTTATCGGATTGAGTACCTTTAACCGCATATTTTGCATCAGTAAACACATGCTTCGCAGACATTTATACACACTTCCAAATGCTAACTGTGGGACATTACCGGTAACAACACATATCACTGATTATACTCGTGATAAATTCCATTTTAATTTAAGAATGTATCTTGAACTAAACTTGTATTTATCCTCTTTTCAGAATGTACACTGGGGTGGAAGTATCGTCGATTTCTATGGAGGATTCAACACAGAGACGTGGCGACAGGGGGTTTGGGGGTCATCAGTTGGACATTTTTCTACCTTAGGGGAGGGTGACAGGTTGGAAATTTCTAACACTTGGAAAGCTTGCGTCCTGGTCCCTCATCCATGGCCAGTCAAAAACTTCTGGTTAATTTAAGAAAACAATATTGTCATACATTTGGTCAATATTTTCATTGGAATTGTCGTCAGTTGGAAATTTTCCAACCTAAGTGGGGGGTGTCAGGTTTGAAATTTCCGACTCTTGGAAGACATGAGGCTAGTTTATATGCTAGGATTTTGCGACTTTCTTGTGTCCTGGTCCCTCCCCCGTGGCCAGTCAAAAACTACTAGTTAATTAAGAAAACAATATTGTCATACATTTGGTCAACATTGTCATTGGAATTATCGTCAGTTGGAAATTTTACAACCTAAGTGGGGGGGGGTGTCAGGTTAGAAATTTACAACTCTAGGGAGGCTTGAGGCTATAGTTTATATGCTAGGATTTTGCGATTTTCTTGTCAAGATTAAAAAAAATTCGCACACGACATTGTTCGGCCCGGTGTGTCATTGTCCTTCCCCCGTGGCCAAAACAAAACTGCTAATTAGTTTAACAAAACAAAATTTTACTACATTTGGTCAAACTTGTGGACTGAAATGGTCATCAGTTGTAGAATTTTCCAAACTGAAGGAGAGTATGAGGTTTGAAATTTTCAACACTATAGGAAAGCTTCAGTTGAGGCCAGTCTAGATGCTAGGATTTGCGATTTTCTTGAATAGTTTTCAAAATTTTCTCACAACTATGATCAGCCCGGTGTGTCCTGGTCTCTTGTCAGTAGCCGTGTGCATTTGTCTGGAGTTAGACCACTAGATGTCAGGATTTATGCCATTTATCAGGTTAAAATATCTTAATGTTCTCATACCGGTAATATAGAACAATGGTTTATAAATATATAGGATATTAGGCCTGAGCACTGAGGTGCAAATGGAATTACGCAAAACTTCTGTTTGGTCTGATTCAGGGGGGGGGGGGGTGCAGTTGGAATTTACCAAGGTGGACACCCCCACAATGGAGACCATCTAGCCACGTTCCTGAAAATTTCAACATATTGCTGAACCTATCCTGCCATTTGCATTCAACTGAAATAAACGCTTCTCCTCCAATATATGTGACCACGTCACTGTCTACCTCCTATAGGATATATCAGTGGATATTCGGGACAATGTTCTAACGTAATCATGGTTATATCCAGGACATAAAGAGGCTTAAATGTACTCAATCCGATTAGACGCTCCTAAATTATTATCTCGTTGGCTGTGTGGGGGGGGGGGGGGTAAAATATTTGATTCGAGTCGAGGAACCCACCCATCAAAGCTCAAAGTGATGAGATATCGATTTTTGAAGTTTGTTATTTCTCGACACGTTTAATAATAAGTGGCCCAGAAACATGTGATCAAAATGGATAACTCTAAAATCTAGTATTAGTCAGAGTGCTAATTGTTTGACTATCTGATGTGTGGTTCGTTTATATACCAGTGAAGCCTCTCCAATCCGGACCCTCTACAATCCGAATCCCTCTCCATTCCGAACGAATTGTTCGGTCCCGAATTTACCCAAGTGCATTATCACCAATGATTGCCTCTGTAATCCGAAACCTCTGTACTCCGAATACCGGACGGCTTCATTAGTCCATAAGTGAACAAATACACTACTGTTTACCTCCAAAATCCGAACGCTGAAAGTGATGGAAGAGACCGAACGCAATCAGTTAAAAGGTAATGATGTGAACATTTCCGTTTGTTAGTTGACCTGTGTGTGGTCTTGCTGTAGTATTCGCGTTAGGTTGTTGCTTTGTTAGATTAGGCTTTCTCGCAATTCCAACATTTTCTTTGTATTAATCAGCTGGCTTTTCATCTGCTCCTTGTCAATTCTTGCCCAAGCGGGTGCTCATTAATTACCATTCATCGCACGTGTTCTAAGCTTTAGTTTTATTAATTACTTATTTGTCAAACTGATAATGCCACTGTGGTGATCGGATATTTTATAATGCAAATCTGTTAACCGAATCCCGCGTCGTTAACTCACACTTGTGCATGCGTTCGTTGTATATAAGAATTTGTAAAACTGTGTTATGTAGAAACGCTTGTCGCAGTCGTAGTATAAGCCATCGAATAATTATCTCTTATAAACTACTAATAACTGCCTATACAAATTTGCAAATACATGCTTTCACCGCGCCCGTGCCTATGGGAGGGACGGTGGGACAGACTATCTAACACACTTCTTGACACCCCAAACCTTCCGAAAACACACTAAGCAACGCAGTCTGACCTCAGCTGCTTCCTCAGTACAGTCAATACACAACCAGGTCAACGGGTTCTGACACTCGCACAGGAGTGAACGGCGGCCATTGCTCCATCAAGAGTTGACCGACCTTAATTCAACCGGCTGGCATTGTACCCTATTCCCAGCGTTGATCCCGTAGAACAAGCCCGGAATACAACAGACTAAGTCAACTGGAGACCATGCGAGCACAAAATAGGACACTAAATTACAACCATTCATAACTAAAAATAATATATATATCAACACACAAAACTCATAAAAGAAAACAAGGTAAGTCTTCATCGCCGGTGCAGGTTCGGAATGGGGGGGGGGGGTGCTTCTTGATACGGTGGCATCCACCATGCACAGTAGGCAAACACCTACTGAGCATGGGCAAATAGTAATCTACTTACAAACTCTAGAAACGCTCTTCAGCGGAATTATAGCAGCCAAAAGTGGGTTGTAGAAGAGGGCTGACAACCCTTTAAAATCTTTCCGGGTATCAAACTCAAATTGCCTGTTATGTTATTTTATGTTCCGGAACTCCGCCGTTCAGTCACTTCCACGTATTACAACCGGACTTCTGATTGTTGTGTGGACAGCTTCCAACTATACCGAAATGTCCGTATGTTTCTACTGTAAAAATAAATGCTAATTCCCCAGAAAGACTCAACCTTGATTCAACCTGAAATCAGCTCTACTAAAATTGACTTTCTTTCGTTAATCTAACCAAGATCGTTTTATTGTCGGAATTGAGTAATTTGCCGAAGTTACCAACGTTATGATAGTTTCTAAAAAAATCTAGGAATCGTTTGATCATATCATCAAATGATCGGCAGTGCATAATGGAATGATATTCATCATCAATTGTGCCATAATCGCATCTTGTGCAAAGGCTGTCTTCTGTGTAAATTCCATAGCAACATAGAGTCGGAGTCAATGTACCAAAGGCGCTATAAATCAACAAAGTGGTTCAACCGTCATCATACTGATTCTCTGCTTTTAACCCTTTACCCAACAGAATGGCCCTGTGCCAATGCATTCTCTTATATATGCGAGTCGACCATAGGTCGCCTCGCATATATAAGAGAATGCATTGGCTTAACACATTAAAAATTATAAAATTGTTAAAGAATGTAAGAAAAAATGGTAAAAAGTGTTAAAAAAAGATTGATTTTAGGCCAATGCATTCTCTTATATATGCGAGGCGACCTATGGTCGACTCGCATATATAAGAGAATGCATTGGCACAGGGCATAACTGTAACTATCACAATGTGGTCAATGAGCCGGTTCCAATGATATCAATATGTGTATGGTTCTATTGAGACAGACCGAAGATATTTTATGATGTTGAAGCTTTATTTGGCCGGTTTTGGCCGTTTTGTTGGGTAAAGGGTTAAATTGATCATTCGAAGGTAAATTTATTGACGCTGGTGTTGTGAGAGTAGCACATACCCCCACTCCACCCACACATTACCTGCGGACGTCAATATAACGTGTGCGTTGTTCGTTTGGCAGTGACTTGGGGTATGGTATTCAATTTCTCATACATGTATCTACTTCTAATACAAGTTAAAACTTGTTTGGGACCTGGACACCAGATGAACGTAACTGAGCACTTGACACAATCAGCAGGACTTACCTGCTCTACAGAATGAGAAAATCACGTGACTTCCTGCTCTACAGAATGCTAACATCACGTGACTACTGTATCACTTTGTGGTAAATTTTGAACGTTCATATAGTGGTGCATATAGTTGCGACCAAACTTTGTGGTGACTTTGACTTTACATGTACATGTAGTTCGTTGTAGACTCGCAACATTGAATTTGATAAAGATATTGCTTTACACATATCTAATTAATTGTACATTTGATATAATTTAGCAGTTTGCATACCCTCCAATGTGTAAGTTTAATGTTTTATATTTTCAATTGGAATTTATGTGTTCATACTTTGAATTGCAATTATCTAACCAGGTGTGCTCCATCTGTTGCCCGGGACATTTTTATTTAGTATCTTTAATTATTTATTAGCAATTTCATTTAAATCATGGTTCGTTCTCATTATTTGTTCACTTCCATTCGCAAATTCATTACTCCCACTTTTATTTCATCTCCCATCTTTATTCACGTTGTCTGTTTCACTAATATGTCTTCACACATCATCTAACCCATGTCGCATGCGTATGGGCGTTTTCATTTTTTTGTTATTTCATCTCTTGGCATCATCATATAACTGGCTTAATATCATTTATCCACCTGCATCTCACATTCATTCATTTGACAAGCATATGGTCGTAATTAGTGTTATATTTATTTATTTCAAAGCTTTACTATATTTGATCCCATACTTAATTAAGCACCATGGTTTGGTGTATTATTTCTCATTCATTTGGAGTGGATTGTTAGTCACATGTGTAACATGCAAACGGATATTTCAAATATTTTTCTGATGTTTACAATTTTGTCATTTTAGGTTAAAACCTTCAATAAAGCATGTTAGAACCTTGGTGTGGTTAGATTACTCGGGGAAACAACTACCTGCTCTACAGAATGCTAACACCACGTGACTTACCTGCTCTACAAAATGAAAGCATCACTATAACATCTGCCAGCCTCATGTCGAGTCCAGTGTGGATCACCCAGTCTCAAAATAGATAATAATTTATTCTTCTGTTTGAATCGCGCTTCTCCATCTCACAGTAGCTCCATGATATCACAGAAGCTCCCCGATCTCATAGAAGCTCCCCGATCTCACAGAAGCAGTTTGCTCAGTTTTAGAACAGACCACACCTTCGATAAACTTATGCACTGCAATAATAGTTCACTCAGTCCAAAATTTGACCACACTGCTCGTCTTTGAGGAACTCTTTGTCGGGTACAATAATTCGACCAAGGACAGACCACACGGTATGCGTTCAAGAAAATATGTCCGTGAGATAATTATAGTTCACTAAATCCCATAATGGATCACTCTGTTAAACTGCTGTGTCTGAGTTAAGTTTCCCGGACCACACTAAGACAGACACAGAACAGAGTCAATAAACCACTGTTAAACTGCTCTGTGTGAGTTAAGTTTCCCGGACCGCTCGAAGACAATCACAGAACAGAGTCAATAAACCAAAACCTTTAAATGTCAGAAAGGTTATTTTGACGACAATTATAGCCAAAAGTTGGTTCACTCAGCGCCAGCACCACACCCAATGCTCATGGACAATGAAATTCATCGATGCATTTTATGATGATGCAGATATATACATCCGATACGTGTTGTTGAATTATCGACGTATTTACGCGCGCCGCGTATACATACTTTCCTAGAGATTCTAGATGGCTATGGTTCGCTGGGCGTTTTATTTATAGATAATGGGTTTTTCCGGTTATTTGGGACGCATTAAAAGTTGTACTGCGACCCCGATCCGGTAAAAGTTGTAGTTGGAATTTCAATTTCGTTTATTGTCGTTTATTTTGGTTTGTGTTATAAGCTAAACCAATTACAAATAGAAGAAATGAAAAATATAACTTGTAAAATGCGTATGTCACTTGATACGTGTTTAAAAGTGTGTAGTCTGAGCCGAGTCAGCCACCGGTTCGTTAATTGGGTGCTGATCGGTGTGACAGTTTGCAGTAGGTCCCCTATTTGCGGAGGTAAATTTGCGAAAATCCCCGAATTCGCGGAGATCCCTCTAAAATGTTCGAATATGTTATTTTAATGAGGGAACGAGTGCGTATATCTCAATTGATACGTATTTTAAAGAGGTTAGTCGGATACAACCGAGTCAACCACGGTTTGTTAATTGGTGCTGATCGGTGTGACAATTTGCAGTAGGTCCCTATTTGCGGAGATCCCCGAATTCGCGGGGTGCCCTAAAATGGTCGATATGTTGATTTTAATCAGGCAATTCTTCAAGGATTGTCCAAGTGAGTCATATGCTTTCAAAAATAATTGGGCAGACATCACACAAAATGGCTCCGTTGCCATGGCAATGGCTTAAAAATACATACAAAATATTGAGGTTTGCGACAAACTGGAAATCTTACATTTAACCACTTATTTCGCATTTGATTTGTTAAAACTGCGTGCACATATCTAAGTTTTCTATATAACAGATATAACTTCTCGCGGATATATGCAAGACTACTGATGGGTGATGCGATGAGGTAAGTATATAATTGGCAGATAGCATTGGAAAAACAAACAGATATCACACACAGATTTATATTATATGCCGACGACTGGCTTTGTGATCAGGGTCCATACTAACTATTGTGTTTCAATTTGATGATATGGAACTGTATTATTTGTGGGTTCTTGTCAATTCGAGTCAAACAAGGAGATTCGTGAAAAGCTGCTTAACATCACACTCTGGGCCATTGGCATCAAGATTGATTGACTAATTTAAGGAAAACCGTTTCCTCCATTGTGCATATAAAAGGCCACCAAGATGGAGAATTCTCTGACATTACCTCTGAATCGATTAACATACATGTATACTTGAGTTATTGTGGAAAGTGATAGCCACCCAAATGTCCACCTGTACAACTCTCTCATGACCATACAATCATTATATATATACATAAACACCACACAAATGGCCATGTATCCACTTGCTTTATGCACATACACCTCGCCCATGACAATAAAACCACATATGGGTTGACATGTACGCCCCACACATGGCTATAATACAGCCATGAGTCACCGTGCAGGTACACCAGGTATATTCATACACTTCACCCATGACTATATAGTCACTTCCTCTATACATATTCATTATATTCGTGATCATAGTCACTTCGTATATTGTATACCTATTTGCTTCACCATTGGCCATACAATCACTCCCTACATATCTATTTGCCACATCCGTGGCCATATATACACTCAAGATTTTCATATACACTGCAACAATATAGTTACTCCGGGTATACATATACACCTCACCAATGGCCATAAAACCCTTTTATATATATACCAATGCCAGCACATATGGCCATTCTCACACCAGGCTCGAATATACTCCTCACTCAAGACAATTCAGCCACTCGCTGTATACCCATGCCTATACCACATTTGTGGTCATACAGTCACTCCTTGGTTACCAATTCATCTCACCGTTGACCATTCGATCACTCACTCCCTGTATACATATTGGACACGCCCATGGCCATTTAGGCGATACAGACCCTAAGTTCTTTTGTTCTTTGGTGGCTCTAATATAAATGGCCACGGCACTGTGCTTGTGTTGTCTTACCAAGAAATCAACGAAGCAGCATTCGAGCATTGAATGGCAGACAATTACAAAGTAGGCGCGAGTTGCACAGAAGCTCGAATTATCAGGTTGTCTTAATTATATAACGCAAGCGCGACTGTCTTAACCACAACACGAAATTTATAATTTTGCAAATTACATTCTTCTGAATGGGGAAATGGGGGACTCTAACAAAAGAGAACTTATTTCGTCGATGAAAATGCTGCATATATAACTAATTTCGTCAATGTTACTTCGTTTTCTCACGCATAAATTGATACAAATTATATTTTTGCAGAATGTTCTCCAACTGGGCTAAACAGTACAGTAAGTGAGAACACGACTCTGTGGTGGGAGAAAACGAAAGTAACATTGACGAAATGAGTTCTATATACACACGGACGCGGTGACACGCCCCCAAAAGCTTTGGTAAAAAATATTCAACATTTGGTTGGAAGTTTCAAGCCTAACACACAATCAGTTGGAGATTTCGCATGGAAAATAGGTTGCAAATGATTTCATAATTTAATTTTTCAACCACCATTTATAGTGTGAAATTGGTCGTGACTAAATTGGCATCAGTTGGAAATTCCTAACCTTATGGTTGTGCCCGGTTAGCGATTAGAAATTTCCAACAGGTGAATAGAGGGTGCAAATAGAATTTCCCAAGTTAAGGAATTTATTCTGGTCCAAAGGAGGTGTAGTTATAAATTCCAAGTTTCCCCAACGGAGACATTCTAGACACGTAAATACGTTTTAAATATAACTTTGCTCACCGCAATTCTGATATAGATGGGTCAGCCCTCTTATGTTCGTATATTCGTTTCAGCCACTATCGCAGAATTGGGCTGACCGTCCAGGAGTTAACTTTCGACAGCATGACTTGTACACTGGCGAGTTCATATTAATCCCGCGCAACAAATTTAATTAATCGTCCCGTTATCACTGGGTTTCTATATACATCTTCATAAGAACAATCCAATATTTCTGGTAATGTCTGGTTACAATCATAGTAATACTTAACCAATATGCATCTAGTGTATATAAGACAGAATAGCCGAATTTATTCATCGACTTGCATGCATGCTGGGCCAATATTTATCATTTTCCCGGTTTTGGTCGCCATTTTGGCAGCCATTTTAGCCCAGTTGACAATTCTGGTTCCATTCAGTTAAAATATGGTAATGCCTCACTTACTTTGCACAGTTCTGTCCATTTCTTGTTAAAATATGACTAGAATCTTAACTGATTTTTTGTGAAATTTCCTAAATCAAATTTTTGAGAGATCGGAAGGGACTGGGACATCATGAATGGCATATTTCATTGCACCAATGATAAGTTAATATGAATAATACAAAATAAAGTCACAATTCTGAACCAGTTCCATACAGAAACTGACCAAGAAGATATTAGTGAAAAACAAAATGTGCCATTATATGTCGCAGAATTTCTATACTCCAACAGATGTGTCGAAAACAATGTTGATTGCTTGTAATTACGACAATCGGCATAAATTAGTTGGTGATTAAACTAGTTTTCTGAAGAAACTACTAGTATATTAAAAACAGCAAAATAGTAAAACTACCAAAGTGATACTTATGTCTGGACTTCATCTGTTGTTTTAGCGGAAATTGGGAAATTGGGTCTAGAATAAATTGGGCGACCGACCGGATGTTCATAAAATACACACAATTCGACCTCGGTCTCCAACGATAAACTACACAAAAGAAAAAAACACCTCAACCGTAAACTATTAAACTGTACTTGCTTTTCTAAAATGCACTTATTTAAAATGATACTTGAACATCTATTGTCACCAATACACTCAGAGCCGATAGCAATTCCGAAGTGGTGTTCCCGAACTTCCTCACATAATTTGCGTACGTCTCAGATGACAAACCAGAATTGTAAACAAAAGGTATAATTGTCACATTTTATGCTCTCCTGATCACTGTCATGTCATATTAGTATATACTGGCACGAAGCTGGACGTGTTATTGCTAATAGTGGTATAATTATGTAACACATTCCTTTATCCCCGACTAATTAAATATCGCATTTCATAGATTCACTGATCAGTCTTATTCATTAATTTCATTTTCGCGGTATGGTTACTATATAATTATGCATGGACGCGTTTACGAAATATGAGAGAGATTGTCGCTACCAAGCGTATCTAAGGGCCTTGACCAATAAATTTACATGCAGGTTTAATGAATCAGTAGCTGGGTTTATGTATAGTCCAGGTAGTTTATATATTATACGAGGCGGTGATCAATGCGAACCTCTTGGTGAAGTTGACGGGAAGATATCGCCGCGCGGTATATGATTATCCAATCAAGGTGATTGGGATAAATCATAGATTGACTCCCGGTTACGTACATAAAACATGCTGCGCATAGCAGACTAGCAGTACATTTGGTTAAGTTCAATCATGAGTAACCGGTGGAAAAGAAGGGGTACACAAATGAAGAACGCAACACTTTTTGAGCATAGTGCATTCAAACATCAACATCCTTGAAAATAAAGAGACCGGAACCATCCACCATTGCCGGAAAGCAATTTCTTCTGAATAGATCATGTGCAGTATTTGGATTGTGCTTAAATTCTATAGCGTGCAACAAACCTCCACTCATCATATAGGGGTGTGGCGACAGGGGTTTTGTTTTGGGGGAAGGGTGGGTATATCACACCCCCTTCAACTTTTGTCAAATGTTCAACAGTTGGAAATTTCATAACCTGACACAACATTAGTTGGAAATTTCACACCAACAATATTTTGAAATTTGTTGTTTTTAGACCAGCATGTGCATATATATTCTCCTACTTTTGGTAAAAATGATTGACTGCGAAGACCATCAGTTGGAATTTTACTGACCTTATTTGGGTGTCAGGTTGGAATTTTCCAATCACATCACCGACAGCGTGTGTCGTTAACACTATAGCGAAGATACATTGTGCGTTCAGTCGCAACCAAATAAACTACCTGGTTTATAAAAACAACCCACTTGGTGAATACTGCCCCAATTGTCGGAACCTAAATAATTGCCATGCATGTTTAAGTCGTTGCCATAGCAACCGAGAAACTTTCTGTTATGTCTATCCAATATTTTTGGAAAGCATATAGCCTACTTATCGAAGTCCACATATAGTCAGTTCCCAACATGAGAATCCTACGGGGGTCTATGGTGGGGCCAGTACTAAATTGCATAATGGAGGAGAATAAATATAAACCTTTCCTTGTTTACGGCGCCGTAGAACCGACACCTCCTCTTCAGTTATTAATCGGATATATCAGAATAGTTAATCTGAAATATCAGAGTGGTTAATCTGATATACTAGAATAGTTAATCTGATATACTAGAATAGTTAATCTGATATACTAGAATAGTTAATCTGATATATCAGAATAGTTAATCTCATATATCTGAATAGTTAATCTGATATACTAGAATAGTTAATCCGATATATCAGAATAGTTAATCTGATATACTAGAATAGTTAATCTGATATATCAGAATAGTTAATCTGTTATGTCAGAATAGTTAATCTGATATATCAGAATAGTTAATCTGATATACTAGAATAGTTAATCTGATATATCACAATAGTTAATCTGATATATCAGAATATTTAATCTGATATATCAGAATAGTTAATCTGTTATGTCAGAATAGTTAATCTGATATGTCAGAATAGTTAATCTGATATATCAGAATAGTTAATCTGATATATCAGAATAGTTAATCTGATATATCAGAATAGTTAATCTGATATACTAGAATAGTTAATCTGATATATCAGAATAGTTAATCTGATATATCAGAATAGTTAATCTGATATATCAGAATAGTTAATCTGATATACTAGAATAGTTAATCCGATATATCAGAATAGTTAATCCGATATATCAGAATAGTTGATATGATATACTAGAATAGTTAATCTGATATATCAGAATAGTTAATCTGATATATCAGAATAGTTAATCCGATATATCAGAATAGTTAATCTGATATATCAGAATAGTTAATCTGATATATCAGAATAGTTAATCTGATATATCAGAATAGTTAATCTGATATACTAGAATAGTTAATCTGATATATCAGAATAGTTAATCTGATATACTAGAATAGTTAATCTGTTATGTCAGAATAGTTAATCTGATATATCAGAATAGTTAATCTGATATATCAGAATAGTTAATCTGATATATCAGAATAGATAATCTGATATACTAGAATAGTTAATATGATATATCAGAATAGTTAATCTGATATACTAGAATGGTTAATCTGATATATCAGAATAGTTAATCTGATATACTAGAATAGTTAATCTGATATATCAGAATAGTTAATCTGATATATCAGAATAGTTAATCTGATATATCAGAATAGATAATCTGATATACTAGAATAGTTAATCTGATATATCAGAATAGTTAATCTGATATATCAGAATAATCAATTATATCAGACTAATCAATATTAATATGATATATCAAAATAGTTAATCTGATATATCACTGCCACAATGAGTGTACTTTGCAGACGATAAATCTATTTTTACATATCGTCGCGGAACTGTATTTACTACTATTTAGTCACCTATTATCTTGTTTTGACCACCAAAGTTTTTTTAAAGTTTGCAATGATGGTAATTCTTTCGGTATTGATAAGAACAATATGAACTGAGCCAGACATAGACAATTTTAATCCTAAAACATAAGAACTAAAAACACGTAAGAATTCCTTACCAATTAATGTCATTATGGCAGTGGTATCTCAGCGGAGCGATGGGAGATAACTCTGCCTGGAGTTTGGTCCTGAAGATCGAATAGCGCTATTGGATTGCGGATCAAGCTGCAAAACAGAGTTCAGTCCCCTCGTTACGCTAATTCTGACCACTGCCAGCACGTGTATTTTCTTAATTATATCAATTTTTATTGAAGTGTTTTGTCAGTTACAATTCATTCTGATTTGATCAAGACAATTTTCAAATGAATGTGGACAGTTCAGTTTTTCAGAATAATGCAGAATGAATTGTAACCAACAAAAGTCTCAAATAAATAAGTGTGATATTTCTTCACATTATGTGTAAGTGATGGCATCGGTAAGTACTGCACAGTGGACTCAACTTTGCGTGGAGCTTGATTGCGGGTGTGAGTTATGGTTAGGTTCGTAAAAAAAATTGAGACGATCCCGTGCTCCCACTGGATTGTGACTGGATTACGTGTTATTGCTTTCTTTTGTGACATCGGGTAGAGCGTTGACAGGTTGAGGCTAATTAGATTGATATAATTAGCACGCCACCCAGTAAATTCGATGCGGCTAATTAGCAGAAGCCAATTAGCGTACTCCCACTTAGCTGGCAGAGTATCAGACGAGTTATTGATATCATTAGGGACATGACAATATGCGGGATGGGATGGGATATGGGACAAAACGACAATCTGCGGGACATAATTTCAAATTGCGTGGGACGGCCGATATCTCGAGGAATACAGGGCGTAGGGTGCTCATTTTGGTGTCTAACGAAAGGCCCACATTCGCCCTGTCCACACATATTAACCCCGCCACTGACTGGACACCAGAAGTTGCATTATTTGATCGACAACAGACCTAACATGGTGTGGAATTTGGGATAGAATGACAATCTGCGGGACAGGATTTTCAAATTGCGTGGGACGGCCGATATCTCGAGGAATACAGCGCGCAGAGGGCCCCGCTTGGTGTCTAACGAAAGGTCCACATTCGCCCTATCCACACATATTAACCCCGCCACTAACCTGACACGGAAGTTACTATTCGGTCGACAACTGACCTAACATAAAATGCCACAAACACGAAAAACTGCGTTCGACATTATTGTTTAGAATTTAGATTTCTCGATAAATACGCTAGCAAACAACAAGTTTTTAGTTATCAAATAACGAAGTGGAATACTGTGCACTCGTTTTAGCTACACTATGGCTGTTTTAGTGCGAATATTGTAATGGCGAATACGCAAACGCGCGCCGATACAACAGCTAAAAATAGACTCGATGTTTACAATTACAGGATCGATTTCAGCTAGTATATTCAATATAATGGGGCGTATAGTATATCAAAATGTACGATTAGATATAGGGAATGTATTTTTTCCATATGGGTCCACCAGGCGGTGAAATTGTTGCAGAAATTCGCTCCAAGATATTCGCACTTATTTTTATTTCAGTTGTGACTAAAAGCCCAGATGCCGGAGCCCGGCAACTAAAAGCCAAGTTACAAAATAGATTAACTGGTTTGAAAGCATGAATATGTCAATGGTCAGACTGTTGGAAATAATATTCAAATTTGGTTTATAGACTTATATAAACACTTACGTGTGACACTCGAATTTTAATTAAATCCATGATTGTGTAGTCTCTCGTATATCACGAACACTGCGCGCACACATTTTATTGGAATACATGCCATCTTTGTCTTGTGTTTTGTTTTGTTTATTTTTTTTTTTTTGGGCGGCCAAATATGAGATGTATTCGTATCACACTGTGATACGGCCAATGAAATCACTGAATTCAGATTATCAGCTTAACCGCATTATTTCATCAGTATCTGAAGCAAATGAACACCATAAACAATAGAAAATTAACACAGCTCTTCGTGCGGGATAATCTTTAAAGCCAGTGACACCTCAGTCATCCTGACAGACTGAACAGACATTTATGGCGCAAGCGTTTGAGATGTACGCCCACCATCAACATCAAGATAGACAACGAGACAATCCAACCATCCAACCAAGCGATCCTACTAGGAATAACACTAGACCAGCAAATGACCTTCATCCCTCACATCAACAAGATAGCCGATAAAGCTCGAAAAAGAACAAATCTACTACGATGCCTCCTGGGAACAGACTGGGGAACCAACAGCCAAACCCTCATCAACCTCTACCAAATCTACGTCCGACCAGTCATGGAGTACGGTGCTGCCATCCTCACAGCAGCCCCAAAGACATACATTGAAAAGCTACAGAAAGTCCAAAACCTAGCCCTCCGCATCGCGCTCCGCCAACCACCATGGACACCGATCAACGCCCTCCACAACGCAGCGAACATACCTACAATCAAGCAAAGACTGATGGATCTCAGAAACATGACACTATCCCGACTAGACAACAGCCCACTCCTCCTAGAACTACAAGTCAGAAATCAACTACTCACCACGAAAAAGACAAAGTCCATCCTACAACTAGACGCAACAGACAGACCCATATAACCTCGACAGCATATGGCGACTCCACCACGCTTCCGCCGCTTTGCCTCCAACCACAGTAACCACGACAGCCACAAGATCGATCCCCATCGAAAAATCAAGAAAGGGTGAAGGGACTTGCACACTGCAGTCCGACCACTCTACCCGGCCTTCGGTCGGAAACGACTCAACAACAACAAGATGTACGCCCAACACACGTCAGACAAATACAATCACTTGTGCAATTTTGTCAAGGATTCATTGAAACAGGAGGACCCATTTTTGGACGCAATTAGTTCGCCTTCGGTATCAATTAACGCTGCCAATGTAATCACGACCAGAAGTAAGCATACTGCTTATCAGCAGGCCAATTTGTCCAAAGCAGATGTTGACACTTCATTGTTAATTAATTGCCCTACAGCGCTGTCAACTCTTCGACAGAGCGTCCTGATATATGCAATATTAGTTCTAACGGCTCGGTTGTTGGTGATATACGACCATCTGCATCTCAGGGAAATGACCGAGTAAGGTGTGACACTAAGCATAATTATGTGAATAATAACATTGTAGATCTGGCAAACCCGCCTGTACGTTCGACTACCAATTACCCTCAACATGTGACACTTCGTGGGGAAACAGCAAAACCATATGCTGATAATATGAATGACACACAGCGTATTAATTGTACGGAGGCCTCGTTTCCGCCAACCACAAAGATGCATGCACATCAACCGTATTTCCAACGGATACCCGTGTTACACCAGACTGTCGCGAGAAGCTTGGGTACTATGCAATCTGTTTCGCCTACATAATACAGTGCTTACCCTGATCACGTGTCTGAGTTGATCAATCATAAACACCACAACTCATGTATTCCTGATGTTAAACAGGCACACGACAGAAACATTCGACATCAGAATGATAATGATACTGAGCGCGACGAAAATGAATCACACGGAGACACCAGATCAAATGCACTTGAATGTATTATTAAACCACCCAAGCTACATGCCGATGCTGTGTCATCACCTCCGGAGCCCAAACCAATAAAAACAATTTTCCGACGTGATCAGTGTTACGCCACCCAAACAGATGGTACACAAAGTCACACAGGCTCACATAGTGCATCCTCTGATTTACACAACGATAAACAATAAGCTGCAGTCACCGATGGCGGTTTCACTGGAGTTGTTAGGAAAAAGACACTACGCTTTTACATTGGAAGTATAGCACCTAGCTTACTCTACACCCGCTGGCATACAAACTTATCTCACAGAGAGGGGCGTGCAACCAACATTCCTGAAGTTGATGAAAAGTTCCAGGAAAGATACATCGTGTGCTCGTCTCCACGTGATCACAGATCACAGTTATCCACTGATGGATAACGGATTCTGGCCCGCAGGAGTATACTGCAGGTATTGGCGCGCTGAGAAAACAACTAACACTAATCATGGAGCATAAATCCGAAATTAGACTGATTTCGTGGAATGCGACGGGACTAAAAGGTAGTTCATCCTATATCGCTGACATACTCAAAACTAATCACTACCAAATCGTCGGTTTGTCTGAACACTGGCTTAACGAAACAGAACTGGGCTTTATCGGTTCCCTGAGTTACCAGTATCAACAAATTAGCAAACCAGGTAGAACAATCACAACGTCAAGTGGTGGAAAGTACACAAAAGATGGTGTCGCTATTCTCGTTCGCAATTATATTTCTGCAAATTGTGTTGAATTGGAAACGGGCGATAATCGCCTGGTCGGCATTCAGCTCCGCCTGAACTCAAAGTGCTTGATTTCTGTCATACAGGTGTATCTCCCGAACGTGAACTATGGGGATGAACAATTTAAAGAGTATTTAGATACGCTAGAGAACATAATTGATATGTTGTCTTCACAAGGTGCGGTTATATTGATGGGAGACTGCAACGCTCACATGCAAAGGGCTTCACATACACCAAGAGTC
The DNA here is from genome assembly GCA_032622095.1 of Siphonodentalium dalli. NCBI lineage: Eukaryota > Metazoa > Mollusca > Scaphopoda > Gadilida > Siphonodentaliidae > Siphonodentalium > Siphonodentalium dalli. The sequence continues at coordinate 24,306,989 of CP136064.1, forward strand.
GATTCTCGAAATACTCGTACGGACATGTTCACGTTATTCCTGGAACAGACCGGGTTAATTTCACTGATGACTCTGAGCATATGTTCTGGAAACGATTACTCATATTTCCCATATTACACTGTTAACAGACCTTCGCTCATTACCCACATCCTTATACCTAAATGTCTCAGGCATATGGTCTCCAAGTGTAATATATTGAACGATGACGCCACGAATACTTCCAATCACCTACCCGTGACATGTTCCATTTTGTTCCCTCAAGAAATAGACTTGTTTATGCCGGATTCCAATAGGAAACGTTACGCATGGGAACGAGCAAACATTGTATTATATAAACAGTTCTTTGATATGTTGTGTCCACACAGAAGTGACATTGATTCGAAAGACTCAATTGCCAATTTCTACTCAGATATTGTGAGTGCTCTTCTCACGGCTTCTGATACTGCAGTCCCAGTGAAAAGGTACCGTTCTCGTTTAAAGCCATATTGGAACTCTGATCTGAGTGGTCTTAAACGTGAACTTAAACATCTGCATAAACTGTGGGTAAATGCGGGTCGACCTAGACGTGAGTCATCCTGTTTCGACGACTACCGGAACGCCAAAAGGGCATTCCGCCGAGCACACCGCTCAGCTTTACGCATATTTCAATTGAACCAGTGCTATGAACTTGAACGATGGGCCAAGGTCAACCATACTAAATTCTGGCGCTCACTAAAAAGAAAATCTACTCCTGCGAAAAAAACTCGGTTCGGTGATGGAATTCCAAGGAAACACTCTGCGTGACCAGAAACTGATCTTATCTGGTTGGCGTTCCTATTTTTGTGAGCTGTACTCACCAGATAAGCATGGTCTTCCACAATTTGATCGCAAAGTGTGCAATGAGGTAAAGGAGTTCATTATCTCAGTTGATGATAGTATAGCCGAGTGCCCACAGTGCAAACCCGTGTCCATAACGGAAATAACGGACGCAATTAGAAACATGAAACCGAATAAAGCACCTGGACATGACTTAATAGTGGGCGAACATCTTAAAAATAATTATGATGGTCTCATTCGTTGTCTCCGCATCCTGTTTGATGCTATTATTAAGCTCGAGTGGATTCCTCCGAAGATGAAACTCGGTATGATTGTTCCTCTCTACAAAGGACACCCAAAGCCGCCAACATCACCGGACAGTTACAGGGCGATCACACTTTTACCTGTAATTTACAAACTATTTGAGACAATCCTTCTACATCGAATCCTTGCTAGCAAAAACGTTCAAAAAAGGATTGGGGTGTAACATGACATCATTTATTGTACAAGAAGCAGTTTCGTATGCGAAGGACCATAACTCTCGTGTGTTCGCGGCTTTCCTCGATTCCAATAAAGCATTCGATCGTGTGTGGCATCAAGGACAGTCTGGAGTAAACTACATACCCACATATAAAAAATAGTGGGTCTGACGACCTTTCGTTCAGTTTTCATTTCCCAAACCCGGGATTCCTTGTAATTACCGCCAATCAAAACTTAGCTCCAAGAAATGTGTGCCCCAATAAAAAGCTAGTAACATGTCACGTGCTCTCGGTGTGGAAATTCCGAAGGTGTGGCTAAATGTTGTTAATATAGTATCCATGACGTCATGTTATACCCGAAGAAAAATTCACAAATCGACAAATAAAGTAGATTGTTGACGAGCGGTCGAAAGTTTAAAATCAAGAATCACCGGAATTTGGATTGCAGGCAACTGTAATTAGGGTACAACTAGCCAATCTTTGGAGCTAATAATACGGCTGTGTAAGGTCGGGAGGGTTCGGTGGGGTTGGTGATAGAATTGTGTTGCTTTTCGCTCGTTTTGGCTGCGGTGGTACTACTGCCGGTACTGGGGAACTGATAGATCGTTTTGTTATGTCATTTAACTTTTTTTTAGTTCTGTAGTTGTTTTAGCAGATAGTCCCGACATTCATGTATTTTTGATTCGTGGCCGTTGATTTGTGTTATTTTTTGACAACATGGGCGACAAATCGCCTGGCCAATCTAAAAAATAATTCGTTCTGAGACTCTGAGTCCAAGAGATCCACATAAATTGACATTTTTTATAATTTCAAGAAGATCTGTCTTAGTTATTGTACATATTATTTTGGATCCCGGAAGCTAGCTGTTTCCCTTTATTGTCAGTAAAACAACCGCCGAACGAAAAGTCACAAACCCTGCAACTATTAATTCCGATTCTTAGAATCGCCTTCTCAGGGTTGAAGCGGCCATGACGGCACTGGCACGTGACCATATTTACGCCTGTCAATCACAACTAATTTCAGATTTATATTTAGTGCGGTGTGACGTAATTTGGGGGAAGCCCACAACCGTTCAGAAATGAAAAGTTGATGGGAATGCAATAGACTCAGTATCAGTATGAATCTGAGTGTATGTTTACATAGACTGCATCAAGGACTGCTATATAAGTTCAAGAAACTAGGTTTCTCAAATAAATTCGTGAAACTTTTGTCTAACATGCACGAGGACATTACCAGCGTCATTTTATATGACGGTAATGTCTCCGAAGAGTTTAGCATCAGCTTTTTGCTACCTTGTCTACATCAACGACCTATTGATCGACCTGAACAAGTCGCAGCTCGGTCTCAATGTCAGCTCCTTCCATTGTGCCGCACCAACGACAGCCGATGATATTGCCATTCTCGCTCTTACCAAACAAGGGCTGGACAATCTCATAAGTATATGCTATGACTACAGCGTTCGTTGGAGATTCGGATTTTCCTGTACAAAAAGCAAGATTGTCGTCTTCAATGAACCCAGACACGTACATGATCGACAATACAGACACTGGCAGCTCGGATCTGATACTTTAAAAGAAGACAAGGATTGCCTTCACCTTGGTTTGCTTCAGGACAAATTTTCCAGCAGTTCATCACACTCTTCTGATGTGGCAACAAAACTTCGAAAAACGTTTTTCTCTACGATAGGCAATGATTCTCTCAAATGTGTTACTCCTCTGACTATGGGCCATCTCCTGCGAACAGTTGTTTTACCAAAGGCACTATATGGCACTGAAATTATTTCACTGCAATCTCAATCATCCGCCAATGTGATAGAACGTTCTCTGCGCACGTGTGTGAAGTACGCGCAGAAATTGCCGAAGCGCACAAGTACGTGTCTTGCGCTAGGATTAATAGGTCAACTTCCCGCTCAGAGAGAAATGCATATACGGAAACTATGCTTCCTCGGACATTTGATTCACCTTCCTCTTGAACACCAAACTCCACTTGAACTCTTCATCTTCAAAGCACACCTCTGCCGTCTGTTTTACCGTCCAGTGTCCGGATTCGTCTCTGAAGTCTTTCCCTTACTTGAGCAGTATAGTCTTTTAAATCATGTAGATAATTTTCTAATCCACGGCGACTTCCCCGATAAAAACTCATGGAAGACAATTGTGAAAAGTGTCGTGAAGATCACCTACATGTCACAGTGGAATCAATCCATGTCCAGTGATAAGAAATTTTCTGTTGCTACCAAAGTTCTTCGAGACCCTCTCTCTGGGTGGAAAATTTGGAGGCTTCTTCAGTCTCGCCCGAATGCAGCTGACAAATTCTTCAATTTGTCGAAACTATTGAACAAAACAACTTTCCAAAATAACCTGACGTGCCACCAATGCTACAAAACATACGATAACGAACTCTATCACTTAATGTTCTCCTGTATAGGTCTGTCAATTATACAGCTGAGGAACCGTCTATGGGAGACATTATTAAACCATCACGGCGTTGGCGTCTTCCTCTACCTGGATGGTCTATCAAGAGATGACTTTCTTGCGATAGTACTCGGCTCAGAGGACCCACACTTAACATCACCCATCCACAGATGCCACAATTTGATAATTGATGTAACATCATCGTATTTCGTGGCTATGTGTAGACTAATAACAAATAAACAACATATCAGTAGTACGTGAGGCTCGTTGACGCCATAACTAAAAATAGATTATTTGGCTGTAAAATTGTTTGTACTAAAATATTCCAAAAAAAAATTTAAAAACCTAATTTTTTTTTCCAAAATTTTCAAAAAAAAGTTTTTAAAAATCTCAAAAATTTATAACGAGTTTTCGGTCTCTTACTGAAAATAATCTCGGCCGACTATTAAATGTCGAATGTTTTTAAATTATTTGCGTGTAATATCTTTTGTTATTGGCCAACTATTTTTGTTCAAACAAATTTTAAATATTTTTCATGAAACTCTGTTAATTTTATTAATCGATGTTTAGAAATAGCTTTATACCAATTATATGTGTATGGACTGGTCCGAGTCACTGTAATCTTGGCCATTGTCACCATCGGTATGAATGCATACATTTCAGTGTTTATCATCAGACGCAGTCTCGTCTATTACATCATATAATTGTCTCCACAATACCTGAAATAATTTGACGCCATTACTCTTACATAAATAATAAAGAGCGTTTATTCTTTACTTCTCTATCCCGATGAAGTTATTGAGTATATGATGACACGTGTGCATTAGCGCGAATTATTGGAAGAATTATTGAGATGTTGTACTATTTTGAAAGCAGTCACGCTCAGACGAAGAGTGTGATGCGAAATTACTTCCCCGAATGAACTGACATATTCTATGGAAAAAAAATTCAATTATGTACACACACATAATCACACGCGTCAATAGGGTAACACTGTATAGGTCGAAAAGAGGGACACCTTGGATAAATTTACCAAATGACTGCTATTATATCTGTTGACATCTATGAGTGTTTCGACTAGTTTGATGTTAGCTCTCACTCGCGTGTCTGAACATCATTACCTGTTTAACGGGATATGATCACGTAAGGTTGATAAGCTGTGTCATTGTTACCATTAACGCGATGATTAGTTATCAAAAATATGCATACATAATACGTACATGTGATAAGACACTCAATAATAGAAGTTACCTTTGTGTTGTTGTTATAACAACCTTACGTAATAACCACTTATCGACCTATTCATACTTACGCTCATATATAATCTTATATAATGTTGCCTCATCTGTGCTAACTATTTTCGGGAGTTATGGTATACACATATCTATGACGAAGCTTCCTTTTATGCATGTACAGACACGCTTTCAATTAAGCTATCGATAGCGTGTCTGAACATCATTAGTTGTTTAACGGGATATGATCACGTAAGGTGATAAGCTGTGTCATTGTTAGCATTAACGCGTCGTGTAACACTATTTCACCAAAGGTCACATGTTAGACGTACACACGTATACATACGTAATATCAGAAAAAAACAAAGCTGTTGATATGTTTCTTTCATCTTTTATATGATAGCGCTATATGTTATATACTCGATATACCTAGTTACAGTCACAATCGCACATAAGCGAAACAAACGCTCTTTATTTAAATAACAGGAAGGCTACTCTAACACTCTTAGTTTTTCCAACAAAATAGTTATCAAATTCGATCACCAATAGAACTGTCTGTGAAACAACGATGACTTATAACAATCTTTAACTTATTTATCGATCTATGCTAGAACATGGCCGCAACAAAATGACCATAACAAAAAACATTACCTTACCATTACGCATGAATATAAATTTACCATGCATAAATATTGTCAGATTATCGTCTGATGAGCAAATCCTATGTTTACATTATACTTAATCTCAGGTATGACTAGAATTGTATCATGTGTGCACATGACATCATTAGAAGGGGCAATACACTCAAGGAGTTAAAGTGACACGAAACAAGGGACGTGATGCAATATTGGTGTTTGAATATTAAAGGAACACAAGACACTCTAAAGGGACACAAGACACTCATTATGAATGAATGTTAACAATACAAGCGCAGTGGTTGAAAGTTAAAATGACACAGAACAATATTTAAAGTTCAAATTTTCGGGCACTTAATGCGCCTTTTATCATTACGTATTGTTTCTCACTCTACAATTCCCAATAATCCACTCACTCTCTCCCCGCTTATAGATATATAACGAAAACGAGAATATCATGTTGATGAAGTTTATTGAAATTTAATCATCCGAATTGTCATCACTTTCGTCAGAAGTGTCATTTGTTTCGTCCATGTATTTTTCTAGCATCGGTTTGTACTTTAATATTGACATTTTCAATGCATCACATTCTCCATAACCATTATTCAAATATTTGTCGACTTTATCCATGACTCTGTTGTGCAGAGTCCCATTGCGCAGCTGCAGATACGCAAATATTGTCATAGCATAACCAGTCATAAATGGCTTCATATCTTTACTTTTAAGGTCCTTGTCAGCTTGTACTCTTGCTTCTGTTTCTTTCGAGCCATTTTCCCTATACGTGTCCACTATATCACTCCATTCCTCACGTGTTTTATCTCTACTCTCATCACACAAACTTTTGAAGTATTCATCTTCATTCAATTTAATTTTCTTATTCTGACTATCATCCGTGTCCTCAGTTAATTTTCGTTTTAACTTATTTTCTTGACACCAGTTTTTTATGTGTCTCTGAACATCATAATGATCTTCGAACAAAAGCCCGCAGTCATTACAAGGGTACGACATGTCTTCTCGAATGTCTATGTTTTGACGGTTCTTCTTATTAATTTCATCGAGCTCACCAGGTGGCCTTATGTCGTTAGTATAGTCATTATGTTGACCCTGGGGCACAATATAATTATATGCTATGCCCTTCTGTTGATCAGGGAGTTCTCTGTCATCGTATTTCATCGCATTCTGTTGACCCTGGGTCTCAGTGTCTTTTGTATGTTTTTTCATCCCATTTTGTTCATCTGGGTGTTCTCTGTCTTTTTGGATATTATATTTCATGCCATTCCATTCACCCATATGTTGGGTCGTGTCCTCTTTTAGTACATTCTGTCGCAGACGTAATGTGTCCGGTGTTGCGGCTTTTAAATCCACCAGTAGGTAACCGTACGGTTCACTCGTCGCTTCCGAAAACTCTCGAACCATACGCTGAGGACATTCAGGATACATCTGTCTTGATAATGTTGAAATTAATCCCTTGTCGATTGGGTTATTGAACAATACCAAATATTGACAATTTCGTCGTTGCGTTGGATCTTTGTTGTAGTAGAAATTCTGGTTCAAACTTATCAAAGATAAGTTCAAATGGTGACTTCCTTCGGAATGCAAATCATTAACTCTCTGGTCTTTTGATGAAGTTTGCATCAAGTCATCGAGTATAACTAGATTTTTATACGGGGGTTGATAAGAGAATCCAAGTTTGCTGGTATTCCTCGTATAAAGTTGACCTGAGGGTGACGGTATACTTTATTTCGTCATATAGGGGCTGCCAATATTTATAAAACCATATTATTCTGTCAGGTGCGGGTGATATTTTTGAGGCAGACTTTTGTAGCAAGGTTTTCACGAAGTATGTCTTCCCACTAGATGTCGGTCCACTTACACATGCCGTGAATGGATGCTTGAAAATAAAATCTTCTTGGACATTGGCCATTGGATCATCAAAGCAGGATGTTATGTCGCTGTTTCCCCTGCTGGTGTTGTAGTATCTGGTGTTGCTGTAATTGCTGTTGTTGTGGCTGATGATGCTGCTGCCTGTTGCTGCTACTGTTTGTTGCTGATGCTTGGTGCTGCTGCTGTGGGTGTCGGTTAACAAACTCAGTGTGTTTAGATTGTACATGTCTTAGCAAATCATGGTTCCGCACATACTCACTAGAGCAAATTGAACACTGGTGCTTCATTTATACTTGACTAAAATGTCTCGGTATATGGATTTCCTTTATACAAATGTTCCTTATAACCTAAAATATGTCCTGTCCGTATGTTTGATAACTTTATGTAGATGAAATAGTCTGCCGGAGAAGCACTGTGTAGACGGGGAATCAACAGGTCTTGTCGGTAAGAGAGTCAGACGAGAAGTGAAGTCTCGGCTATTAAAACATAGTAATGCGATAGCGAACATCAAACGAGTCTGGGCACGCATATCTGTCAAAAGATACAATAGCCGTCATTGGTCAATCTATCCTCGGTATCACTTTTCGATTTACAAAATCAATTTCACCGAGAGGTTCCCTCGTCATTGGTAGTGACGTAATTGCGGCGTTTTGCGGTATTTTACTGCGGCGGCGAAATTGAGTGTCTTATTACATGTATGTATTATGTATGCATATTTTTGATAACTAATTATCGCGTTAATGCTAACAATGACACAGCTTATCAACCTTACGTGATCATATCCCGTTAAACAGGTAATGATGTTCAGACACGCGAGTGAGAGCTAACATCAAACTAGTCGAAACACTCATAGATGTCAACAGATATAATAGCAGTCATTTGGTAAATTTATCCAAGGTGTCCCTCTTTTCGACCTATACAGTGTTACCCTATTGACGCGTGTAATTATGTGTGTGTACATAATTGAAAATTTGTTCCATAGAATATGTCAGTTCATTCGGGGTAGTAATTTCGCATCACACTCTTCGTCTGAGCATGATTGCTTTCAAAATAGTACAACATCTTAATAATTCTTCCAATAATTCGCGCTAATGCACACGTGTCATATACTCAATAACTTCATCGGGATAGAGAAGTAAAGAATGAACGCTCTTTATTATTTATGTAAGAGTAATGGCGTCAAATTATTTCAGGTATTGTGGAGACAATTATATGATGTAATAGACGAGACTGCGTCTGATGATAAACACTTAAATGTATGCATTCATACCGATGGTGACAATGGCCAAGATTACAGTGACTCGGACCAGTCCATACACATATAATTGGTATAAAGCTATTTCTAAACATCGATTAATAAAATTTGTTTGAACAAAAATAGTTGGCCAATAACAAAAGATATTACACGCAAATAATTTAAAAACATTCGACATTTAATAGTCGGCCGAGATTATTTTCAGTAAGAGACCGAAAACTCGTTATAAATTTTTTAGATTTTTAAAAACTTTTTTTTTTTAATTTTGTTAAAAAAATAAGGTTTTGAAATTTTTTTTTGGAATATTTTAGTACAAACAATTTTACCGCCAAATAATCTATTTTTAGATGTGGCGTCAACGAGCCTCACGTACTACTCATATCTAGCATTCACACGGTAGGCGTTCTCAATAATAGAGAATTCTGCCTCACATCCTCGCGCGTGTGAGATATTCTATTGTGTATGTAGCTCGCAACGAGCATACGGATGCGATATTTAGTTGTACATATAGGTATAAAACATTATGTAGGATATATGTGTTAGTTATCAATGTATTTCAATAACTCAATGTATCAAGAAACCCCAGTTTTTTCCCCTTTCATTTCTTTTAATTTGTTTCTATTTTCAACGAATATAATATCACATTGGTGTAATTTGTTCAGCCATATGCTTGTGACATTTATGAGTATCTGTGTCTCAGTAAAAATTATTGTTTTTATTAATTTATTTTATTTGATTTTTTTTTTATTATTTGATTTTGATACCCCCCCCCCCTATTTTTCCCTTTTTATTTAAATTTGATTGTTTTTTGGGGTTTTTTTGTTGTAAATAATAATATCACATATTGGTATAATTTGTCCAACCACATGCTTGTGACATTCATGTTATCTGTGTTTGTAAATAATGTTGTATATAATATACTCTCCCCAGATGGAGACAATAGAGAAATATATTCAAACTGAAGCCCATGATAACGACAGAGCGGCTAATTCCATCGATAATATACCAGCATCAAAGTTCACGCAATCACCACGGACTAGTATCAAGGGGATGGTAAAGTCTGGTCAAGATGGCCACCGCGGATTGCACCCTACCTCCAGATGATCAATAATTACTCACCGGCCATAGAATGGATAAACTTCATATTTTTCACACATAATAATCAATAATAAACAAAGATCTTGTCATTAGTAGAGAAATTATAGCTGTTAGAATTTACTCGCGGTAGAGTGACAAAAAATCATGTCCCCAAACGGCGTTTCTCCAGTTCCAATGGTTAACTTTTTGTACAAACTGAACAGTCAAAATGGTCCTATAAGAATCTGGCTAGAGACGAGGAGACATCATTTTGAGGAAAAACAAGAACTTTCCCAAATACCCTGCCTGTGAAAATAGTAGTCATCCTGAATAATGGCAAAATGTCCTCCATTTGCATTGTTTACATTCTTAGGAACTATTTTTCTTGGTATGGGAGACCATAATATCCTAACATTATTTTGCGATAGCCGATACACAAGCCATGGGGGCGTGGCGGCCATGATTACAAACAAACCCATCCGTCAATACTAGAATACGATTACGAATGGAAATCGATCAGTATAGACAATCGCGCATGGGATCAAGCTTTTGATTATGCCCATCAATAGATATGGGTTATAAGCAATATGATTGTACCTGATAACCGACAATTTCTCGATTAATTTACATTCAAATGTTATTAAACGTATTTTTCTCCACAATGTTGTTTATCCCAGTGCACCAAAATAGAATTGACCGGAAGTGAACTCGCACAAGGAGTCCGTCGTAAAATATGACATATTTCGTCGGAATACGGTACTTTCCTATTCATAAATATGTTTTTATATAGGCTATTTGATTTTAGAATAATACAATATTCTGAAACATGTAAGTTTTCTATATATTTATGTGATTTGCGTACTAATACGACATCTTGTAATCTCGCTTTCGACTATAGACTGGTAATTCTAAAAATAAAATATCAACATTTCCATCTGTAAACAGCACAAAACTTCATAAATCGTGGGTAATCAAGCAACTAAATTAATTCCAACAACTTCAATAAACTGAAAGCATCGATTTCATATCATAAACTTGCCCGATTGCAGGATCGGATTGCTTTTCTGGTCGATTTTCATGTACCTGCCGCGAATTAAAAAATGACAACAACGTCATGAACATGTGTTTACAATTGAAATATGGCGACTGGCTCCCAAGAAAAACTGACACGTTTTAGCGGACGTTTTGCAAACGATACAGTGAACATTAATCTAAAGCAGAGCTCCTTGGCTCTTAACGGTATGTCACTTATCATAATGGGCTGCCTAATGATACTGTTGAAGTTATAGTTTTTCACATTTGAATGCCAAAACAATGACATAATATTGCAGATATACTCTGTTTCAAAGTCATTTTTCTGGTACAAAAAGCTTTTTAGCTCACATCTATTCGTGGCACCTCCTTTAACGATATATGCTCTATATATTATCTCTATGTTGTTATATCTATTTCTGTCTGCTTTTATGTGAAAAATACCAATTTTGTCAGCCCGTTTCCAGACATTTTTTATGAAACAGACTTTGCCATCCCCTTAAGCTTGATATAGTCCACGTGACTACCGATTCACGTAACGCGGCCGCTGAACAGCCCCGGACTGAAGCTCATGGTAGAATGGATGCTCCAAACGAGATTATACCGAAAAGGAAGCTACCACGTGTTGCAAAACAAATGGCAGAGGAAAGTTCAAAAATGTTGTGCTCTCAATCCATTTGTGTATGTGGTAACTATGTACCATATTGGATAGCAGGGTTAATACTTTGCCTGGAATTCGTAGCAGAGTAGGTTATTGGGACCAGTTAAAAACCCAATCAATAAGTGTGTGGGAACAGATCGATGCTTGGCCACGTATGGTTGGAAAAGTATAGCGTATCATAGAGTTAGTCGGGGAAGTATAACGTATGATAGGGTTAAGCCATGTCATGTGACATGGAATCACATTGTGGAATAAAAAGGTATGCCCGTGTGAAATCGTGGCTCTTTGGTTGAAACGTTCTCACAGGAACCAAATAGCCCCACGACAGTTTTTCAGGCGAATTCTCTGACTGCTTGAATCTTAGGAAATTGTTGTGGTATCCATATTCTCGTATATTATATGTGCTGGATCCAATAAAGATTGTGAAATATATATTGTGTCTGAACCAGCGTTATCCAACGGGAGTCGACGATCTACGGCCTACTATAGGACAACTATCGACAAATTCAAACAAACTATGGAGCCTCGCACATATAAGATAATACATTGGCCTATCAATTTAACTTGACCTGTAATCCAGTGCATTTTCTCCCTATGTGAGACTCGCATATATACGAGAATGCATTGGTATATGGGTTTTAATGCTGCACCAGCGCAGCTCCCGCCATGAAAGGGTTAACCAGGATATTTATTGTACGACGAGCAATGAACGTAAGCTAATTATGGTCGATGTTTTGATATTAACCGAACCATATCCTCATGGTGTTATGTTGTTTTTGCTTTTGTTGTTGTTGTTGTTGTGTTGTTGTTGTTGTTGTTGTTGTTAATGATAACAGTGGTAATACCATTGGAGATGATGATGGTGATGATAATGATGATGACGATGGTGATGATGATGACGATGATGATCGATGACGATCACGACGATTATGAGATGATGATGACGGTCAACGATGATGATTATTTAATTTATTCGCAACCAAACTGAAAACTCGGAGCGTTGGAAAGTGGGTTCCTCGACTCAAATCAAATCAATTTCATCTCCGAACCTGAACAAATGGTAATTTAGGGGTATTATACCGGACAGGGTACCACTATTCATCATGATTGGTCGCTTTAAAAATTCCAACCAAATCACCGCCTTATAATTGGAAATTTTCAAATCGGGGGTAAATCATCATTTACAACCGTTAAAGGGGTGGTCACATGATCGATCACGTGGTAACTCATTGACAACTCATATATACGCAACGATGGCATATTAAAGGGGTACTGTACGCCATTTTCTATAAATTCCCGGTAATAACAATGATCTATTATCGATAATATACAGAAAAATAAGTAATTTGAGTCGAAGATGTATTCTGTAAATGATCATGTTAATAGGTTATCTTAAAATCAAAGTTAATAATTTTATATAAATTTTATTTATGGCTGGAGCCATAAAATAAATTGCGAATTTCCGTGTACACGAAGTAATCAAATTAATTCACGGATAGTGGATTGGACAACGCATGGCACACATGATCGTGTAAATAATTATGTTGATACGGGCCGTAAACGTAAACCACACACTAACTGGTGACTATACAATAGCTAAAATTAGTATATTGGACCAGTATACATATATAATATAACATTTATTTGACACGTTTGCTTGAATACTGTACAAAAATTACTCGACAACCACAATTTGTATTGTTGCATTCCGGCTAATCTGCCATGCATAACATTACTTCGTACTCAACAGACTTTCAAATAATGGAAATCTGGTTACCTCATTCTACGACTCAGAGACTAACCAACAGCAACATTTGCGTACAGTATCCCTTTAAGGATAGGTCAAATTATCTCTTCCTATAACAAAATTTATATAGTTTCCCGCATGGGTATAAACTAATAAACACGAATCGAAGACCTATGGAAATGATTCTATCAATTAATATTGATATTATTTTTAATTTTTGGAATAATACATGTCCGTGTAAATAAATTTGAGACATTCACGGCTCGCGGAAATGTTCCGAGCGCCCCATCTGGCGCGAGTACGCCAGGGTATTCTCGGCTATACTGTCCACGAATTTTTTTTTTTAAATAAGTTCAATTTGGTGCCATTGTGTGGTTTTGGCAGACATATTGGAGCCGGACTAATTTTTTTTAAATGTGATAGTATGTTATAATACAACTATGAGATACCATGTGAAAAAGGTGAGGTGAAATGTCCACTATGCCCCACCCAGGCAGCACGCCACACAGTACGTATCCGCCAATCACGAGTTTGTTTTGCAGCATTGATTACATGCGTGGAATTGACGTGTCCAAGAACAGTGGGGGTTTATATGGTATCGTGTGATTTCATAGTATTGTCCACTGTATTGTCATATGGACTACCACATGCGGGTGCTCGACCAGAGAGAGATAGATATTAGTTATTTCGCCAATCAATGGTGACGTCCTATATGCAAGTTTCACAAGGCTCTGAATGCTTGTTGCCATTCGTGTTCTATAATGGGTTGGTGGATAGCCTCGCGTCGGTGTCATTAAATGTATTCACGCGAATGACGTAATCTCAGAGAGAAAACAAAAGAGAAGATAAGAGATACAGAGTAACGTAATTCAAGTTAATGAAGATATAATGTTCCCATAGACTACCGAGAGTAATAACTTTAGGCTGGAAGGTAACGAAATTCAAGTTCCTGGAGATATAGTATTACCATGGACTACAGACAACTACATGCATATGAGGGACGGTAACGAAACTCTAGTTCCTGAAGATGTGTTGTTCCCATGGACCACCGAGGGCAATACCTCTCTGATGGAAGGTAACTATACTAAAGTTTCTGACGCTCCACTGCTCCTGTTGATTTTAGTGCCGACGATATCAATTTGGACCATTATATCTAACCTTTGCGTTGTGGCTGTAATGCTGACCAACAAGGACTTCCGCAGAGATCCCCATATGCTGGTGATATCTAGCTTAGCACTGAGTGATGCTTGTGTTGGATTATCAACCGTTTGGTTTACTGTAATATTAATGAATCCAACAGGTTTATTCCAAAAACCCATGGTATGCTCAGCAGTCTTCCAAGCATCTTTCTCTTCAGTTTTGGCATCATCAATCCACATTGCACTGATATGTGTAGAGCGAATCACTGCTATTATGAAACCTCACAACTTCAAACAATTATTTACGCTAAAGAGGAATCGTATTTATAGTATCAGCATATGGCTGTTTTCGTTCGCTGTTTCCTGTGTACAACCGATACTGTGGCTGAGGAAAGAAGATTATGCATTGCCAGAGATATGCGGCGCTCGCACAGTGTACTTGCCTGAGAACATAGGATTAATTTATCCAACAGTATGTATGATAGTCATATACAGTATAGCAGCCCCAATGTTTGGATTTTTCCTGTTCAAGGTGAGACAGCTTTTCAAGCCATTGCCACGACCTTGTATTCAGATTGCTAGTATCCCCATGGATACCGATCCACGCAACACGACCGATGTGCAGCTCCAAACTCGAGGCAGAGCTGATGTCCCAAGCGAGAAAATACCAGCATCAAAGTTGTCGTCCACAGGGTCTAATATTCCCAGCGCTAGTTTCTCCATAAATACGGAGCCATGTAACACATTCGGTGAACAGCTTCAAACTGAAGCCCATGGTAACGACAGAGAGGCTAATCCCATTGATAATATACCAGCATCAAAGTTCACGCAATCACCAGGGACTAGTATTAAGCTTGACATTGTCCACGTGACTACAGATCGACGTAACGCGGCCGCTGAACAGTCCCGGACTGAAGCTCGTGGTAGAATGGATGCTCCAAACGAGATTATACCGACAAGGAAGATACCACGTGTTGCAAAAAGAAATGGAAAGTTCAAAAATGCTGTGGTTCTGTTTGCACTATTCACACTAACGTTGGTACCAAGTAGTTTAGTTTTCTTGCTCGGAGCTCTCTTCGGTGAAGTGGTTGATCGGCAGTCTGCGTTCCTGATTGGCCACGCATGGGTGCTCAATTCTGCCATCAATCCATTTGTGTATGCGGTAACTATCGATAAATTCAAACAAACTATGTGTAATTGCTTCAGGCCACTTCTTGCTATTTTAAGGAGATGATCAACTCATGCACTTTTCACACTTAAGCCTTCCTGTATGGAGCCCCATATGGTGGCCGCTGAGTGTCGTCTGCTCACGTATGTGAGGGACTCCATGAGAGTAGTTTAACCCTTCCATGACCGGAGCTTCCTGAAATTTTGTGACAACCGTGTGCCAATGCATTCTCTTATATATGCGAGTCTCCCATATGGAGCCTCGCATATATACGAGAATACATTGGCCAATCAATATTTACCTTGACCTTGTAATCCAGTGCATTCTCGGATATATATAAGATAATGCATTGGCACATGTTTTTAATGCTGCACCAGCGCAGCTCCCGTCATGAAAAGGTTAACCCGGATATTTATTGACATTATTGTATGACTTTGAAAATCAGTCGCGTTCAACAATTTTACGAACTTCAAATACCAGCAATGAACGTAAGCTAATTAGGGTCCAAGTTCTGACAGTAACCGAACGATATCCTCATGGTGTTGTTGTTGTTGTTGTTGTTGTTGTTGTTGTTGTTGCAACCAGTGGTAATGTTATTGGAGATGATGGCGATGGTGGTGATGATGATGATTATTATGATGGTGGTGATGATGTTGATCCGATTTACTATATATCCAGGTGAACAATTGACAAGACACTGGCGATATTAGGCTACGTCGTCGTCCTACATCACC
Organism: Siphonodentalium dalli; assembly: GCA_032622095.1. Lineage (NCBI taxonomy): Eukaryota > Metazoa > Mollusca > Scaphopoda > Gadilida > Siphonodentaliidae > Siphonodentalium > Siphonodentalium dalli. The sequence continues at coordinate 24,323,238 of CP136064.1, forward strand.
CTGAGAGACCAGTACAATCCTTCCACCATTTTTACCACCTAGGTTCCTAAAAATAGTCATATTATATACAGAAGAAGATTGGGGTATGCATATTGTGTGCATTTCGTGGTGTGCGCAGAGATGTGTGTAGTGGACAAACCAATCAAGAGGGAAGCTCCGTCAATATTTGGTTGGCAAGTACCAAAACGTTATACGGCCGCCATTTTTAATTTGAAATGAAGTTTTAAAAACTACACAACAGTGATGCCGCTTGAGAGTTTATTAGTCCGAGGGTAATAGTCTGAGGTTTCAATAGTTTGTTCGTGAACTTAATACTCACGAATTGAACCCACATGTCAAATGTGTGTGTGTTCATTTGAAAGCTAGAACATGTATCTAGTATAACTACTGCTTCATTTCCAAAATGGATATACATGTATTTGAACCAATAGCCAATGAGTATACGATACCATAATATTAGCTTCCACATTCTGTATCTTAAAACATGATTCAGTCATAGTTTGATTTCATTTATTTTTCAGAAATAATAAATTTTCGCCTAATCCTAATGTATGCAATTATCTCCCTTTTGGAAATCAACAGTAGTTACAGTTCAGAAAAATGTCTAGTTTATTATGCATACAAAGTCTAGTTTATTATGCATACACAATGTCTAGTTTATTATGCATACACAATGTCTAGTTTATTATGCATACACAATTTCTAGTTTATTATACATACACAATGTATATTTTATTATGCATACACAATGTCTAGTTTATTATGCATACACAATGTTTAGTTTATTTTGCATACACAATGTGTCTAGTTTATTATGTATACACAATGTCTCGAATTAATTATCTGGTTTGGAGTCAAATTTAATCTAAAATATTGTGTGTGCTCGCTTGTGAGATGGTCATCGGAAGGTTGGTGTGAACCACTGTAAACTCCGAAACTATTGTAGCTACTGACATGCACAATAATCACATAGCAGATAGTCCTAAATGTCAATGTGGTTTCCCGAAGGAGGATGCTAGTCATTTCTTCTTCCACTGTCCATTGTTCACCAACCAGGGGTCAATACTATGAAGCTTTTTCTTTGTAAGAATCTACAATTGTTTGTTTATTTTTGCGAACTAATGTGTTTATGATGTTCATGTTATAACGTCTGAAGTATACGCAGTTGTAAATAAATAAATAGTTCTTTATTGGTGGGACGGATTAATCGCGATAAACAAAATGTCAATCGCTCCGATCCGACGAGGTGAGCTACTACTTATATTTCGTGTGTAAGAATCATGTTTTGTGATGATATTTGGAGATATAATTTATGAAAATATGGGTAACGCTTTGAACAAGAGTATCCTCTATTCCCGGCATATATCCATAGTATGCAGAGGGTTTCACATCACTTTAACCTGGGCAACGCCGGGTAACCTTGCTAGTAGTTTATAAATGACAAATCAATAAAAATTACGCGTGTTCCTAAAGTGAGTATTGTTTATCGCTCAAGAATGAATGGCGAGGTAAATGAAACTCTTGTTCATGGGCGGATTGTCCTTTGAGTTTCGATCGTTGACGCGAATGCATTTGGTCACGGTAAAGGACACGAATACAAAGATTCAAGCACAGTTTTCACAAATGACTACAGCATAAATGCAGTGACGTGGCCAATGGTCTCTTCGGTGCGCCAACGTCGATATCCAACTATATCCCCACCCTCAATCAGAAACTTCTATTTCTGTGAAATGTAATTGTTTACCCCGGTTGGCTTCTGATTTTCCAGTTGTAACATTAAGTTGTCCAACAGCCCCCTTGGGTTGGACATTTTGACTAAATATGACTAACTTAGTGTTAGTCACAAACATTTTGAGTAACTTTGGTCAAGTATATATTGGAATTATTTGCACACAATACCGCAACTTACATTTTCGCCTTCCCAGTGACTAAGAAAATTATGACTAAATCCTGGCCATTTTGACTAATTAGTCGTTTTTAATCCCCATTTCTTTGTCGTTATGACTAACATCACCTTAGTAATTTTGACCAATGTTATGCCTCAGTCATGTTGGCTGAACTAAGTTAGTCATCCTGGGGGAAAACGTTTGACTAACATAATTATGTTAGTCATATTGACTAACTTTTGTTATCAGCGTAGACAAATTTAAATACTCGCCTCTTGATATACGATTCCAGCGCTATGTGGAATTTATAGGCATTTTTTTATTCAAAGGGTGCATATTGAAAATATAGGATGGACACCCCATCACCAAACGGAGCCCATATAGCCGCGTCCCAATCTCGATGTATTATAAGATATCGGAGCAGTTTGAAATTATAAAATGACCACCCCCCCCCCCCCCATATAACCGAGAGCCTTAGCACGTCCCTGCTTCGATACTGCTATGGACACCCCCTGATAAAATGGAGCCACGTTCCTGCCTCGATGTGCTATGATAAGAGTAGCGGATCAGTTTGAAATCATATATATACAAGAAAACCATAGTCAGAAATGGTAACGCCACCAAGATCATATTATTAGCCATGAATGTAAATTATAATATAATTATAATATAAACTAGCTTTCAAATTCCATGTGGGAAATTTGGATACTTCCATATATCAAGTTTCCCGTTTCTCGTGTTATACATTACATTCTTCAATTAAGCTGTCTCGCTTTTTATTACACTAGCTGGTGGGCCCGACTTCGTCGAGGCTGTTTCCCATCTCCTTTCCGGCGAAAGGCGTGATTTTACCTTGAATTGACTATTTTGAAAGTCAAGGTCAGGTCGGGGTCATGATTTGACCCGTCCGAAACACTCCCCGTAGAAAAGTCCCCTAGGTATCAAATAGTCGAAATCCGTCCGTTTTACCAGATTTGACCTTGAATTGACCATTTTGAAGGTCAGGGTCAGGTGGGGGTCACGATTTGACCCGTCCAAAACACTCCCCGGACAAAGGTACCACTAGGTATAAAATTTCGTCGAAATACGTCAGTTTTACCCGATTTGACATTGAATTGACTGTTTTAACGGTCAAGGTCAGTCGGGGTTACAATTTGACCTGTCCAAAACACTCCCCGAACAAAAGTACCACTAAGTATCAAATTTCGTCGAAATCCATCTTTGATTACCACACGATCGCATGCTTTCCAAACGGTGTGGTTATTATCAATATCAGCACATGTGCTAATCTGTGTCGGACTATTTTATTGAGCATTCGGGGTAAGACTACAGCTTTTAAAGCAACCCATTTTTACTTTTACATCGACCTAATCCCCCATAATCCCCCATAACAGACAGGTCCCCAGAACAAACTTTGACCCAACCCCCTATCATAGGGGGTGGGGTAAAAATTTGTTCTGGGGACCTGTGCCATAACACCAGTGGATTTTATATTTTCAGGCACAGTATACACGCTGGCGTGCTAATAATGTTATACCATCAAAATAATATTTTGTTTTCACAAACTGAATGGTTGTAATTTGTGAAAACAATGATACCAAATTGGTTGTGGTACTCGATATTACACTGACCTGGGGTCAATACTATGAAACTTTTTCTTTGTAAGAATCTACAATTGTTTGTAAGAAATAACAATTTATCATTCCGCCAATACTATGAACCAACGATTACAAACATAAATCACAAATAGTACGTGTTCTTTGTATTTACAAATATCTCCAATCACAAAGAATGTTCGAGTACTATGAAACATAATTTTTCAGTTTTCGCACCCTTAACCCGGATAATATATATATCTATGATACGCAGGGACGTAGCGACAAGGGGTCGATTCACCCCCTCGTGAAAATATTTTGTCAGCTGTAAATTTCAAGTACAACCAACATGCAGGGACGTCGCGACAAGGGGGTTGGGTTATGTTTCTCGCTCCAAACTTTTTATCAACTTGTTCAACAGCTGGAAATTTGATACCTGAAACAACATGGATTGGAAATTTTACAACAACAATAGGTTGAACTTGTTCTGTTATTTTTGTTTTTTCCAACAATTTATTAGGGGGTATGTTTTGTTTTAGACCAACATTTGCATATTTACCTCCTTTGGTCAAAAGTTTGGATTGAAATGGCCTATATTTAGAAATTGTCAAACCTTATGGGGTGTCAGCTTGGATGTGATGTAGCAGTATGTGTTCCTTTTAACTACTGAAATTACCCAATGTATTGAAAGTTACAACGTTAAGAACTTGTCTAGAATGTCTATATAGGGTGTCAAATTTGTCGATTTTCACATCCTTAAACCAGAGCATATAAGTTCATCACCCTAGTAATTTTGATTAATGTTATGCCTCAGTCATGTTGGCTGAACTAAGTCAGTCATCCTGAGGAAAAACGTTTGACTAACATATGTTAGTCATATTGACTAAGTTTTGTTATCAGCGTAGAAAAATTAAAATACTTTCCTCTTGATATACGATTCCATCGTTATGTGGAATTTATAGGCATTTTGTTGTTCAAAGGGTGCATATGGAAATTATAGGATGGACACCCCGTCGCCAAACTGAGCCCATATAGCCACGTCCCTATCTAGATATATTATAAGATATCGGAGCAGTTTGAAATTATAAAATGACACTCCTATTGGTTTGGTTTGGTTTATTAGGGTTTATCGTCGTTCTAGCCGCTAGACCACACACGACGTTGTCAATTTTACGGGTGGAGGAAAGACCACGCAGAGGCTTGATTTCACCGAGAAATCGTCCCACTGCGTGTAGAAACCACCGACCCCCGGAAAGCAACTGACAAACTTGCCCAGATACACGATTCCGGTCACCCTCCATATGACGGGGTTAGAACCAGCTTCGTCAGCGCCTGACGGCCTGTAACGGTGTAATTCACCTGGCATTCTACCGACTGGCACTCTACCGCACCACTCCTATAACCGAGACCATTAGCACGTCCCTGCTTCGATAGACCCCCTCCCGATAAAATGGAGCCACGTTACTGCCTCGATGTGTTATGATAAGAGTAGCGGATCAGTTTGAAATAATAGGATGGTCACAATATATATAATGCTATACCATCAAAATAATATTTTATTTTCACAAACTGAATGGTTGTAAATTTGTAATTTGTAAAAACAATGATACCAAATTGTTTGTAGTACTCGTTATTACACTGACTTGTACTTACATACACACACTACAAACGAACCGTTTAATTGTTAACTTGCGCAGACTAGTGGTCATCAACTTAGCAAACCGTGAACCGATTGGATAGCTCTGATAAGCGTTCACCTCTCAACTTATGATTGGTTATTTCTTTTGTAACTTTGGCCCGCCGTGATTCAATATATTGTTAATCACTCACAGGCAAAGGTTTGTCCGTAAGCAATCTACAATAATCAACACTAGATCTTTGTGAAATTTGCGAGATTTTGTTAGCTCATCGTTTCATAGTACCGGCGTTCTCACTAATCACAATATGATAGCACGCATTGTAACTTTCCCATATAAATTGTTGTCAGTTATTTTAGCTCTATATACATGTCCGTCTAATTTGAACTGGTATTCAGATAACACTGATAACAGGTGCATGGGGGCAGAGTGGGGAGTTAGTTTTTTCTAAGTTTTACAGCTGCCTTTTAGGGGTTTCACCTCTCGCCCAGTCTAAGGTATTACAATAATACGGCTCAATTTTCCCTGTACTATGAAACCACTGTGATAGTTAACACAAATTTGTAATTACAATTTAATAAATACAATTTGTATTTACAGGTATAAAATTGTTCATAGTATTGACCCCTGTACTTACATACACACTATACAAACGAACAGTTTATTGGTTAACTTTGAGCAGACAAGTGGTCATCAACTTAGCAATCCGTGTACCGATTGGATAGCTCTGATAAGCGATCACCTCTCAACTTATGATTGGTTAATTCTTTTGTAACTTTGGCTTGCCGTGATTGAATTGTTTTTGAATTGTTTAATGCATAAAGCCACCATTTAAGGTGGAACATACAAGAACATATATACACTATATACATAAGATATTTTAATAAGCATTTTGGCATCATACTACATATGGATTATATAAGTAATAAATTCATTATTAAAATCACGAGTCTATCTGTCCATCGACTCACACCAATAGTGATATATATACATACATATACATACATATACATATATATACATATACATATATATACATATATATAGCTATATATATATATATATATATATATATATATATACATATACATACACATACATACACACATATATATACATATATATAGCTATATATATATATATATATATATATATATATATATATATATATACATATACATACACATACATACACACATATATATATATATATATATATATATATATGTGTGTATGTATGTGTATGTATATGTGTATAGCTATATATATATATATATATATATATATATATATAGCTATATATATGTATATATATGTATATGTATATATATGTATATGTATATGTATGTATATGTATGTATATATATCACTATTGGTGTGAGTCGATCGATATATATATGAGTAATTACATATAGATGTAATTACATATATGAGTAATTACATATAGATGTAAATGCTGTCAATGCCAGATCATCAGTATAGTTGTAAGTTATTATCTCAATTTTCTGAAGGCTAATTTTAGAAATATACTCACCCTCTTCAGGAGCGATATATTAGCTATAGATATCAAACCATAACATTTTCTCGTGTTGGCGATAGCCAATAGTATTTTGGAATGAACTGTTCACGGATATCTCTAAATTCGTCGCATATCAGTAGGAGATGATACTCGTCCCCTATCCCGTTACCGCACTGTTCACATGTATTACAAGGTATACTGTTTCGCCACCGCCCTTTTTCAACGGGGAGTCGGTGGTTGGCTGTTCTAAATTTCACCATATAAGGGATCAGATGATCTGGCAACTGAAGCAAATACCGGCTAATACAAGGGCTGGTTTTAATATTTCTGCAAAATGTTGCTCTTGATGAATCAGATAATTCTAAATCGATGAAAAGTTTAGCCCAATGCTGCTCTATAAGAAGGTGTAATATTGCGAATGTCATGTTTAGATAAAGCAGACTGTGACTCCCATATAGAACATAGATCAAGTTCATTCAGGGTGTTTGTCACAATGTTAAGCCATTTTGACTTGCGTGTTAACTTGGGATCGTTGGCGTGTAATTGCTTTACAATAAGATATATGTTCTTAGCCAGTTCTGATCCATCGCTAGATACACTTTTTGACCAATAAGTTAACACTCTGCACTTTATTTCCACTAAAATGGGATGTCTACCAAGTTCTCCGTACACCATATAATTAGGTGTACTAGATTTCATGCCTAGTAATATTTTAAAAAATTTCATATGTAGAGCCTCGAGGGTGTTGATTCTCTCAAAACATCATATTTCGCTACCATATAAAATTATTGGCATGATCATATCATGATTCAATATATTGTGAATCACTCACAGGTAACGTTTTGCAAGTAAGCAATCTACAATAATCAACAGTAGATCTTTGTGAAATTTGCGATATTTTGTTAGCTCGTCGTTTCATATAGTACCGGCGATATCACTGATCACAAAATAATAGCACGCATTGTATCTTTCCCATAGAAATTGTTGTCCGTTATTTTAGCGCTATATACACGTCCGTCTATTTACGCCACACAGTGGTGTACACTGGTGTAGAGTTTTTCATATTGTGTGGTCGATCGATAATCCACTGGGCGATTGTATTATGTTTATTTCGTACTAGAGTATAAATCGTACCGATAGTTACGATAGTACGACAAAGATTAGCACATGTGTTTACGTCACCGGTGTAATTGTGGGGACATGTTTCTATTATGAAAGTTCGCTATCCCGAAGGTCCGCTATTCCGAAGGTTCTCTATTCCGAAGGTTTTTGTTATTTTTAGGTTAATTCTATATTCTAAAGTATTGAGACTAATTTGAGAGGGTTCATTTTCACAAAGATTCTTTTTATGGAGTGTGCGCTCACATCCGAACTGATCCTGTGCGCATACCGATACAGATACAGGAGGAAATAACTTAACTTAGAACATTAAATGTGATTTTGTTTTGTTTTCGCGGGTTTTCTTGAGATTTAATGTCATTACGTGGGCCCATACCGTTGAATTATTGGCATATAATATGAATGTTGTGGTATATATGGACCCTCCCGCATTGGGACATCACACATGTACAGTTGACTTAAGTGATGTTCTGTGTGGGCTCCAATTTGGAGTTCAATATTTTAAGGGCCAAGTTTAGAATTGTATGGGTCCATACCTTTGAACTCTGGGCATATAATATGAATATTGGGGGGCATGTCTCTATTCCGAAGGTTCACTATCCCGACGGTCCACTATTCCGAAATTTCTCTGAATGTTCGCTATTCCGAAGGTTCACCAATCCGAAGGTTCGTTATTCCGAATGTTCTGTGTTCCGAAGGTTTTTGTTATTTTAAGGTTAATTCTTTATTCTAAAGTATTGAGAGGGTTCATTGTCACGAAGATTCTTTTTATGAAGGAAATAACTTAAAACATTAAATGTGATTTTGTTTTGTTTTCGCGGGTTTTCTTGAGTTTAATGTCATTACGTATGACCTTATTTCTCATTACATATTCACGCCAAGCAGCCCACACAATTGCTATGTTTCCATGCGATTTAATGTGATTACGTGTGGCCTAATATCTCAATAATCTGAGGCAAGAGTACGCCTGCTAAAGGCGAATTATAACAGTTGGGGCTATAACGCTCAATGAATACTGGGAACTATAACACACTGAATGGCTGAATGGACGAGTATGAGATGAGCCTAACTGCAGTTGTGACTTTGTTTAAAGGTCCACTTAATTTTCGAGTCATTCATTTTTTTTATTGTATATACGGTTTTAATAACAATTTATGCCATAAAATTTGAATAAAATACTATAATTCATCACCATTTGAAACGCAGAATACTTCTATCTCCTAGTTTGAAACACCTTTAAAATACCGCATCGTATATCTAGCAATTAGCAACCAACATGTCCTCTTCGGCTTTCCATAGATTTCAACGTAATTTGATACTTATGGGTATTTGTGTCCGGGAAGTGTTTTGGACGGGTCAAATCGTGACCCCGACCTGACCTTGACCTTTAAAACTGTCAATGCAAGGTCAATTTGGGTAAAACGGACAAATTTCGGCGAAATTTGATACCTAGGGATACTTTTGTCCTGGGAGAGTTTTGAACGGGTCAAATCGTGACCTCGGCCTGACCTAGACCTTCAATTTGGTCAACCAAAGGTCAAATCGGATAAAACGGATGGATTTTGACGAAATTTGATACCTATGGGTACTTTTGTCGGGGGAGTGTTTTGGACGGGTCAAATCACGACTCCGACCATACCTTGCCCTTCAAAATTGTTCATTATAGGTCAAGTGGGGTAAAACGGACGGATTTCGACGAAATTTGATACCTAGGGGTACTCTTCTCCGGGCGGGGGTGTTTTGGACGGGTCAAATCATGACCCTGACCTGACCTTGAGTTTCGAAATAGTCAATTGAAGGTCAAATCGCGCCTTTCATCGGAAATCAGATGGGAAACAGCCCGGGCGAAGTCGGGCCCATCAGCTTGCGTAATAAAGAAGACAGTTTGAAGAAAGTAATGTATGACACGAGAAACGGGAAAACTTGAAATATGGAAGTATGCAAATTTCCCACATAAAATTTGAAAGCTAGTTTATAGAATAATTGTATTATAATTTATATTTATGGCTAATAATATGATATTGGTGGCGTTACCATTTTTGACTATGGTTTTCTTGTTTGAACTGGTATTCAGATAACACTGATAACGGGTGAATGGGAACAGAGTGGTGAGTTAGTTTTTTCTACGTTTTAGGGGTTTCACCCCTCGCCCAGTATGAGGTATTACAATAATACGGCTAAATTTTCCCTGTACTATGAAACCACTGTGATGGTTAACACAAATTTGTAATTACAAATTAATAAATACTATTTGTATTTACAGGTATAAAATTGTTCATAGTATTGACCCCAGAGAAGAATATTTTACCACAAACTTGAAACTAATAACTTTCATATAGAAATACTAAGCATCTTCTCTGTGGTATCTCTGAAAATGATCACAGAAGAAATATAATTCTATTTCATATTACACAGTCCTACATTACTGCAACCAAACGTTTTTGGGTAACATCATATATTTTTCTCTATTATGACAACCTGTCATTGAAAACAATTTAAAATTTAAATGCCCGTCCTTTTTTAGACACAACTTATGACAACGTGCGGGAAAAAATGGACACAATAAAACCCCACTCATAGCAGCTCTGTACAAATATTCACATTTGTTTCCCAACTTAAATATTCACAAATTTCATCCTGTCATCTTGTTTAAATGTTATGTTACACCTTTTATGCGGGAGAGGGACGTCACTAAGTTGTCCCAATCCCCATGTATATAATTGATATACAATAGAATATGTTTAAATGAAACAAATGCTTATTATTCATCAGAACATATTTAGTCACTGCAGATGGATGTGTATAACAATATGTCTATAATATATAATCATTTAATTTATTTTGTGATCTGTGAAAATGTTTACAATATATCACTTGGTTTTGTTTATGACGTACCAGTGCTGTGATATTAAACTTCGAATTATTTTTCTGCAACAACTCCCAAGGTCAATAGTATCGTAAGGTTTTTTATAAACATAACTGAATGTGTTATGTAATGTCAGATGATGGGTCGATTACATTGTCAATTGATAACCTTCAATTCGGCGTTAAAGTTCCTGCAATGTCGCGTGTATTACGAGAGAGACTAGAAGCAATGACTTTGGAATTAACTGGAATTCAAGCATGACAATTGTGAAATTCAGAGAACTGATTTCAATGCCAATTATATCATGATATATGTTTAAAGGGGTACTGTACGCCATTTTCAATAAATTTCCGGCGATAACAACGATCTATTATCGATACTATATATAGAAACATAAGTAATTTGAGTCGAAGATGTATTCTGTAAACGCTCAGGTTAATAGGCTATCTTAAAATTTAATAATTTAAAAGTTAATAATTTAATATAAATTGAATTTATGGCTGGAGCCATAAAATGGCGTCAATTAAAATACGAATTTCCGTGTACAAAACGTAATCAAATTATAATTGAGGGATACCGGTTTAATAAACCCATTGCACACACGATCGTTTGAAACATTATGCGTATACGGGGAGAAAACTCAAGCCACTCGTTGACTAGTGACGATACAATAACTTAAATGAGTATATGGGACTACTATGCATATACAATAATTTTTATTTGATTCATTTGGTTGAAAACTGTACAAAAATTACTCGACAACAACAATTTGTATTTTTGCATTCCGGTAAATTTGCCATCCGTAACACTACTTTGTACTCAACAGACTTTCAAAGAATGGAAAAGTTGTTACCTTATTCTCCGACTCGGGGATATAGAAACCAACAACAACATCTTGGGTACAGTACCCCTTTAACATAGAACCACATAACCAACGATTTAAATTATTTAGAATAATTACAATGAACACTGGGACGAAAAGCATTGAAACATGTTTTATGAATTTGAAAATCGCCAAGCTTGATATGTTGTCACCAGTGTCTGATGTTGTGAGTTGATAACTGATACTAGAAGAACTGATACTAAATTTCATTTCATAAGAAGTGAGATACTGTTAATCATTTTGTTGTGTCCCTCTACTACTAGTAATTCGGCAAGCGTGAAGATGTTATTCCAATAAACATAAACATTGGCCACATTAAACCAAAATGGCCGTTAAAATGGCGACCGGAATTCGGAAAAATGATGAATTTTCACACTTGTCTCTTAAAACAGTGGATAATAGCTACTTGATTTTGAATACATGTGAATACCTAACCATTTGAACATATGTCTTACTTGAGATAAAATGTGAATTCATAAATATGCTATACAATTTTACCAAAAATCGATTTTGGTACTCGAGCCAAGTGTTAGATCGAAACTAGCTGAATTTGATGAAGAAAACGTGCAACAAGTTTTAATATATAAATTGCCATATAATTACAACTAAAACAGTGCATCTAAATTCAAGATGGCCGCCAAACTAGAGAAATCACTCAAATCTGTCCAATTGTCTTTGATATCACTCCTAATGTGCGATTTAGTGAATATAGGTGAACATATTTCCTCCGTGTTGGCGTACGAACATGGAGTTATGAAACAATATTTATATTTTGTGAACAATTGCTGTTTATACCCAAACATTCAAGAGAATGATCCCACGAAAATGAGATATAATCATCAATATGATAACCATGAACAATTTCAGAGTTGGTATTGAGTAAAGAAGGAAAATTGAAATAATAAATGAAAATGTTTCGCTATCAATTATACCATTGCAGAACACTTCCACTTGACAGTGCAATTTGGACCTTAAAATCGAGATGGCTCCCAATTTCCCAAAACGGCGACCGAAATTGGAATAATTGATGATTTTTCACACTCGCCTCTTAAAATTATTCACAGCTGTTTGAAATCGGCGGCTAATTGCAACCTTATTTTGAATAAATTATAATATATAATCATTCGGCAAGCATGACATGTTGCATTGACATATTATTATGCACATGCATATATATTCAAGATGGCACCTAAGATGGTTACCAAAATGGAGAACTCATCCAAATTTGCATCCAAGTTTCATTGATACCGCCCTTAAGGTCGGTTTCAGTGCCTACTGGTAAACACATTTGTTCCCTGTTGGCAAAAGGCCCAGGAATGCTGATACAATCTGATGCCATATGAATATTTTGCGAACAGTAGCTGTTTATATTTCAAGAGAATGAAAGCATAGCAATTTAGTGAAACTGAGAAACTTTATTATTACTCGGCATTGAATAACATCTAGTTCAATTACAATGCACCTCGTGAGTACACCAGGGGAATAATTATACGACAAATTATTGCTTTGCCATATGCTACCAAACGAGAGCCTTCAAATGTGCGCTCTATGTATTCTGCGAAGATAAATCGCGTTGGTGGATTTCTACCAGACTCAGCTTATTCTACGCGAACAATAGCGACTAGAGATAAATTATGTTCAGGTGTGTGTACTAAATCAGAAGTTTCTGTGGAGCACTGGAAAGCTCATAGGTCAACTCACTGACTCCACACCCAAGTTTTGCGAAAGCGTGGCTGATTCGATCGATAGAGCTAGGGTATGAAACTAGCCTCATAGAATGAGTTTCATTGGAATATTTGAGTTCCACAGATGAGATAAAATTATCTTGACATCACATATAGAGCAAATTCGCTCCGCATATGATCTCCATCTGACAGTGCAAAAATCATGCAGATAAACTCATGATGGCATATGTGTCACATGTGAACATCGAAGTTCTTCCATATTTGCGTTGTACGGTTTCATCAAAATGTCATACAAGAAACATGTTCACACCAATTTTGTTGTTAAATGCTTGCACTTATGCAATAGTATCGGCTATCGGCAACGTTCTAAATAAAACTAATATGATGTATATTCCCACATTCCTGCACGTTCGCTTTGGCACTGCCACAAAGTAGACCGATAGTTGCAAACTATGATGTGTCCAAAAGAGGGTTGTTTAATCAGTTTTGAAAAATATATAATTACGACACAAATCCCATGAGTACGAATCTTTCTGTGTAATCATAAAATCCAAACGATTTTACAGAATCGCGGAACACCACAATGCGATCACTTTAGTTTAAAGTCGATTTTCTCAAAAATATGAAGACAACAAAACACCAATAATATATTTGATTTAGTGAGTGATGGACATTAATCTTGCCCTATGACTATAAACTATCCATAATTTCTCAATTACGTGGAACATTAAAATTTGAAAAGGGTGGAACACCATGAGCACAAACACATTCAATATCTGGTTTTTCGCGTTGTTTTAACCCTTTCAGTGCCAGGTCCGATTTTTGTATCAACCCATATACCCTGTGTCAATGCATTCTCTTATATATGCGAGTCGACCATAGGTCGCCTCGCATATATCAGAGAATGCATTGGCCTAACAATTTTTCATCATTTGTTATTATTTTTTACAATTTTTTACAATTATAATAATTTTTTTAATATTCTTTAACAGACTTATTTTGTAGGTTTAGTGCCAGGGAATCTTACGTTTTTCATGGGCATCAAAATTATTACTATGAATACTTGGTGATAGTTTTGAGTTATAACATGCCCCTAAGGTTTGATCCAGTTTGTTTTTAAATTCGCTATAGCATGCTTAAGCATACCCAAAATAAATTCAACCCAACAAAAAATAAATTAAAAAAAATAAAAAAAATAAAAATTTATTTTTCTAGGGCCGTTTTACAGACCGTAAATAGGTGTGTGAAGTTGGTTTGACATTGGACGTTGGACGTTCAACAAAAACGATCTAAACACCGCTTATTTGCAGATGAAAATTACTGTGAAGTTGGTTTGACATTGGAAGTTGGACGTTCAACAAAAACGATCTAAACACCGCATATTTGCAGATGAAAATTAGTGTGAAGTTGGTTTGACATTGGACGTTGGACGTTCAACAAGAACGATATAAAAACCGCATATTTGCAGATGAAAATTACTGTGAAGTTGGTTTGACATTGGACGTTGGACGTTCAACAACAACGATCTTAAAACCGCTTATTTGCAGCTGAATCGAATCGCACATATATAGGCACAGGTAGAACCGCTTTGTTTCGGTCCAAGCGGTATTGCGTGGGAATAATCTATGCTCCATAGGATTTCCCTACCGAAATTTCAAGGTTATTGATCCACTGGTTTTGCCTCTACCCTCTGCACTCACGGCGAACTTTAGACAGAATTTTCTAAGTCGAACGTCCATTTGTTTACCTTTCGAAAGACATTCAAACAGACATTCAAATATATGCTTCTGGCCCAATTATAGGGCCCGTTTCGGGTGCCATGGGCGTACCCGGATGTGTAACGAATGAAAATCGTCGGCATATCATAATGCTTGCAGTTTGTGAGATAATGGGGGTGATCAAATATTTGGGAATATCGCTGTGAAGTTGGACGGACGTTGGACGTTCGTGGACATTCGCGACACGGTCTGTTTTCAATGAAATACCATAGACTCGCATTTGTTGATATGACTAACAGCTGCCTTGTGCCCGCACAACTCTTATTTAAAAAAATCACCCTCCTTGCAAACATATTTCCATGCAAATAATCAATTTGTTGAATGTCCACGAACGTCCAACGTCCGTCTAACTTCACAGCACAATATCCACACAAAAAAACAAAAAACGCAGTTTCCAGTTTGCACAAGGAGACTTCTCTAGACCTAATTCGCGCTCTCCAGTTCACAAATTTTAATTTATTTTTTTTTTACATAATTTTCCGAATGTTCCTTTACCCTTTGAAAAACATTCAAACTGAAATTCAAATGTGTACACAGGTAGAACCGCTCTGTTTCGGTCCAAGCGGTATTGCGTGGGAATAATCTATGCTCCATAGGATTTCCCTACCGAAATTTCAAGGTTATTGATCCACTGGTTTTGCCTCTACCCTCTGCACTCAAGGCGAACTTTAGACATAATTTTCTAAGTCGAACGTCCATTTGTTTACCTTTCGAAAGACATTCAAACAGACATTCAAATATATGCTTCTGGCCCAATTATAGGGCCCGTTTCGGGTGCCATGGGCGTTACTGGATGTGTAACGAATGAAAATCATCGGCATATCATAATGCTTGCAGTTTGTGAGATAATGGGGGTGATCAAATATTTGGGAATATCGCTGTGAAGTTGGACGGACGTTGGACGTTCGTGGACATTCGCGACACGGTCTGTTTTCAATGAAATACCATAGACTCGCATTTGTTGATATGACTAACAGCTGCCTTGTGCCCACACAACTCTTATTTAAAAAAATCACCCTCCTTGCAAACATATTTCCATGCAAATAATCAAATTATTGAATGTCCACGAACGTCCAACGTCCGTCTAACTTCACAGCACAATTTCCACAAAAAAAAAAACCGCAGTTTCCAGTTTGCACCAGGAGACTTCTCTTGACCTAATTCGCGCTCTCAAACAGACAAATTTAAAAAAAAAAATTAAGAGAATTTTCCGATTGTTTTTTACTTTGAAAAACATTGGACGTTGGACGTTCAACACTGTGGATCTAAAAAAGGGTTACCGGCAGGTGACTCGAATCGCACATATATAGGCACAGGTAGAACCGCTTTGTTTCGGTCCAAGGGTATTGCGTGGGAATAATCTATGCTCCATAGGATTTCCCTACCGAAATTTCAAGGTTATTGATCCACTGGTTTTGCCTCTACCCTCTGCACTCACGGCGAACTTTAGACAGAATTTTCTAAGTCGAACGTCCATTTGTTTACCTTTCGAAAGACATTCAAACAGACATTCAAATATATGCTTCTGGCCCAATTATAGGGCCCGTTTCGGGTGCCATGGGCGTACCCGGATGTGTAACGAATGAAAATCATCGGCATATCATAATGCTTGCAGTTTGTGAGATAATGGGGGTGATCAAATATTTGGGAATATCGCTGTGAAGTTGGACGGACGTTGGACGTTCGTGGACATTCGCGACACGGTCTGTTTCCAATGAAATACCATAGACTCGCATTTGTTGATATGACTAACAGCTGCCTTGTGCCCACACAACTCTTATTTTAAAAAAATCACCCTCCTTGCAAACATATTTCCATGCAAATAATCAAATTGTTGAATGTCCACGAACGTCCAACGTCCGTCCAACTTCACAGCGATATTTCCAAATATTTGATCACCCCCATTATCTCACAAACTGCAAGCATTATGATATGCCGATGATTTTCATTCGTTACACATCCAGTAACGCCCATGGCACCCGAAACGGGCCCTATAATTGGGCCAGAAGCATATATTTGAATGTCTGTTTGAATGTCTTTCGAAAGGTAAACAAATGGACGTTCGACTTAGAAAATTATGTCTAAAGTTCGCCTTGAGTGCAGAGGGTAGAGGCAAAACCAGTGGATCAATAACCTTGAAATTACGGTAGGGAAATCCTATGGAGCATAGATTATTCCCACGCAATACCGCTTGGACCGAAACAGAGCGGTTCTACCTGTGTACACATTTGAATTTCAGTTTGAATGTTTTTCAAAGGGGAAAGGAACATTCGGAAAATTATGTAAAACAAAAAAAGTTTAAAATTTGTGAACTGGAGAGCGCGAATTAGGTCTAGAGAAGTCTCCTTGTGCAAACTGGAAACTGCGTTTTTTTTTTTTTTTTGGAAATTGTGCTGTGAAGTTAGACGGACGTTGGACGTTCGTGGACATTCAACAATTTGATTATTTGCATGGAAATATGTTTGCAAGGAGGGTGATTTTTTAAAATAAGAGTTGTGTGGGCACAAGGCAGCTGTTAGTCATATCAACAAATGCGAGTCTATGGTATTTCATTGAAAACAGACCGTGTCGCGAATGTCCACGAACGTCCAACGTCCGTCCAACTTCACAGCGATATTCCCAAATATTTGATCACCCCCATTATCTCACAAACTGCAAGCATTATGATATGCCGATGATTTTCATTCGTTACACATCCGGGTACGCCCATGGCACCCGAAACGGGCCCTATAATTGGGCCATAAGCATATATTTGAATGTCTGTTTGAATGTCTTTCGAAAGGTAAACAAATGGACGTTCGACTTAGAAAATTATGTCTAAAGTTCGCCTTGAGTGCAGAGGGTAGAGGCAAAACCAGTGGATCAATAACCTTGAAATTTCGGTAGGGAAATCCTATGGAGCATAGATTATTCCCACGCAATACCGCTTGGACCGAAACAAAGCGGTTCTACCTGTGCCTATATATGTGCGATTCGATTCAGCTGCAAATAAGCGGTTTTAAGATCGTTGTTGTTGAACGTCCAACGTCCAATGTCAAACCAACTTCACAGTAATTTTCATCTGCAAATATGCGGTTTTTATATCGTTCTTGTTAAACGTCCAACGTCCAATGTCAAACCAACTTCACACTAATTTTCATCTGCAAATATGCGGTGTTTAGATCGTTTTTGTTGAACGTCCAACGTCCAATGTCAAACCAACTTCACACACCTACCGTAAATTAGGGCCGATGAAATCGGCCCCTGGCACTGAAAGGGAGTCCATATCTATGCTTTATTTGTATACATATATAGTAATGTAAAATATCTCCGTAGACGGGAGTCAATAAAATATGATGATGATTGGCGGTGGATGTGACTCTGCTGTGTTATAAACATTACTGTCAATAAAATCCCACTGTGGAAGTCGGAGCCATGTTTTGAAGACAATGTCCGTGAGGTATTGGTAATTCAAAAAAAATGAATCTGGCTCTAACAAATCCCTTTTAAGTCAAACGAATATATGCATGTACTCCCGTATTTGGACTTTGGAAGTCGGAGCCATGTTTTGAAGACTGTGTCCGTGAGGTGTTGGTAATGAATTTGGCTCTAACAAATCCCTTTTAAGTCAAACGAATATAGATAATTAAGAAATCCAAGCAGGTGGTATTAGTTTAGGTGTAACTAAAGTCAAACCAGCTCCCAGATAGGCGAAAGAGATAAGGACAAATATACTTTAACCCTTTCAGTGCTAAGAGCTCTTTCCATAAATGTATCACATTATTAGAATAAATAAATTTGAAAAAATGTTCAAGGAAATATGGGTTGATACAAAAATCGGACTTGGCACTGAAAGGGTTAATGGAACTGGGTATCTTTTCTGAAATCGTTTTTGAATGAGCCTCCCACGAATATGGGACGTGCGGTTACTTTAAGACAGCCGTCTGCAGAAATAGTTTAATTAGTTTAACAGCGCTTGCCATTGTGCTACAGAGAACATACATTCATTTCGCCTTTAATTCTGAAAAGTATGACAAGTGTTATAATCATGGATGAATTTCCAACATCACGCGCAGGTCGCAAATAGAAATTTCACTACATTATGATTTGACAACAAAATAGTTGTTTGAATATTTACAATTTAACAATGAAAGAATGAGCGGATATCAAAATTACAATGAATAAAGAATTTTCATTGCAGCTAGCGACCAACTCATCGCACGAAAATATCTGCTAATAATGATTTGATTAACAGCTGTGGAAAGGTCACTGTATCATCATCAATTAATATTAATCATATAAATAAGATTGTATCACCTTAATAGACTTGTTGTGAACTTTTATTCCACGAGCTTCTTACCCTTTTATTGGTCTTTCTTAAGTGCAATCGCCTTATATGGGTCGGCAGCTCCTGCAATGAAATTCCACAACAAGTCTATAAATGTGTTACAATCTAATTGATATTATCAATTCTGGAGACTTGTACGGCACATCGTATACTTAGCTAGTAAATATTAAGGTCGTTTTGGGTGCCAGGTTATTTTGAGAATGTCGTTGTTCTATGTTCAACCAAATTATACCAGAACTTCCATGGTCTAAATTGTGTTGAAAATTTTACAACATATATTCAATAGAGCTTGCGTTCTGTTTTGATCAAATCAGGCCCACTTTAATTTAGAGGTTGACTGTGTTTTGTGTCTCTTTTTAATATCAAACACACTTTGTAAAAATGCAATACGAATGTCATCATTAATTAAGTAATCAGATGTAATCTAGATGTAATCAAGATGTAATCAAGATGTAATCAAGATGTATTTAAATACTTTAGAAAAGTACAAACACATCAACTTGAAAAGTATTTGTATTGTATTTCTAATAATCAAAGTGTTAGGTATTTGCATTTTAATCTCCCCAACCTTATTTTGGTAGCTCGTCGACGTTTCAACAACACGTCTCGGGATGTACATATTATATGTAGTGAATTTTATGAAACTGACGAGGTCATAAACTCTACTCTGACAGGTGGTGAGCCAGAGGCTCTTGATCAGAGGTCGAATATATGTGTAGAAAATAACAATTATAGCTCAAAGATAATCGCTGATCACGATTCTATACTCAGATCAGGGAATTATAATTTTGAAGGTTGACAAAATTAATACCATTGCAGAGCCATTAAAGCATAGAAAAAACTAAAGATATGTTGTTGTATTATGAAGACAGTGAACTTTGCCAGTTACTTGAATATGGTTTTCCAATTGGCTTTGTTAAACCTCAACATACAGTAAACCAGGCAATCAAAAATCATAAAGGCGCCCGGAAATTTCAGTCATTTATGGATTCTTACATAAGCAAGGAGCTTGAATCTATGGGAGGCCAAATTCACATTTATTAATAATTGAGCTGAAGCGCAATTCAATTGCGCTGAAGCGCAATTAATTTTTCATATATGGCTAAACCCCCCCAGTTAATTAATGAATAAATGCAATAGAAAAATAATTGCGCTTCAGCGCAATTCAATTGCGCTTAAGCGCAATTATTTTCCCAACTAAAACAGAATGTACCAGTATGAATAAATCCAATAGAAAAATAATTGCGCTTCAGCGCAATTCAATTGCGCTTCAGCGCAATTATTTTCCCAACTAAAACAGAAGGTACCGGTATGAATAAATCCAATAGAAAAATAATTGCGCTTCAGCGCAATTATTTTCCCAACTAAAACAGAAGGTACTGGTATTGCGAGTCGCCCCAACTAATACAGAAGCTAATGCTATTGCAAGTCGCCCTGACTGAAACAGAAGATAATTATATTGTGAGTCTATCTGACTAAAACAGAAGTCGCGAGTCACCCTGAAGTATACAGAATATAATGCTATCCAATTTTTATTTGAGTGCAGGACAAAATGGCAGGTACCAGATGAGTGGTGCCTGACATATTATTTCTCTGTATGCTATTGCCCAAACTTACTAGTAATAGTCTATCATCCGATTTACATGGACAAAATCTTGTTTGGTGGTACGTCTGTATTATCAGTGCTATCTTCTGTATTTTTTGTGTGGAACAGAACTGAATAAATATGTCAATTATTTCGACATGACAACATGCTGACATTATCAGAATTTCCAAAACTACATCGTACAACCGAAACGAAATGCAGAAATATGACACTGCCTGTTATTAGTCTCACGATCCACTGTGAGGAATGGAGAAAAATACTACACCTATGGCTGATAAACACAAGTTTTAAGCAACAAAATTCATTTGATAAGATTTTCAGACAATGCCACGACATAACCCCGATCGAAAAATATCTATTACCTTCCGCCATATTCCGGTGCTAGTTTTTAGAACAACTGTTTTTTCCAGGTATTATTTTTATCACCGGTGAAACCCAGCGCCCACACAGAAAAATAATTTTGATTTGTGCCTGTATTCTTGCAAAAAGAAGTCGCCCAAAGGCTACCCAAACAACCACATATAGAAACTGTTCAAATATAACAGACGAGCATCATGACCAGCGTATTCAGATTTGCGTCGGGGAAATAATAATGCTTAGCCAATGCAATTTTCGTACCGGACAAAGATTAGATTAGATTTAGATTAGATTTTATTTTGATAGTTCAGGTTTACATGAATACATATTATGGGTATGTTTACAAGTTGAATCAATATAATACACAACAGTATATATACATATTATAATTATAATAGTTTATATTAAATATAAATATGTTATATGTTGGGTTCTGATGAGACAGTTAGAGTTCAGACTGTGTAAATAATTGATATATACCGTAAGAGGATATATCAATTTTCTCAAGAATTAATTCATTTTATTTTATAGAGGTTGCCGTCAGAATATAAGGTAAATTATGTGGCAGAAATCTGTATAAAAATAGAAATACTCATGTATCTGTATCTGTATCTGTAATGTTCCTGTGCAGTAGCCAATGATGGCTTTAGGCGCACAGAGATGAGGTGTGTGATGTTTTTCCAGGAGGCTGCGATTGGTGGAACTCTCCTGGAGTAGCGATCCTACTTTTTCGGAGTGCCCCTACGAATTCCTCCGAATCGCTAGCGCACACAACAGAATCCTCAAGTTGGTTCCAGTCAATTGTCGTTTTTACGAAGAAGGAGTGTTTGTAATGGTCGCAGCTAGTACGCCTGAGTTGGAACGGCCATTTATTATTACAAACCTCCTTTTCGACTATGTTGGTGGAGATGTAGTCCGAGAAATTTGTTGCAGTTATCTTTCTGCTTTCCTTTTTTGGGGTTAGGAAGTCATGCACATCAAGAGCTGGCACCAGCCCCCTCACTATCTTGTGGAACTGTGTCAGTCTTATTTCATGGCGTCTTTCTTGGAGTGATGTTAGTTCCAGTTCATCAAGCATGTTGGTTACAGATACCCCCATTCGCCTATAGTTGTTCTTGATAAATCTGGCGCTGCGTCTTTGTACTTTCTCAATTGATGTTATATCCTTCTTTTCGTGTGGATCCCAAACTGCTGCTCCATATTCAAGCGTCTGTCTGACTAGGGCTATGTATGATGTTTTTTTACATTTTTCCGGTGCATGTCTGATGTTCCTGCGGAGAAGTCCGAGAGTGCAGTTTGCTCTTTTGGTTATTTTCCTCACATGTGATGACCATGATAAATCGTCGGTGATGGTTAATCCGAGATATTGTGTGTCGTGGACCGTTTGGAGGATGTCATTGTTTAGTTGGTACATGTGCGATGATCGGTTCCGAATGCTCATGATGAAACATTTTTGTGTGTTAAATCGCATTCCCCATGTATTTGCCCAATCTTCAAGAGCTTTCAGGTCATTCTGGAGGATCTTGTGGTCCTCTTGTTTGTTGATGTTTCTATATATGAGACAGTCATCTGCGAAGAGTCTTATTTGGGAATTTACGCAGTTTGGTATGTCGTTTGCATGTGCGAGGAACAGGAGGGGTCCCAGTACATAGGCTTGTGGAACTCCAGAGTCCACTGGTAGGTATGAAGAGCAGGTTCCCTCAACTGATACCCGCATACGCCTGTTTGTCAGGAAAGATGTCAGCCAATCTAGTATGTTGTTTCGGATCCCGTAATTTTCAAGCTTCTGCAGTAATTTGTTGTGGGGCACAGTATCGAATGCTTTGGAGAAGTCCAATATGGCTACATCGGTTTAGATTTTCTTGTCATATGATGATAGTAGGTCCTCAGTTGTTGTTAGGAGTTGTGTGATACACGAGTAGCCTCTTCTAAAGCCATGATTTTGTTAATATGTCGTGTTTGTCCAGATGGTCTAGGATGTGGCGGCATATTATGTGCTCCATTATTTTGCAGGATACTGATGTTAGCGATACGGGACGATAATTTTCCGCTTTGTGGACATCACCTTTTTTGAAAATTGGTGCGATGTTTGCATCTTTCCAATCCTGTGGTAGTTCTCCTGACTTCAAAGACTTCGATAATATGTATGTCAGTCCGGGTGCTATGGCTGTTGTACACATTTTCAGGACCTTGTTGGGGATGTCGTCCGGTCCGGAAGCCTTTCCTGGTTTCACATCTTTCAGCAATTGTTCTACGTCTTGGGTGGATATATTGAGGTCTTCTATTGATGGTTTGCTGGGTGGTAGTTTTATGTTGGCTTGGCTTGAGCCTTTTGTGA
Organism: Siphonodentalium dalli; assembly: GCA_032622095.1. Taxonomy (NCBI): domain Eukaryota; kingdom Metazoa; phylum Mollusca; class Scaphopoda; order Gadilida; family Siphonodentaliidae; genus Siphonodentalium; species Siphonodentalium dalli. The sequence continues at coordinate 24,346,834 of CP136064.1, forward strand.
ACACTGACCGGAACTGGTTGTTAAGAATTTCGGCCTTTCGTTCTTCTGGGTCATTTGTTAGGCTACCATGTTCTATCAGTGGAGCTATTCCGATGTTATCTCTTCTTCTCGCTTTTAGGTAGTTCCAGAATGGTTTTGTGTTGTTTTCTGCCAAGCCCTCTTCTACTACTGTGTTCACGTGCTCCCATTCAGCCCGCCTTAATTCTCGACGACACGTTTTTTGGAATTTGCGGTATTTGTTCCACTTTTGTTGTTCTTTTGCTTGTTTGTGGAGTTTAGCCTCTTTTTTTGGAGCATTTTGATAATTTTCCGATCCAGCCAGGGTAGTTGGTTTCTTCTTCTTCTGCCAGATGTTGGGATGTGTTTGTCCATGTGTTTTTTTATTCCATCTCTGAACGACTCCCAGATGGTGTTTATACTGGCGTTTCCTGGTAGTGTTCTCAGCTCTTCTGATAATATCCTAATATCCAAGGAGAGGCTGGTCCAGTCTGCCTTCTTAAATGCATAACGTTTCCTTGTTTGGCTCTTTTCTTGCCGATATGGTGTAATTTGGCAGTCGGTGACTGTCATGTCGTGATCAGAGAAACCTGGTATGCTCTGTGAGGTCTTTATCAGTGAGGCATTGTTTGTAAGTACCAGGTCAATGAGGTTGTTTTCTCGGGTTGTATTTCTGTGGATTTGATTCAGTCCTTTCCGGATGCAGATATCTAGTAGCGCTCGTTGGATATCAGCGTCTGCTGCTCCGGGTGTTACGGTGAGTTTCTCCCAGTCAATGTGCGGGCAGTTGAAGTCTCCGCCAAGTATGACATTTTTGTATCCCTTCTCCTGCCATAGATCCAGGGACGTCTCCAGTTTGTTCAGGTCATCCATATTCCGGTGTGCCATGTAGAAAACCCCAACGTAGAAGGATTTGCTGTTGGGTGTAGTTATTAGCGCCCATTCCAGCTCACAGTCAGTTATGAGGTCAAGTTGTTCGACCGCCGTCAGCTCTTCGTGTGTGGCGATAAAGACACCACCTCCTCTGGAACCTCTGTCATTTCGCAGTACTTTATAGTCAGTGGGAAAGACTTCTGCGGAATTGATGGCATCTGGTTCTGGTGGCTTTCCTGGACGGATGCCTTTAAGCCAGGATTCTGTTCCAAGGATAATGTCAGGTTTTGTATAGAAAGCAGCTGTTGCTAACTCGGCTTTATTTTTCTGTGCACTTCTGCAGTTTACTGTAAGTAGTCGTAGATTTTCTTTCTCGTTTAGGTGGTATATGCTACTTTTTGATATGCTGGTGGAATATCGTTGTGATTGTGATATATTTGCAGGCTCGGTTTTATTTATCGTGGAGACTGGGCTGCTTGTGTGCAATGGATCGAAGATGGTGGAGGTCGTGCTGTTAATTGACGACTCAAAGCCGCTTCCTGGTTGATGTTGTATTGAGGAGCTGAATTCATAACTGTGGAATGTGAAGCTGTCCGCATTTATACTGTCGCATCTATTGCAGAACCACTTTACATCACTGTTTTCCAGTTGTTCAAATTCGCCTGTGCAGAAATCCAAGCATGATCGGTGATACCAGACGTCGCACTCGTCACAGCAAACTCCCTTTGTTTCCCAGGTGACTCCAATCTCGCAGAACCCACACGGGTATACGGATATTTCCGTCTTCCTTGGGCCTGGGTTTTGTTCGATCCCTGCGATGAGTAACAGAAGGAGTATGAGTAACGCCGATCTTTTCTGTTGGTTTGTTGGATCTTTGGCTGAGGTGTTTGGTTTCTGTTGGTATTTCAGCCTGAATGTTGCAACGCATACATATTTTACAATGATGTCCATGTGAGGTGTCCCTAGTAGAGCTTTTTGGATTGTTAGGAAGATCAAGCAGATGAGTAGGGTAGGCAGCAAACTCATATGTGTAGGTGGTCTTTTCCTCTTTCTTTGTGCATGTCGGGTATATCATGGTTTCGTGTCAGCACAGCGCGGTCTAGCCCACACACTCTGACACCCTGGCATAGCGCGGTCTAGCCCACACAGCTCAGGTGCAAAACTCATGCTATACTCTCCAGCAATCGTTTGCCACACGATTTCTGATCTTCCGCAGCCAGACTTTGCTTAGTGTGGTATCTGGGTGTATTCCGCGTCTTTCGTGAGACTGAAAGAATGCTTTGTTACTGTACGGTGGTTTTGATCTTGGTGGTTTTTAACTCTCTGCTTAGATGTTCTAGCCAGGTCGCAGGAGAATTCTGGGGAGCGAGATCCAATACTCCTGTTGAGGTCCTTGACAGCTTTATTTAAGTTTCTGATGATGTTTGCTAGCTGTGTGTCTTGGTTTCCTATATCGGGAAGGCTTGGTATGGTGGGATATCTTCTTCGGTCTCTCTGGTGTTTCAAAGTTGCTCTTTCCACAACAGATTTGTTCCATTCAGTAATTGAATACACTGGTGTCTCAAGAATGGTGATTTGAGCTCTGCGGTGTCGTCTAACAGTGTCAATTACTTGTTGGTATCGTTGGATTACTGCTGTGACCGTTATGGTTGGGTCTAATGATGAAAACCCGTGCCTGCCCAAACTGGTAAGGTCACATGTGCCTGTCCATAGATAGAAGTGGACAGGATGGTCAGTTGATTCCTTTTACAATGTCTGCGATGTTACTGCTGAGCCAGGTGTTTATTTTGGTTGAGTTTGCCCCTGATGCTGGGTGCCAGCCGAAGGCTTTTTCGACGTTATCTTCTTTGTTGCAAACTTCTTGCAGGTAACGTACTTTGCTGTCCCCAAGGACACACGGCTTGTGTGTCTTCCTTCCTTCTGGACAGACTCTCTCTGTGTGATTTAGGTATTTATTCAGCTTTGATAGAGACATAGGAAATTTCTTCACGTACAGTTTGGTTATAACTTACTATAAGACTAGTTTGGGTCCGTGCCAGCTCTGGTTTGATTTTCCAGCGTCGTATTTAAGCAACACACTAGTATATTATCACAAACAGTGTTATATTATCACAAACAGTGTTTATCACAACGTAGTGTGGTACTGAATCACGATGTGATCCATAACAACGGATGCATGTTCTGTCAAAATGCAACGAAAATGGGTGACTGATTTCTTGGCCGTTCGTTTTTGATGAAAAAACAACTTGTCAGATAGTAGCCTTCCACGAATGTCTAGAATAACACTAGGGCACTCCGATATAATCACAAACGCGAACAAGAAATGTCACATAATTTCGCATTTAGCGATAACTTTTCAATATTTTTTTAGCAATTTGAAAAACGACTTTCCGGTCATGCGCGCGCAACCTCATGTGACCTGAGACCATCAGGGATAACGCAAAAAGTTCTCTAAAAGAACTTAATTCCATTGCGGTCCCTGGTGGCTTTCGGCACATGGGCAGTGAGTGAAGTTCGAAACTTCGGAGCACATTGTATAAAAGTATTTAAAATATAAATTAAATAAAAGCCATTTCAGAACGAGACTTATATGGAGAGGAAAAGCTAATAAAATAAGTCAATACGCAAGTAATGTAACTTCAACAGCCCTTCGCCACCTGCATATACGCACCACTGCCATGTATGGCCGGCTTTGGACTGGTCTGTCCATGACCGAAAGATGGAAACCCGAAATACAGGCAGCAGTAACAATATATGCAACTGGCCAAATACTGTCATCGTACATTACAATATAAATTGAACTGCTGTATTGAGGAAATTCTAGTTAAAAGATGATAAAATAGATTGTTCCTAGTAAAAGGCAAATGGATTTTCTTCTCTTTTCATCAATTTCTCTAGTAGGTGTTGTTTAATGCAAAATTTCACTGTTTGAGATCAAAAGGGGCACGAGTATGGTATACTTTATCTAGACCATTCCACAGTTTCGCTCCTGTATAATAGAAACTGTGGATGCCCTTGGATTTTACAGAGGGTAATGAGTATTTCAGGGTCCCTGATCGAGTTACATATGTACAATGAGTACTAGCTAATATAAAATTATTATCTAGATATGCTGGAGCTTTCTTTTCCGAGATTTTTAGTACCATCAGTATTTTTCTGAAGTCTACCCTATCACTCACTGGAAGCCATTTAACATGTTTAAATTCATTATAACCAATATGAGTCATGCGATCTAGTTTCATGATAAATCTGACAAGTCTGTTTTGAGATGCTTGAAGACGCTTTTTGGTTTTTACTGTCAGACTAGAGAACCAAAAACCACTTGAGTAGTCAAAATGACATTGAATAAGAGCATTAATTAGAAGTTTTCTGCATTTTTCATTCAGATAGTTTGCTTTTCTGTACAAAAATTTCAGTTTTGCATTTACCTTACTTAGAACATGCTCTGCCATCATTTCACCATTTAGCCTCTGATCGAGGAACACCCCCAGATATTTAACAGATTTAGATGTCAACGCCATCGCAGCAGACCCTCAGTTCAGAGTGTTTTTACAAGTTTCTTTCCAGACCCAAACAGAATTGATTCTGTTTTCCCTAAATGTAAGGACAATTTGTTGTCAACCAACCATAATTTCAGTTTATTCATTTCTGAACAGAAGGTACAGGTATTGCAAGTCACCCCGACTAATACAGAAGGTAATGCTATTGCGAGTCTCCACGATTTATAGAGAACATAACGAATAAAACAGAAGGAAATGCTATCGTGAATTGCCCTGATCACTAATACATAAGGCAATGGCAATGACATCAGGAGCCGCCCCGATTCATACAGATGTTAATGGTATCATATGAGTCACCCTGACTAAAACAGAAAGTATATACCGGTATCGCAAGTTACCCCGACTAATACAGAAGGTAATGCTATCGCGAGTCGCCATGATTAAAACAGAACATAATGCTATTGCAAGTCGCCATGACACTGACTAATCAATCCTATCGAGAGTAGCCCAAACAAATAAAGAAGATAATCCAAAAGTTAATCACCCCGACTAATACAGAAGATAATGCTATCGCGAGTCGGCCCAACTAAAACAGAAGATAATGCTATTACGAGTAGCCCCGACTAAAACAGAAGCTAATTCTATTGCGAGTCTTCACGATTAATAGAGAATGTAATGCTATATATCACGAGTAGCACCGACTAAACCAGAAGGAAATATGCTATTGTGAGTCCCCCTGATTAATACAGAAGGCATGTTATCACGAGTCGGCCCGATTCATACAGATTATAATGCTATCATGAGTTGCCCCGACTAAAACAGAAGGTACCGGTGTCGCAAGTTACCCCGACTAATACATAAGGTAATCCTATCGAGAGTCACACCGACTAAAACAGAAGGAAATGTTTTGTGAGTCGCCCTGACGGGAACGCTATTGTGTGGTGCGGCAGGGGAAACTTAGTCTCCTTGCCTTTATTCCTTCTGTATGTGACTGAAGACTTCTAAAGAATTTTTTCTCTGATGTGGTTTTAAACGAATATAAAATGACTCAGTCCATAAATCATTTGATATTATCCTCTCAGCCCATAACCCTTTACCCAACAGAAGGGCCCTGTGCCAATGCATTCTCTTATATATGCGAGTCGACCATAGGTCGCCTCGCATATATAAGAGAATGCATTGGGTTAACACATTAAAAATTATAAAATTGTTAAAGAATGTAAGAAAAAATGGTAAAAAGTGTTAAAAAAAGATTTTTTTAGGCCAATGCATTCTTTTATATATGCGAGGCGACCTATGGTCGACTCGCATATATAAGAGAATGCATTGGCACAGGGTATAATTGTAACTATCACAATGTGGTCAAGGAGCCGGTTCCAATGATACCCATATTTGTATGGTTCTATTGAGACAGACCGAAGATATTTTAGGCTGTTGAAGCTTTATTTGGCCAGTTTTGGCCGGTTTGTTGGGTAAAGGGTTAAAGTAAAAGGTAGGGGTGCTCTCATGACTGTTTACTGTCTTTAGTTAACTCATAATACTCATGATAAGAGGCAAGGAAGCAGTCTGAAGCACAATTGGTTGGTATCGCATATGAATTTATGATAATGGAATAACCCACCTATTCAGGGAGCAAATTACTTTTGAAATTTTGATTAGCAAATAACCTCATAATGACATAATTAGATAGCATTGTTCTGAAATCATATAAAATTCATACCAAATTGCATAGCTATTATCCAAATTTGGGTAGCAAATTGCGATGCGATATTAGTTAATTTTCTCCCTGCACCTATTCAACCCAACTTTAATAATAATAATTGCGCTGAAGCGCAATTGAATTGCGCTGAAGCGCAATTGAATTGCTTGGGTAGTATTTGAAAAATTAATTGCGCTTCAGCGCAATTAATTTTGAATTGCGCTTCAGCGCAATTGAATTGCGCTTCAGCGCAATTGGTGGATATCCCATATATGAATTGATGATAATGGAATAACCTATCTATTCAGGGGTGTATAAGCTTGTAACAATAATTGCGCTTCAGCGCAATTGAATTGTGCTTCAGCGCAATTGAATTGCGCTTCAGCGCAATTGATATGAATCAAGCTGGATTGCGCTTCAGCGCAATTAGCAAGAGAGGGCTTGTAATTAAGTGAACACTTCTAAACAATATAATATTGTATTTAGGCTTTCGTAAAGCAAGTGGGTGAAAGACGTGTTACAAATATTAAAATATTTTAGACGTACAAACTACATGAAAAATTGACAAACAAATAGCAATAAGCAAAATAAAATTCAAATACATATTCACTCAAAGAAATGAAGAAAAATACCAAGGTTCGAATACCATTGTCAACTCAAAATTCATTAAATGTTCAAATTATTAAAATCCGCCATGCAGAAAAAGGGGAAATAATATTATGTCAGAAGAAACAAATGGCAATTTAAAAATGAATAGACAAATACACATCACATGTACATATATAACTCGAGTCAATGGCATTTAGTATATAGAACTGTTCGTAAAAACTTCGATCCAGACAGTGATGCAGAGCAAATTAATATGTGTTTGTATTTGCAATAATTTTCACAAATCACTGCAAATACAAACTGGCCAAATGTAAAGCGGTGTAATTAGAAATGACAAATGTGGAGTTTTGTATGTTCAAATATGAAATACTCGGTAAGAAGGGCGGGTGGGTGTGGAAACATATTTGTTAAAAAATCTTGACGTCTTTCACCCACAATAGCAAAACAGAGAATGACAAATTCGGCTGTATTTAAAAATAGTAATAAACTGGTCATGGAGAACGGGGACCAAAATAGAGCGACAAACGCGCCCGTAGTCCCTCGCAAATTAAATGATTTTTTTGTAAAAATCAATCCAATTGAATTGCGCTTCAGCGCAATTATTAATAAATGTGAATTTGGCCTCCCATATGAATCAGGATCTATCGTTGGACCATTTCATTCTAATCCTTTCAATTGTGCATGGTATTAATATTAACCCATTAAACACAGTGCCAAAGAAAAATGTCTTGGAAAGGCGCACAATAATGGTTTTAAGTTTGGCCGTGGCTAAAGAACGGTATACCGCTCTTTAGTACCAAACGCTAAAGAACGGTATACCGCGCTTTAGCTATATGGGCCTGATACGCTAATTAACGGTATACCGCTCTTTGGCGTTTGGTGCCAACGAACGGTATACTGCTCTTTAGTGACAAACGCTAAAGAGCGGTATACCGCGCTTTAGCTATATGGGCTTGATACGCGAATGAACGGTATACCACTCTTTAGCGTTTGGTGCTAAAGAACGGTATACTGCTCTTTAGCCCTCGGTGCTAAAGAGCAGTCCAGGTTGGATGAGCGGCACGTGCGTTGCCAAGATATTTTGCGCATTGCGCCAACACATAACGTTATAATCCGTACCGCTCTTTAGCCCTCGTCACTAAAGAGCGGTATATATATATACCGTTCTTTAGCCCTCATGCAGTACTAAAGAGCGGTATACCGTTCTTTAGCCACTTCGTTTAAGTTTTCCAAAGGGAAATTCTGTCAATGAAGGTGTCCCAAAAGACATGTATCTAGGGAACATGTCAAAGTTAAAGGGGTACTGTACGCCATTTTCATTAAATTTCCGGTGACAACAACGATCTAATATCGATAATATATAGAAACATAAGTAGTTTGAGTCGAAGATGTATTCTGTAAACGCTCAGGTTAATAGGCTATCTTAAAATTTTATAATTTAAAAGTTAATAATTTGATATAAATTGAATTTATGACTGGAGCCATAAAATGGTGTCAATTAAATTACGAATTACCGTAATCAAAAACAGTAATTGAGGGATACTGGATTGTTAAACCGATCGCACACACGATCGCTTAAAATATTATGATGATACGGGGAGAACACTCAAGCCACTCACTGACTAGCGACGATACAATAACTTAAATGATTATATGGGACTAGTATGCATATAATATAACTTTTATTTGATTCATTTGGTTGAAAACTTTACAAAAATTACTCGACAACGACAATTTGTATTTTTGCATTCCGGTAAATTTGTCATCCGTAACATGACTTCGTACTCAACAGACTTTCAAATAATGGAAAAATTGTTACCTTATTCTCCGACTCGGAGACTATAGAAACCAACAACAACATTTGGCGTACAGTACCCCTTTAAGTTTCCTTCAGTGGACAACCTTGTAGAATTAATCAAGTTAAAAGGGAGTCTTCATTACTCTTTCAAGTGGACTTATCCCGGGCTTATAGACAAATATATTTAGACCCGGGGGACATTCACTTAGTAGCATTTAACTTGATGGAAAGACAAAATTTATTGTGATCGTGTTTTGAGCATGGGTCTTCGATCAGCCGCTTATCTATGCCAACGTGTTACTAACGCTGTAGCTTATTCTTGCAAATCCATAGGGCGCAGCATAGTAAACTACATTGACGACCTTGCAGGGGTAGATACGCCAGAGCGGGCAGAGCAATCCTTTCAGAACTTGCGTGAGGTACTGTTTAATTGGGGCTTGACCGAGTCTATTCACAAGGCTTGTCCACCTTCCACACAAAAATGGTCTTTCTATGTATTGGTTTTGACACGGTCGAGCTAACTCTCCAAATTACCGAAGAAAGGCTGAAAGAAATAATTGAACTAGTGAATAATTGGTTAAATAAGGAGTCTGCCTTATTAAAGGACGTTCAATCTCTAATAGGTAAATTAAATTTTGTATCCTCATGTGTACGGCCATATATATATATGTTGGCAATTGAGCAATGGTCAGAGCCAGACAGTATAATTTCCTCGGATTCCACACTCAAAGGATGTGGTGGTATCTGTGTAAATCAGTATTTCCATGATGAATTTCCAGAAGAAATTCAAAGTGAAAATAGACATGTGCATATAAATGAGTTGGAGATGCTAAGTATTGTGATGTGTCTTCAACTTTGGGGACCTAGCTTGACAGGTAAAAGAATGAGGATTAATTGTGATAATTACACTTGTGTTTCTTCCATAAATAAAGGTGCCACTAGAAATTCATTTATCCAGTCATGTTTAAGGGAAATTTTATTTGTGGCAGCTAATCACCCATTTGAAATAAGAGCGATTCACATCTCGGGTTGTAATAATCGTTGGCCCGATATACTTAGTAGGTGGAATCTTGACTGTAAATTTCAAAAATAATTTCTAATATATAAACAGAATAACAATTAAAGCGAAATTAAAGCTTGCAAGAGACATTTCAAATTTTCTCACAATTGATAATTTTTTGTAGGAACAGAGATTTCACAGCTGAAGGAAGATGTAAAGTTTTCTATATCCCATGCCTTCGCTGCAGGTACTCGTCGTAATCACATTACTCAGTGGAAGTCCTATTTTATTTTTTGTTTATATTTCAAGTTCGAGCCATTGCCGGCTTCATTGGAAATGATTCAATTATACGTTCAATTTTTTAGCAGAAGTTTTAAATCCACAGACTTAATAAAGAATTATTTGAGTGGCATAAAGTTATTACATTTTCATTTTTCTCTCAGCTGTGAAATTTTCAAATCTTTTGAAGTGTCTCTATTGTTTTAAGGTTTATCACGTTTAAAGCCACATTGTATGCATCGGACTCATCCAATCACCCCACAACTGCTGAAGCAAATTTACAAACACATTGATGAGAGCGATCCTGTAAAGTTTCCTTTTGGTGCCTTTTTCGTTTAGCATTCTTTCTCTTGTTACGTAAATCCAATCTTGTACCAGATAATATATTTTCCTTTGATCCTATAAACACAACTCACACGCGGAGACATTATTTGCTCAGATTCTGCATTATTAGTAGTCATTAAATGGAGTAAGACTATACAGTTTGGACAACGTATTTTAAAAATCCCTCTTTTAGCTATTCCCAATTCAGTATTGTGTCCTATTAGAGCCTATAAGAAAATGATTTCAATGGTACCAGGTTCTTCTTCAGATCCAGCATTTATGTACAAGAAAAATAGTGTTTTCAAACCTTTTACTTATAACCAGTATCAAGAATTTATTAGAAAGTTCATTAGGAACATTGGTTTGGACCCTCTTAAATTCTCCTCTCATAGTTGTCGCAGAGGAGGGGCCTCCTGAGTATCAAGCTCAGGTCCCAGGAGAGCTTATTCAAGTCATGGGAGACTGGGTAAGTGATTCTTACAAACGTTATTTAAATTATTCTTTGAAAGACAGGTTAGTTGTAGCAAGTCGCATGCGCCAAGCTATTATTTCAGAATACTGATACTAATTGATAATACAGATTATTCAAATATCAGTTCAAGATCTCTCTCATCAATCCTTCGATTTGGGGCCCTTCGGGTTTGGTGGCCTTGTATACAATTATAACAAATTAAACTAAATGATGTTCTTGTTTGTGTAGCATGTCCCTATAGTATATGTTTGTGTAGCATGCTTCTTGTATGTGTTTGTATAGCATATTTGGTGTATGTTTGTATAGCATGTTTAGTGTATGTTTTTTTTAAATGTCCATTTGTATTCAACAGCATGTCTAATTTTATTTGAATTGCCTCGTCTGGATTAGTTCGTTTGGCTAATTGAAATAAATTAATATACATTTTTATTATTTTTTTATTTTTAATTCCTCAGTTATCTTAATAAGCCCCGAGATAATTACGGATAAATGATTTTTATGTAGCATAGAGGTTTATAGTAAAGGGTGACTAGCTTATTTCCAGACGGATGGATTATATGGAATCGTGACATGTAGCACATTCCTGTATGTGCAGGGATTTATCAGGCTATACTGCTGGTTGTTATAAGTTTGTGCTGAAAATTCTTCCTACACTATTATTTTGGGTTGTACTTTGGAACCCAAGGTAGCATAGGCCTAAATCAGGCTAAATGGGAGATACCGGCCATACAATGCCAGAAACAACAGAAGATGCATGCTCGTAGTCATTACTGGACGAAATAAACTCATCCTCACGGGAATCAAGTTCACCCGATTCCACGTCGGATTCACCGTCTGTAGCCATGCTCATATAAGTAATTTGCTCCATTGTGCATCGAGCCATAATATATAAGGATTAACTGTCATGTGGACTGTTTTTATGGAGATGTAACGGTGAGGTAAGTGGACATAACTTGTGTAAAACCCGAAGGTTTTACATACAAGTTATGTCCACTTACCTCACCGTTACATCTCCATAAAAATAGTCCACATGACAGTTAATCCTTATATTTATATACATTTAGCGAAAAAGCCAATTTTGTAAATATATTTAAATCGAAAAGTGTATCGTGACAAGATCAGCCCAAAATACCCAATAGCACCCTTGGCAAAAGTTAATAGGAACAATTTCTCTTCATGTTGAAACCCGATGATGTATTAAGTCAATCCTGCGCGAGTCAAAATGCGCACAAAGCATTACGCGTTCGTCTTTCCAAACCTAATGACGTATCGATGGTGTTATTAGCTTGGGGTTATGAGGCGTTACGCAATCACCGAGAAATAACGCAACTAGCCACGTGGGCGCCGACCAATCAGAATGCTGGATTTAGTGATGACAACACTTAGTGTGTAAATATAACTATATAACGAGCTATAACCACCATAAGGACACCCACACCTCTATAAATATGCTTAACACCAAAATAACTTGTTTGGGTTACGTTCTACTTCATATGTGTTGCTCAAACGTGACCAATTGTGTCTACGAGATAAGTCGTAGTTGGCACTGGTGGTGGGGAATACCCAAATTCCTTTCGCCAGTGCCGGCTACGAGTTATCTCGTAGTATTTCTCTTCTTGTTCATATGTTCCCCCGTTGATTTGTCGAGGCACTCCGGTTATGGATTAATTTTGACTTTGCAGTCCACAAGTCTTTATCCTTGAATAATGGGCCTACTAGAATCCTCACAATTGCCTGTACATAATAGAGTTAGATAGTCGAATGTCACATTGAGCTCACAGCGGGGACTGCGAGAGTTTGGAAGCCACTTTTCCTTTTGACCTTAAGGATCGCAAATATTCTTGAGTGGATCTGATAGAGATACTCTCTTGAGTAGAGTTCAATCAGGACGGGAGTGTCTTCTGCCCATGGCAGTCGATAGTGTCATCAGGAATGTCTGGGTGGGTGTGGTCTAGAAGCAGTTGTGTAAGGTTTGCCGGGTTATGGAGAAGTAGTGGAGAATCTATTTTGGGAAGTACTGATTGGAGTCTGATCCGCAGTTTGGAGCGCTCCTTTTCATAAGTAGGGCAGGTCGCAATGACGTGTTCTCTGTCTTCTGCCGCCAGGTTACAGGTAGGGCATGTCGGATTTACTTTATGTTGGTTGAAGACAGCCTTGTTTGCTTGTAGAGTGTAGGTACCGGAGAGGAATTTTGCCTTCACCTCTGCTCTTCTGGCATCATAGATGCTTGGTCTGACATGTTTGTAGATACTATGGACGGAATTCCAATGGAGACTTTCTGGGTTAAGGTATCTAAGTGTTGACTTTGTAGGAATGTCATTTTTCCATTGTGTGGAGATGTTTTCCTTAACAGCTTCTTCAAGGAGTGAATGCCAGGTAGCCTTGCTGGGGGGGGGGGGGGTGTTCGGTGATGGAAAATGCTGACGGTAGATTATATTTTATAAGAAGCCTCCTGATGTTTGAGAACCAACTCTTGTCTTCTATGTTTCTAGACGTAAGCTGTCTGCAGGCAATTTTATGCTCTATAGATTCTGGGGAGCTGGCGATCCGGAGAAATAGGTTCAACATATTCTTGTGAATGATAGTGGAAATAGGTGGGATGCCTAGGAGTAATTTAACTGCTGTTGATGAGGTCCTCTTGGGTAGGTTCTGTATCTGACGTAAGATTTTGTCTTGGAAGCTGTCAAGTTTATTGTAGTGTGTTGTGGCGAGCTCCATTGCTTCCAACCCGTATACTATACGCGGGACTACATAAGTTTTCCATAGCTGAACCTTGACTGTCTGGGTGACGCCAGTTCTTCCATGGAATCCTGATCCCATTAGTGAGTAAGCAGTACGACGTCCAAGTGCAATCTTTCCGTCGATGTTCGGTTTGCGCTTCAGGTCTCTCAGTATTCCGAGGTGTTTAGTCTGCGGAGGCTGGTGAATTTCTTGGCCAAAGATGAAGAGATTTTCTGTGAGTTTTGCGTTATAGACTAGGCAGTTGCTCTTAGAAGCGTTGATTTTATATCTGTTATTGGTTGAGAAGTCCTCTACTGTCGAGAGTTGGTGCTGAGCTTCAATCACAGAGTGGGACATTAATGCAATGTCATCTGCACATGTTGTGTGTGGAATTTTTATGTTTCCGATCATCTCGCCATTAAATCTGGATTCAAGACTTAGAAGGAGTTGGTTGTTGAATCTTTTGTAGTGTGCAGTGGAGATGATGCCTCCCTGGCGGACTCCTTGATTTATGTTAAACAGGTCGGAGAGTTGATTTCGCCATCGGACTCTGGATGTCATATCAATGTATAAATTACGTAGTAATATCCAATCTGATCCTATCAATCACCGTTACTGTCGTCTAAACTCGCGACGTCATCCAATTCTTGCTTCAATGAATTCAAATTATGGTGTATGGTATCTATCTTGCCACGATTTGGCAAACTGACGAGATTACTAATTGATTTCCGGCACTAAACGTGTTAATCCGATATAATTAGTTGGGGTGGTCCTGTGACAACAGTGGGATTTTCATCATGGATTAAAACGAAATTAATTTTATTCCGGCGTGAGAGCTGTCCGTGAATAAATCACATGTGCTTTTACTACGCAGTATCCAGTTTCGGCCATGTATTTTTCGGCGGAGGGAAGATTCGGCAGGGAAGATTCGGCGGGGAAGATTCGGCCAGTCGTTTGATCTAACTAATTAGTGGAGGGATTACGGCTGGGGGGATTACGGCTTATGTGGGACTAAGCTTGTGTGTGCACTTATTCTTTGTTGTAACAATAACAACTAATTAGAGGGTCTTGATTAACTCATTTTTAGTAATGACAGATTTTATTAGACTTATTAGAATGGATGAAACATATTTACACAAGCTGATAACATAAGGTGTAACAGAAATACAAACAAAACAATTTAAAATACATTTATAACCGGCATTCTTTATTTGAAACATACAAAATCAACTAATAGTCTTGTCTTGTTATCTTCTTGTCTTGTTGTCGTCTTGTCTTCTTATTTCTTTGCCTTGCCGATTCTGTAGATCTTGGTCACTTCTTGTAGGAATTCCGATGTTCTGATGTCCTTTTCTCTGTATTTCGCCCATATGTTGCTGATCTTCGTATCTTTTGTACTTCTTCCTGACGTCTGTTTCGAGATCCCTGGCTGCAACGGCAATTTCGACATGGGCTGCTACAAGTTGAAGAATTGGCACCAGCTTGTAGAATGATAGGCGTTGGCCAGACTTGCTGTTAATCCTTCGGTGCCATGCTGAAACGAAGAACGAATTGTTTATTATATATTATTTATATATTTTTATTATATGTGTTATTAACCATTTGTTGTGAAGAATGAGTTGTTTATTAAATTATGTGTAAACACATTAACCATTTGTTTAACTTATATCTTATAAAGAGCGTTTATTACTTATTAGTAATAAAGAGCGTTTATTACTTTTTATTGACATGAAAAATATATTTACCTTCTATGTGGTTGTTTGTTCGAACTTAATACACGGGTAGTCAATGAGCTGATTTTGACGGAGGTTGTACGAAGGCATGATGAAGATGTGATATGGTGAAGTCAATTTCATTCAACTCTATAGTCTAAAAGTCGTTAGATCTGATGCGGTAAAACAAACAACTGATCAGTCCTAACTGAAATGCACTCAGCAAACTTACCTTATCATAAACCTAAATTATGTCAAACAAACTAATGACAAAACATCATAAAAATAATAACAAAAGTAATAACAAAAGTAATTTATTCTTGTAAAATATTCACTCATAAAACATACAAATAAACTTACCAGTTCTAAAATTATCTCAAACAAAACATCATAAAAGTAATAGCTTCATTTAATTTAATTTATTCATGTAATATATTATTTAAAAATATGTCCACATAATTCATAAAACTTAAAACATAAAATCTCCCACCCCAATATATTGGTATAAACCTAGGAAGATTCGGCCGATAAAACCAGCCGAATCTTCCCTGTCGAATCTTCCCTGCCGAATCTTCCCTCCGCCGAATCTTCACGGACCCCATTCGTTACCCAGCGGCGAAAGAAGCATGTCGGCCATACAATATCTCAACCCAAAAGCCGAAGTTGCTAAGGCAGCTCAAGCTCTAGCGGTCAACATCAGTGCAGCAAAGGGATTACAAGATGTTATGCGAACAAATCTTGGTCCTAAAGGGACTATGAAAATGTTAGACTCTTTTTAATTTTTGATTTGTTTTTGTGTGGAATATTCTAGAATTTCCAGAAGTAAAAATGCGTGCACGTGCATGTTGGCATGCTGTTTTTCGGTATTTTGTTAAGTTTGTTACTCAATTACAATTCGTCGTGTCAGAACCAAAATGTTCTATCTCCATATTTTAATTTTTGTGGGAAATTGAGTTTTGAGGGGGAATAGCTGGCCGAATATCGATTTAAGGGGATGGCAAAGTCTGTTTCATAAAAAATGTCTGGAAACGGGCTGACAAAATAGGTATTTTTCACATAAAAGTAGACAGAAATAGATATAACAACATAGAGATAATATATAGAGCATATATCGTTAAAGGAGGTGCCACGAATAGATGTGAGCTAAAAAGCTTTTTGTACCAGAAAAATGACTTTGAAACAGAGTATATCTGCAATATTATGTCATTGTTTTGGCATTCAAATGTGAAAAACTATAACTTCAACAGTATCATTAGGCAGCCCATTATGATAAGTGACATACCGTTAAGAGCCAAGGAGCTATGCTTTAGATTAATGTTCACTGTATCGTTTGCAAAATGTCCGCTAAAACGTGTCAGTTTTTCTTGGGAGCCAGTCGCCATATTTCAATTGTAAACACATGTTCATGACGTTGTTGTCATTTTTTAATTCGCGGCAGGTACATGAAAATCGACCAGAAAAGCAATCCGATCCTGCAATCGGGCAAGTTTATGATATGAAATCGATGCTTTCAGTTTATTTAAGTTGTTGGAATTAATTTAGTTGCTTGATTACCCACGATTTATGAAGTTTTGTGCTGTTTACAGATGGAAATGTTGATATTTTATTTTTAGAATTACCAGTCTATAGTCGAAAGCGAGATTACAAGATGTCGTATTAGTACGCAAATCACAGAAATAGAAAACTTACATGTTTCAGAATATTGTATTATTCTAAAATCAAATAGCCTATATAAAAACATATTTATGAATAGGAAAGTACCGTATTCCGACGAAATATGTCATATTTTACGACGGACTCCTTGTGCGAGTTCACTTCTGGTCAATTCTATTTTGGTGCACTGGGATCAACAACATTGTGGAGTAAAATACGTTTAATAACATTTGAATGTAAATTAATCGAGAAATTGTCGGTTATCAGGTACAATCATATTGCTTATAACCCATATCTATTGATGGGCATAATCAAAAGCTTGATCCCATGCGCGATTGTCTATACTGATCGATTTCCATTCGTAATCGTATTCTAGTATTGACGGATGGGTTTGTTTGTAATCATGGCCGCCCCGCCTCCATGGCATGCGTATCGGCTATGGCAAAATAATGTTAGGATATTATGGTCTCCCATACCAAGAAAAATAGTTCCTAAGAATGTAAACAATGCAAATGGAGGACATTTTGCCATTATTCAGGATGACAGTACTATTTTCACAGGCAGGGTATTTGGGAAAGTTCTTGTTTTTCCTCAAAATGATGTCTCCTTGTCTCTAGCCAGATTCTTATAGGACCATTTTGACTGTTCAGTTTGTACAAAAAGTTAACCATTGGAACTGGAGAAACGCCGTTTGGGGACATGATTTTTTGTCACTCTACCGCGAGTAAATTCTAACAGCTATCATTTCTCTACTAATGACAAGATCTTTGTTTATTATTGATTATTATGTGTGAAAAATATGAAGTTTATCCATTCTATGGCCGGTGAGTAATTATTGATCATCTGGAGGTAGGGTGCAATCCGCGGTGGCCATCTTGACCAGACTTTACCATCCCCTTAACACTAAATAAAGTACTCTAGTGATCCGAATAATAGTAGGGGTCGGAATAATAGTAGGGGGTGTAAAATTTGCCAAATTTTAATAATAGTAGGGGTCGGAATAATAGTAGGGAGTGGAAATGTCAATGAAAAAGGAGATCATTGAAGAACACTGATTTAATTATCAAACAAAAACTTATAATAAACACTCCTCGAGCACGGACAACGTCTGGTTCTTGCAGAACCTTTTCAATGTCATTGATTTGAACGGAGAACACTGCGTCAACACTTTTATACGAATTTTCAGTTATTTGACGGAGGTACGCGGAAGGTTTACTTTCATGCTATTAATTTTCTTTGGTCGGAACACAGGTTTTGGTAGTTTTATAAACCTTTTTCATGAGAATGATGTGACCGTTGTTGTAAATAAATGACCAGGTTTATAACTAGAAAACCGGAAGTAGATCAAATATCCAGTGAGGAAATTGGAATTTCTTTCCTTGTATTACTATTTACCCTATCAACGTTAATTAACGGTCGCGCGTTCATACACATATAATTAACACTAGCTTTACTTACAGGGTTCGTCTTACTAAAGATTCTTCCAACTATTAGAAAGAAACAAAGGTTTTTTGCAACCGTTTACGGGAATGTTTCTGTCGGTTGAGCACCCGCGTGACACCAGAACTTAGTTCCGGTTCAATTGGGACACACTAATAGTTGTAGTCCGAGTCCAGTAAAATGTGTAGTTGGGATTTTCAATTTCGTTTATTGTCGTTAATATAATTCCAATAATGATGAATTTTGGTTTGTGGTAAGTTATGCCAATCACAAATGAAAAAAACTAAACAGATAATTTGTAAGTCTTATGTTTCAACTTTTATCGACATTCGTGATTCGACCATGCAACGTGGAATCGGGTCAAGGGGAAATTAACGCACGGGGTATTCTATCACTCAAAATCATTCAAATGTGCTCAAACTCCATTCATGTATCAGGCCTAGTGAATATAAATAGAACTGGTTTTCCTTGTAACTTCTATATTTAGTCGCACCGTGACCCATTCAATTAAACACTATTGGTAACAAAGAAATATAGAAAGGAGAATTGATATATATACAACATAAAACCCACATAAATATGGCAACTTTATTTTTATAATTTTTTACATCAAAATATGTTTTAAACTTTTAATAGACAATATAACATTTCAAGTTCTTGCTATTGACAAAGAGTGCCGGCTTAGTCTGGGCAGCTGGAACATCACGGGCTCGGCAATCGAACACAACCGGGAGTAGCTAGTTCTGTAATCGAGTACAACTAAAGTAATGGTGCTACCTGAAACAGACGTAATATTTAAACAAATTTATTACTTCAAAATAAACATTTCAAGGTACGAATTGTGGCAAAAGAAGGTATTATTATATATCTTGATGTCATTAAGTATATATAAGCGTGTATAGTACAGACATTTCGGTAGTGTGGGTAAATAAAAAACATGTTTTAAAATTTCGTGATTTCTGCTGCAGAATTACTTATATACCTGGACTTTATTCTTACTTATAGTCCTTTTTTTTATTTATAAAACTACCACTGCCTGTGGTCGGAATCGGTCCACCAACTACTCAATTGTGTTCTAATTAAAGAAACTTTCAAACGTGAGCCCCAGACGTTGATTAACTTCTTAGTTAATAACGCGTCAATTGTAAAAAAAAACACAGACATAACGCGTTGTCACCTTTGTTCGCCTCACTGAACGATAAACAATACCCGCAGAGGGGGGTCTGTCTATTGCAATAGGGTCGCACGAATTGCAAAATAGCGACACGTGCGAGGATGGAGTTACTTCCCATGGATCAAATCATTGATTATATTGCGATGCCAGATGGTTGCGCGAATTCTTTGAACGTATTCCGTTTCATGCATGCCATTTGATTAAAAACTACGAATAATGCGATCATTCATGGAGTATGGGTGATCAAAATTAAATAATCGTAGGGGCTTGAATAAGAATCGTAGGGGGTGGATTTTTTCTCCAAAATTAACAATCGTACGGGTACGGTTATTCGGATCACTAGAGTAACTGCTCGTCTCAAATTTTTATATAGAAAGGCTGACTTTCTAACCCCTTTCACAAAGAAACTAGTGTTCAAACGACTCTGGGATTCTGGAGTCGACTAGTCGAACCCCAAAAGTCGAGTCGACGTCGACTAGTCGGCCAAATACACCACCAACCTTATACTAATGAAACACATGTGAAAGAAAATTACAAATTCCGTGGCATCATCACAATATTTACACTCTACTGTGATCGGAGAATTGAATCACGTGACACGTCACGTGGTTTTGTTGCAAATGAACCGGTGCTCTAGAAACCCACCGATCGCAAATAAGTTCCCTACGAATCTACGATGATAATGAGAATAAATAATTGAGGAAATAATTGAGATATCTTCTGTTTAATCATGAAATGATAGAAATCAAATAAATTCCCTGCCAGGGTATAAAAAATAAACGATACTCAGTGTCAGTGAAAATAATCAATTAGCGGATACAACACAATTTTCGCAGCTGCATTCCCGTGTTCCGTCGTCCAATCCATCACATACTTTACTTGCAAGGTAGGATGAACTGCTAGAATCAGGAGTTTTACCCATGTTCTCCCTTAGAAAAATCAATTTGTCCACCGTTGAGGGATCCAAGTTGGACCTTCGTTTGCAAACAACCATGCCCGCAACAGAAAAAATACGTTCCGATGGCACAGATGTGCCTGGAACAACTAGATATTTTGAACCTAACATAGCCAATCTTGGAAATTGTTTGTTGTTCTTCCTCCACCAATCCCTTGGGTCAATATCAGATCTGGGGGGCACTTGTCTGTATGACATCAACTCTTCCTCGGGATTTTGATCGCCAATGTCACTTGATTCGTAGTAATCACCGAGGAGATACTTCATAACTTTGCCAGTTTGTTCAAATTTCCCGCGCTTGCATTTTGGTACATACTGATCATCACGATTATTCACGGCGGAATGTTCAGATTCTGAGGACGTTGAAGGAACAGCGCTATCAGTCTGATCCGTGATTCCCCCAATGACTGTCGTCTGGCTTGCCTGATGTGCCTCGCTGTCCGCGGTAATGGGCGCGATTTCAACATTAAATTTTACGGCCCTCATTTCTTCAAGCAGTTCAGACCAAGCTGATTCCCGTTGTTGATTTTCCATGAATTTGAGACTTTTGTATCGTATATCTAATAAGCTGGCCTTCACAATGCACGATTTCGCTAAATTTGGATCAGAAGAGCAAATGTCGGGATAACGCTTCTTTAGGTCGCTTGATACTGTTGTTTTGAAGTCCTTGACCAATTGAGAATCACCGGCGCATATCTTCAAGTGGTTATCTAACAACCCTTTAATGATAGGGTATGTCATACTAAGAGTAAGATATGAATCGCTCCCTGCTACAGTGGTTGCCATCTCCAAAGGTTCTAAGAGGGGGGTTATCTGCTCCATGTTCAACCACACATCATCGGGCATTTCTAATATTCTTGCATCGCCATAGGATGTGATATCTCTGTTTTGCAAAACAGCAAAGATAGCTAATCTTTGTTCCAGAAGCCTTTTAAACATATAATACGTGGAATTCCATCGCGTATCGACGTCTTGGATCAGTCGATGTGATGGGAGTGACAACTGTGCTTGTTTCTTGGTGAGATCATCTGAAGCCAGTGTTGATTGCCGAAAGTGCCCCACTAATTTCCGGGAACATCCAGCTGCCCTTGAAATTTTTGCTAACGAAAGACCACGATTCACAGATAGTTGTAAACTGTGCGCAAAGCATCTGATGTGCTCCATGTGGGACAATCGCATTCCTTTAACAATGTCAGCGGCATTATCTGTCGTCACTGCCACTATTTTACTCGGGGGAACTTTGAAATCGCTCATGATTTTAATCAAAACTTCGCACAAATGTTCTCCAGTATGATGACCGGTGATTTCACGAGTGCTCAATACTTTCGTCTTGCATGTCCATGAAGGTGTGTCCATAAAATGGCAGGTGACAGTTATATACCCCTTTGTTGTCATGCTGGTCCACGTGTCTGTTGTCAGAGAAATGAATGGAACATTCTCCAACTCATCAATTAATTGTTTCCTCACCTCAGTGTACAGAAAGTTAAGGTGATTTTTTATTGTAGTGTCACATGGTACATTGTATTTGGGTTCCAATTCTTTCATAAAGCTGCGAAACCCCATGCCATTCACAATACTTAGCGGACGTAAATCGATGGCACACCATTCTACAATACGCTTCGTTAACACTGTCCATCGTTCCTTGGACATTTTTTTGCATTTTGGTGTATACAAATCCAGTGTCGTTTGTCGACTCTGTGTTTGTGACTCCGCTGAACTTGCTGAAGGGTGCTTAGCATTTAAGTGAGATCTCATAACCGATGTGGATTTATTATATTTTAGTTTGGCTTGGCATAGTTTGCATATAACAAATTCCTTGGTTTCTTGCCCAACAGTTTCTTTGATTAGATCAAAATGACGCCAAGCGTCCGAAGTTTTCGCATTTTTTTTGTTCGATGCCATCGTGCAGGTCAAAACATTGAATTGAGCGGAAGTAATGAAATGTGCGCGAGCGTAGAAACTAAATGGCGGAATGCAAAAGACCACGTGGCATTAACGTGGAACATGCGCGAGACGTCGGTCAAGTACGCGCGCGACCTAATACTTACTGTTTATGGACCACGTGCTTTTTAGAAGTCAAATATAGAGTTACTGCTCTTGTATTGATAATGAGTAGTGGTTAACTTGAATACTAGCTATCTTTGCTGCTTTTCTGACCCACATTTAGTGAAACCATGCATTGTCAAGGCCAGCTGATGAGATTATATACTGTATTCCGACTAGTCGACTGTGGAAGTTAGAGTCGATTACCCGAAAAACCAGCGTCGACGATTATTTGTCGACTAATCGTTTGAACACTAAAAGAAACTACTTGCTAACTCATTAATTCAATGCCACCTCGATTATGCATCCTCTATTTGGTATAGCTCTTTGAGTACAACTACCAAAAATAAACTACAAATATTTCAAAACAAATTAATCCGGTTTGTTCTGAGCTTGGATAGATTTTCACGTGACATATGATTAAGGTTATGAAGAGTTTAAAACCATTAAATGGCTTCCGGTTGAATCCAGAGTTTCCCAAAGAAAGCTGACTATCATGAAAAATATAACAGATGGGAAAGCTCCTACCTACTCTTGAGTGCCTAATAAACATACATGTACGATTATTAAAATCGAGGTAAAATTCCCACCTGTATGATCGTTATTTGGCCCTGTACGTTTATTAAATTAACCGAAGGAAATAATTCACCAATTTTAAATTGTGTTATTCATAAAGAAATGAACTCTGATTGTTGACAAACAGTTATCAGCACACTGCATATTCACAGACCTGGCTATCCATCGAAACTATTTCTGTCACATGGCATCAGTAAACCAGTCAGATAGTGCGTTTTGCGGGGATGTATGGTACTAACATTTCCAGTCTGTACGTTTATTCCGCCCTATACTATTATTCAGTTACGTGACATTTTCCAACCTATACTATTATTCCACCCTGTACTTTTATTAGGCACTCAAGAGTAGGGCCCTGCGAACCGTTCGAGGTTCGGTTCGAAGCCGCTGTGATGATTCGGTCCGGTTAGAAACCTTAGACGGGATTCGTTTATATCGAACCTTTTCTTTAGTCCCGCAAAATGCAAAGTTCTACCTCGTCAAAGTTTGTTTTATTCTCCATATAACTTTACTAATAGACATAATTATACCTAACAAACGAGACAATAAGTTATGATTATTGATGAATACAGATCGAACAAGCTTTTTTGAATTCCGTAAACTGGCTGAAAGTGAATAGGTATTTCCGGCAGCCTTCTGTGTCAACAATTGGAGTCAACCAATCACAGTGAGGAGAAGGTGTGGCCATTGTTTATGAGCATAAATGATTGACATGATTATGTAACCCGATGTGCTTTGTTTTGTGACACTTACTCTAGTGATCCGAATAATAGTAGGGGTCGGAATAATAGTAGGGGGTGTAAAATTTGCCAAATTTTAATAATAGTAGGGGTCGGAATAATAGTAGGGGGTGGAAATGTCAATGAAAAAGGAGATCATTGAAGAACACTGATTTAATTATCAAACAAAAACTTATAATAAACACTCCTCGACCCAGCACGGACAACGTCTGGTTGTTGCAGAACCTTTTCAATGTCATTGATTTGAACGGAGAACACTGCGTCAACACTTTTATACGAATTTTCAGTTCCAGCACAAGGCTCGAAAAATCTAACACTCAGGGGATCCTGAGCGGTAACACATGCGGGAAGGGTATGGTGTCCCTTTCTTATCAGAACATAACACCCAGTTTTATAAGTTTCGTCTGTAGTACTACTGGTAGTATGTTGGTTTGTATAAACATTGACAACTCGCGTGACCCGTACACCACAAGTTATTTGACGGAGGTACGCGGAAGGTTTACTTTCATGCTATTAATTTTCTTTGGTCGGAATCGGTCCACCAACTACTCAATTGTGTTCTAATTAAAGAAACTTTCAAACGTGAGCCCCAGACGTTGATTAACTTCTTAGTTAATAACGCGTCAATTGTAAAAAAAAAACCCAGACATAACGCGTTGTCACCTTTGTTCGCCTCACTGAACGATAAACAATACCCGCAGAGGGGGGTCTGTCTATTGCAATAGGGTCGCACGAATTGCAAAATAGCGACACGTGCGAGGATGGAGTTACTTCCCATGGATCAAATCATTGATTATATTGCGATGCCAGACGGTTGCGCGAATTCTTTGAACGTATTCCGTTTCATGCATGCCATTTGATTAAAAACTACAAATAATGCGATCATTCATGGAGTATGGGTGATCAAAATTAAATAATCGTAGGGGCTTGAATAAGAATCGTAGGGGGTGGATTTTTTCTCCAAAATTAACAATCGTACGGGTACGGTTATTCGGATCACTAGAGTAATTGCTACAACGCGACGTCGGCACGCTTTGATCTTTGTCATGTGTTGTCGCAGTTACAGATTGACGAGTCTGTTAATAGTTACCGAGTTATGCCACGTGGCGCGTTCATGCTGTCAGTGTGTTAGGAGTTCAATGCGTCGTTTATCGCGTTGTTTACATTGTACATATGTACTACTGGAAGCTTGACCGATGATTCAATCAGACATCTGTCTCACTTACTGTTAGAATAAGTCATAAGTTATGATTTTTCATGAGTGATGCTCAGTGAGCGGACGCGGGTATATACGGTAGGGGTGGGAAGATACGCTAGTGCCACGATACGATATGTATCTCGATACACCGTTCGCGATACGAGTGCGTATCTAGATACATATATACATACTACTAGTACATAGATACACTCCAGACATTGTTTCAGAATTTAATCAAATCAAACATGACAACTCAAACACAAGCTTATTAGGGCAAATAGCATTAACGGATGTTGAAACTCAAGAGTTCAAGGACGATGACCACACAATCGGGTAATCAAGACTTGCACAAAGAAAGTCCGTAAGTGTCTAAGTGATCGTGCTTAAAATCACTTGTTAATAATCACAAAACGCGGAGCTGCCAATGTAAGAGGAGTAACTCTAAATACAATGTACTAGATTCAGACCACTGGACTCGTAACTATACGAATTGAGTTCGAGTGACACGCGATTATGCGGTCAAAATGAAGGGTACCGCGGAAAGTACCGGTATATTTAGAAGGCAGTATTGCGTCCGCTGCGAGCGCACGTGACATGTGCTTCGGAAACCGAAACGGGAAGTTATATATCAATTGTGCCATATGGCGTAAATATGCACCGGCTCTAATCAAACACGCGATGCACGTGCAGCACGGACACATTATAGTACGTTTCATCACTTTCGCGCGAAGCTATATATGCACATGCGAAGTCTTGTTTTAACTTTGTTTTAGGACTGAAACTCTCGATATATCTTAATAGCCGATCAAGTGACTATGCTTTTCGAAGTTTTCGTACAGTAATCATTTATTATGAATTATACGTGTATCGCAATACGACGATATTTAAGGATTTGTATCGGTGCATGCATCGTGTGTTACCGTATCGCGATACACCGGTGTATCGGTGTATCTTCCCACCCCTAATATACGGAGAATGATAATCGGATATTTGTTTTAATCGGGGTTATGTAATATAATGAATGGACATAAACGGAACATAAAATCAACGTTTTATCGGATTGTCATTCATCTCCAATATAAAATAATTCTTCAACATGTAATTATATTATATCGTATACGATAAATTTGTATATAACACGTTGATTGTATTATTATAATGATCCACATACGTTCTAACTGGCTACTAGTATTATGAGTACGTCGCTTGGACTCTCTTCAATGACACGGTCGGTAATTGGGTTCGAGATTCGGTTCGATTCGAAACCAAGACGATGATTCGGTTTCAAGGTTCGGTTCGACCTAAATTATAAGGTTCGCAGGGCCCTACTCCTACCTACCTAAGAGATGGATTCTAATTTTCGAACACTCATTGTAAACGGTGACGCGTTATGCAGTAGGTCCCTAGATTTGCGTAGGTCTCCGTTGGTCACTCAATTCGCGTAGGTCCCCACAGTAATGCAATATATAGTAGGTCTACATGATTTATTGACTGATAAAATGGAATGATACCACTAAATGATCATGTTAAATGTTACTTGGCATATTTTTTTATAATTAATTTCCCAAATCTGATGGGTTTATTTGCTTAGTGATACTTAGACTAGAGGATGAAGCCTAACTAAATTTACGTGATTTCTGATCGGGAAAATAAGAAGATTTTCTTGCTGGCTTCGGGATAAGATATTAACTGGAGGATAACTCATTAACTGGATATATTTTTGCATTTATTTAGGTTCCCGTAGTAATGCAAGAGTGCATGCTTTATAGAATAAGTAATGCCTAATATTATAAATTGGTGAACATTGTATATGATATTTCGTTGTTTTTTTTAAATTAAATATCTAATTTTAATATATATTTTGTTTAGCTTAGATGAAAAAAAAATAAGGTTTACCATCCAGTTCATTAAGTTATGTTAAGATTTAATTTTTTAAGTTAGGACTGACAAGTGATCAGGACGTTACTAAACATAACTTATTTAACTGAATGGTAAATTTAGACAGCCCAACCACATGGGTGACCATTAATCAAATTGTTTGCGAGACTGGGTGTTTTCTTTGCGAAAAGGATCTGTCCTCTGTTGATTAAACGCGCCTACTGTTGATTAAACTTCGCAGAGTGGATTAAAAATTCCGGCTAATTAAGTGATCGTGTTTTGATTGGACATATATTTTTCTAATGGTCATCTCTGCGTTCTGATTGGTCAAATAGTGTCGAGTTTTGTGCAGAAGAAATTCGGAAATTATTTATAGCATTATAATAACATGTCATATACAGTCTAAACAACTCCAATAAAAATTAATTATTTAAAGTTACCATCGGATCGGTATTGGTGTATATTTAAATGAGATATTGAGTAGGATGGCGGATACTATATTAATTCGTTTTCCCATTTTATTATTGTGAATTATTTAGTATACTTAATTAGTATTCTCGATCAGTATTGATATCAATTTAATTTAAGTTGTAAACCATCTTCAATCGGTGTAATTGTGGAAATAATGTAGTATTGATATATGGAACCAGAAATCGACTGAAGTTCGGCGACGACATTTTGAGAAATTTTTAAGACAAATCAGACCGACACACGATAGGTGTCATTTACATATTATGTTATAAACGTTTTGTTGCATGTTTTGATATTCAATAAACTATGTTAGGCTTCATCCTCTAGTCTAAGTATCACTTAGCAAACAAACCCATCAGATTTGGGAAAATTAATTATAAAAAAAAATATGCAAAGTAACATCGAACATGATCATTTAGTGGCATCAATCCATTTTATCAGTCAATAAATCATGTAGACCTACTATATATTGCATTACTGCGGGGACCTACACGAATTGAGTGACCTACGGAGACATACGCAAATCTAGGGACCTACTGCATAACGCAGTACCCATTGTAAATATTATCTCCGGTCTGGAATCTTTAGATTATCTGTGCCTCATGTTAGGGTATTTGGTTACAATAGCTTTTCTACACAGGAATCACGTTGTGGAATAATTATGTAAAATATATTGAACCTATTAACTGCAACTTGGCTACATGGAATCACCTAATAAAACAGGAATTATTCGATAAAATTTTAGGTACCGAGGAATCTGAATTTGTATATTATTAATGGTGTGAATCATGCTATTTATAATACCGTACGACCTTATGAGAACTTGTGCTGTGGCCTGGTCAGTCATGTGGTCGGTTACCATTAAGGACCACAGTGGAAATAAGCAAGCTTTGGCTTGCTTTCCTGTGCGCTCCTTGTCAGACGAGCGTATTCATATGTATATTTCTCTTCTACTATATTTTCCTCTTTATCTTTCTATGTACGATGACAGTACTTGGCCAGCTGCATATATTGCCACTGCTGCCTGTATTTAGGGATTCCATCTTTCGGTCATGGACATGCCAGTCTAAAGCCGGCCATACATGGCAGCAGTGTGTATATGCAGGTGGCAGGTGGCATTGATTTTTCATGTTTGTATATATATATATATAAAGGTACGAGTATCTATTTAGTAGTCATTACTAAGCTAGGTTTATTCACTATCCAGAAAGGAAGAATATGACGCAAGATACGACCAAACCGCGATGTTCCCCGGGTAATTCATGTGCTAATGTGTTGCCATGACATACCTTTCATCTTCCTTTTCCAGAAAAGAGACATTTATCGAGCATTTTTGGTCACACCGCACTCGCTGTCGTGGGAACAAGTCATTTCGTATCCTGACCAGCTCGTACCCTCCGAAAAAAGTCAATTTGTACCCTATTCTGAGTCAACTAAGGCGTGCGTTGTTTCTCATCTAATAAATATCTTTTTTTTTCACCGGGATTGAACGTACTATGGAACCCACAGTGATCTCTTGAATGTAAAAGATACAGAAATAGAAGAGAAACATGCCTGATCTCTTGGACGTAAAAGATACAGAAATAGAACAGAAACATGCCTATATTACATACAAATAAAATAAACATACTTACCTGTTTTCCATCGTCGTATTCCATCACGATGCGCCGTGTCGTATTCCAGTTTCTCATCTAATAACATAAATATGTCCACCCTGTTTTAGAGAATGGGTCCTGGGTCTTTACCATTGAGGAAACAAATTGCGCCATAGAGGTTTACACTTTGTAATGTCTATGACCGATAACGATTATAGTACGGAGAGCTGTCAGTGTGAAGATAGTGTAATCAAATACTGTTACAACTGTATGTAAATTAAGTATGAAGACTTGAAAATCTTGAAAATGGAAGGGACATTTCTATTTTTAGTCGAGTTTTTTTTCAAAACTCGACTTATAGTTTGATGAAGGACGGGCGGGTGGTGTGTTTTTTTTGGTGTGTGAGTACATATCCATGCACGTAAGCTGCAGACAGAAAATCGGATTCGTCCGCACATTTATTACAGAGTTATGGCCCTTTGCCATTTTTCACTGATTTTAGGCTCGTTAGCGCGACAACTTCAACAAACGTTATCTGATTCGATTGAAATTTGGGATATAGGTATCTTCCAAGAATATCTCGGACGAGTTCGAAAACCGGTCTGGTCCGATAAAATTTGATAGAGTTATGGCCCTTAATTAGTCATTTTTCACGAATTTTCAGCTCGTTAGCGTGATAACTTCAACAAACGTTATCTGATTCGATTGAAATTTGGTATATAGGTGTCTCCCAAGAATATCTCGGACTAGTTGGAAAACCGGCCTGGTCCGATAAAATTTGATAGAGTTATGGCCCTTAATTAGTCATTTTTCACGAATTTTCAGATCGTTAGCGCGATAACTTCAACAAACGTTATCTGATTCGATTGAAATTTGGGATATAGGTGTCTCCCAAGAATATCTCGGACGAGTTCGAAAACCGGCCTGGTCCGATAAAATTTGATAGAGTTTATATATGGCCTTTAATTAGTCATTTTTCACGAATTTTCAGCTCGTTAGCGCGATGACTTCAACAAACGTTATCCGATTTGATTGAAATTTGGTATATAGGTGTCTCCCAAGAATATCTCGGTCGAGTTCGAAAACCGGCCAGGTCCGATAAAATTTGATAGAGTTATGGCCCTTAGTTTGTGAACTCTTCGCGATTTTGAGGCCGTTAGCTCGATAACTTGAACAAATATTAACCAATTTTACCTATTAATTAGTCTACCGATACTGATGCACACCAATTGGCGGTAGCCACCGGCGGTAAGCCACCGAAAACGAGACACAGCATCTCTGATGCCACCTCTTGTTTTTCTTTAGAAAACCAGAAGATTTTCCGTGAATTTGGGAAATGGGAATGGACAGTTTGCTTACAATTGTTGTATGCTTTCCCTATTCGCCCAAATGGACTGTAATCGTTCGACACAAAGTGTAGCCATCAAGTGTATAATACAAAAATATCAGAAAAACACAAAAAATGTGTCGAAACTGAGTTTATTTCTTCTTCTTTCGTGGTTTGCGAGCCACCACCCGCCTCCTCAAATCAAGCCTCTCAGACAGATGTGCCAATTTCGATATAAACTTATGGGGATCTGTGAGTCTGTGACGGTCGGAGGTTTGACATTCTTAAATGATTTGAGTGGTGTTGCCGACTCGTTAAACACACCCTCCCGCAAATACTCCTCTGCCAACTTCTGAATGTCGTTTGATCTGTCGAAATGTTTGGCTGCAAAGAAAATAAGAGAACATTCCATGTGTTTTAAATGTGTGGAACATAAGTACACAGTATGAACTAATATCTTAATAAATGAGACATAAATTAGGACTGCGTCAATTTTAAATTTATGCAATGTGTGATACGACCACAACACATGATCGATTCAGCATCATAATTTGTGAATATTTTCGTTCTGCAGAGATAAAAAATAGGTTGATGTCAGGTTGAATAGCATATTATTAACAATATTATTGAACTGGTGAACTTCTTAGAATACCCCATCCTGGTCCCCGATTCTTCAACCCACACAGATCGTAGTAACTTTCCTCTACCTCTCAGTCCTCTCTTCTAACCCCGCCAACCATGGTCCCATGGCGGTCCACTGTTTTGTCAGGTAGCTGACCCGTCCTTGATCAACTTTATATTAGTTCCTAACAAAAATAAGTGTTGAATGTTGTACATAATTCATATTGTATTAATTTGTATGCTCACTGCAAAAAGATATGGCCACACATTTTACCTACTATTACACGTTGATGGAAACAAAATAAAATGAACTTTTGAGGGATATCACAATGACTGATATTAGTAACACGAATTGGACTTTTCGCTCCTTGTTAAACACATGAATCTTACTGGACAAAAAGTTATGACAGTCCTAACTTGATTTAAACAATATTTATTTGCCCCAATTTATATAACATTTATGATAAACATTTTGATGATGGAAACGTGAGTATAATAGAAAAGGGGAAGAAGATTTAGCAGCAAGCAGATATCTGCTTTTGTTGAGCTATCTCCTCAGACAAGTAGAAAGAGTCATAACTTAAGGGAAATGCTAAATGAAATTGGTACCTTGTTCAAATATTCGTTGGCTTGGTCCATTGGAATATACCGCATCGCATCATGGCAGGAGGTGGGCCGTGCAGGCTGTGATGATAGGCAAAGTTCTGCAGTTGTGCTGAGGGACGGCTGTTGTCCTGAAGAGGTTTCTGATATAATCTCATGAAGTCAGTGTTATCGAGCGGCGGTTCTCAAACAATTTCTTGTTGAAGGAATGAGCCCGTTAGTTGTCTCGGACATCAAGTGTAACTACATGTAACTTGATGTGCAATAAACTAAAATGTAATTGCGCTCGCTGCAACTGCTGCAGTTTCTGTTCACGGGAATGTATGTGCGATGGTAAACACATGAGCCTGTGGTGAATTATATTATCTATGCACATATTCCTGTTTTTGGTTTGTCATATGCATTATTGTTTTGATGTTTTTTATTGGCAAATATAATATACATCAAAGTATTTGATTACACTATCTTCACACTGACAACTCTCAATACTATATTCGTTATCGGTCATAGGCATTACCAAGTGTAAACCTCTATGACGCAATTTGTTTCCCAATGGCAAAGACCCAAGACCCATTCCCTAAAACAGGGTGGACAAATTTATGTTATTAGATGAGAAACTGGATGACGACACGGCGCATCGTGATGGAATACGACGATTGAAAACAGGTAAGTATGGTTATTTTATTTAATTTGTATGTATATATATATATATAGGCATGTTTCTGTTCTACTTCTGTATCTTTTACGTCCAAGAGATCAGGCATGTTTCTGTTCTATTTCTGTATCTTTTACGTCCAAGAGATCACTGTGGGTTCCATAGTACGTTCAATCCCGGTGAAAAAATAAGATAAGCAAAGTTATTAGATGAGAAACTGAACGCACGCCTTAGTTTACTCAGAATAGGGTACGAGTTGACTTTTTTCGGAGGGTACGAGCTGGTCAGGGTACGAAATGACTTGTTCCTACGACAGCGAGTGCGGTGTGAGCGGAAGTTCGATCGAACACAACCCAATGTTTGAAAATCGGTCGCTTCTTGCCAAAAATGCTCGATAAATGTCTTTTTTCTGGAAAAGGAAGATGAAAGGTATGTCAGGGTGACGCATTAGCACATGTATTACCCGGGGAACATCGTGGTTTGGTCGTATCTTACATCATATTCTTCCTTTCCGGACTTGAAGAAAAAGCTCCGTTACCAGCGGTGGGGAAAGTTGGACTATACATTCAATGTATAGTCAATTTTGGACTACCAGTTGGGCAACATCAGATGTTGTTATTATGCATACCATCATCTGATTGGCTGAAAACCACCGAACGTGATATATCATTAAACGAACAATTCCGATTTTTTATTAGAAAAAAATGCAATTACCTCTCCACATTTCACATGTGGCAATTAAGTAAATTGCTCTTAATGCGCTCGTTAGTTCAGATAAACTACCTTGTCGGAGTTGTACATAAATAGTAATTTTTCATCCATATATATTAACTTTTTAGCTCAACTTTACTTTGTAAAGTTTGAGCTATTGCCATGGCTTTGTCGTCCGTCGTACGTGTGTACGTAAGGCGTCAACAATGCAGTCTACAGGTCGTACCTTTGGTCGGATCATTATGAAATTTGTCATAGCTGTTGACATCAACATTTAGACCAGAATGATTAATTTTGGGGTCATTCGGTAAAAAAACATGGCCGCCAGTGGCCATCTTGCATTTCAAAATTCAATCCATTAGCACGGGCTACAGGGCGTACTATTTGTCTGATCGTCATGAAATTTGTCATGGATGTTAAGATTGACATGTAGATGGGAACGAGTAATTTTGGGGTCATTTGGCCCAAAAACATGGCCGCCAGCAGCCATCTTGGATTTTACTCTTTGTATGACTAAATTCTTTAGCACGGGCTACAGGTCGTACTTTTAGTCTGATCATCAAAAAATTTGTCAAGAATGTTAATAATGACATGTAGATGGGAACGAGTCATTTTGGGGTCATTCGGCCAAAAAACATGGCCGCCAGCAGTCATCTTTGATTTCACTCTTTGTATGACTAAATCCTTTAGCACGGGCTACAGGTTGTACCTTTAGTCCGATCATCATAAAATTTGTCGTGGCTGTTGAAATTGGAATGTAGATGGGAACGAGTCATTTTGGGGTCATTCGGACAAAAAACATGGCTGCCAGTGGCCATCTTGGATTTCAAAATTCAATCCATTAGCACGGGCCACAGGTCGTACTGTTCGTCTGATCATCATGAAATTTGTCATGGATGTTAATATTGACATGTAGATGGGAACAAGTAATTTTGGGGTCATTCGGCCAAATAACA
Organism: Siphonodentalium dalli; assembly: GCA_032622095.1. Classification (NCBI taxonomy): domain Eukaryota; kingdom Metazoa; phylum Mollusca; class Scaphopoda; order Gadilida; family Siphonodentaliidae; genus Siphonodentalium; species Siphonodentalium dalli. Next base: position 24,380,411 of record CP136064.1, read on the forward strand.
TGGCGGCCAGCAGCCATCTTGGATTTTACTCTTTGTATGACTAAATTCTTTAGCACAGGCTACAGGTCGTACCTTTAGTCTGATCATCATCAAATTTGTCATGGATGTTAATATTGACATGTAGATGGGAAACGAGTAATTTTGGGGTCATTTGGCCCAAAAACATGGCCGCCAGCAGCCATCTTGGATTTTACCCTTTGTATGACTAAATCCTTTAGCACGGGCTACAGGTCGTACCTTTAGTCTGATCATCATAAAATATGTCATGAATGTTGATAATAACATGTAGATGGGAACGAGTCATTTTGGGGTCGTTCGGTCAAAAAACATGGCCACCAACGGCCATCTTTGATTTTACTCTTTTTGTATGACTAAATCCTTTAGCACGGGCTACAGGTCGTACCTTTAGTCTGATCATCATAAAATTTGTGACGGCTGTTGAAATTGGAATGTAGATGGGAACCGGTCATTTTGGGGTCATTCGGACAAAAAATAATGGCGCCAGTGGCCATCTTGGATTTCAAAATTCAATCCATTAGCACGGGCCACAGGTCGTACTGTTCGGCTGATCATCATGAAATTTGTCATGGATGTTAATATTGACATGTAGATGGGAACGAGTAATTTTGGCCAAAAAACATGGCGGCCAGCAGCCATCTTGGATTTTACTAAATTCTTTAGCACGGGCTACAGGTCGTACCTTTAGTCTGATCATCATAAAATTTGTCATGGCTGTTAACGATGACATGTAGATGGGAACGATTGTTTTTGGGGTCATTCGGCCGAAAACATGGCCGCCAGCAGCCATCTTGGATTTTACTTTTCTCTTCATGTCCATAAACTAGTAATAGACATTCAACTTCCCACATTCCTAATCGCTCCATTGACTGTAATACATTAAATTATTCCCTTTCCAAGTTGAGCTACAGTGTCATTGACACTTTCATTTTGTGAAGCGCCGGCTAAAATTCAGTGATGTATTTCTACAAAGCAGGAAGTTTTTATCTATTCAGTTCCCTATTACACATTCCTTAATGAAAATTCGCAATCAAACTCCAGCGCGAGTTATCTCCCATCGCTCTGCTGAGATTCAGAGCTGGAACAAATTTGCATACACCGGCCCATAAATATACTTTCATATCTCAAAGTACCAATCACCCCTACTTGAAAAAATATATATATATTAGTTTGAGATGGTCATTCCTACATCATCTAGTTATGCGAAGGAGTTAAAATTTGTACTAGTAGTTAGTAGTGTAATAGTAGAGCCACTTTCAACACATTCGATGTCTGTTTACTCGCATCCGTAACCCCTATTATTCAAATTATCACCGGTTGGCAATTCGTGAACGAATTATTTACAGATTGGATGTTTTTCTCCAAAATGCTGAAGAATCCCAGATCTTTCACCTGAAAGAATATTCGAGTAACTAACAGTTATTTTTTCGTAAGTGGGGGGAGATAGAAACAATCTGAATACACCAGTGTTTCAAGAAAAAAATACGTAATATGATTTTTGACAGGTGGTGCAGATAACCACAATGATTTACAACAGGCCTTGGCAGGTTTAGGGTAGTCAAAGATGGATTCCCCAACAGAGTATAGTAACTAGTACTGCATTATTTTCAAACATTGTAGGTGACTTATTGATTACAATCAACTTTTTCGATTATTAATCAACAATGATTATCATCTGATTTGACACAAAAATGTTTTGTACTTCAGGTTGGTGAGTGGATCTGGAGACATCAAGTTGACAAAGGATGGCAATGTTCTCCTTCATGAGATGGTGAGTATAATAAATCCATCCACTCAAATCTGTTTAGTAGTGCTGTTCCGATAATGAAAAGCCCATGGGACCGATTTCCTATAACTGGAGGCACAATCGGCCGATTTCAGATTTCAATGTTTATATATATGGTGCGTTTGCTCCCATAATGGACCTATATACACTCATTGCACTCACTATCCTGGTATAGTTTCAAAGCCAAATACATCAAAGAAATATATACCACTGTCGCGAAAGTATTTCCACCTACGTCAATTGTGTGCTGCCTTTGATGTATACCAGTAGTTGTTTTGACAAAGAGATCAAAGGTGCCAACTCAGGGTAATGTTATGGCCGTGTGTGGAACACTTGCATGCGGTGTAAAAGTATTGATTGAATACTTGTAAGTTGCTACATTGTATGGAATGGCGATGATTATTAACTAAATTTAGATTGATGGATAATAAATGCTGTCATATTTGTCTGAGATTTCCCAAATTGTCATTGGTCACACCTTTTGTCTTTTAACAACTGGGAAGCTTTTATAATGTCAACTGGATTGAACCAATAACTTCATATTACACGGTATGACGGCATGTGTATTGCCATGCTTATATATAATCATATCAGACTGTTTGGATGATGCAAATAGCTTCTTTTTAGGCTGTTACAACTGTGTTTAATATTTAATGCTATGGTTGTATTAAAGCGCACATATTGCGCTTAGATACTAGAACGTTTCTGTTTGTTTTGACAATCGATAAAAGCCGATGTTCAACTGCGAGGTATGATTAATATCCGATGGGCGATTATCGGAACATCACTACTGTTTCGGAAATATTGGTCACATGCAGCTGAGATTAGACCCGTAATTAGCCAATGAGATTAGATCCGTAAACAACCAATGAAATTAGACCCGCAACAAGCCAATGAGATTAGACCCATAACTAGCCAATGAGATTAGACCTATAGCCAATGAGACTAGACCCATTACTTGAGCCAATGAAATTAGACCCTTAAAAGCAATGAGATTAGACCCGTAACTAGTTATTGAGATTAGATCCGAACTACCCAATGGGATTAGACCCATAACTAGCCAATGAGATTAGACACGTAACTAGCCAAGAGATTAGAAAACCATAACTAGTCAACGAGATTAGATGCGTAACTAGCCAATGAGATTAGACCCGTAACTAGCCAATGAGATTAGACCCATAACTAGCCAATGAGATTAGACCCGTAACTAACCAATTAGGCCTGGAAATCTCAAGGTGGGCTGGCGGACTACAGCCCGTCTATAATTATTCCTAGGCGGGCTTTTTATAGCCCGCCTTGTCCCTAGAGATAAAATTTTCTTTGATTGCAAATATGACATACAGGTAGTGTCAAGTTGAAATGCTCCATCGAGAGTGATGTTGCCAAGTTATTGTTTTAAAATGAATTTATTACCATCTTTGATTTATCATCAATATCTCTTCAGGCCAAAGAAAAAAATACTTCTATTTTGGGTTTCCCTACCTACCCTATTTTAAACCCCTACGGCCCTACCCTACTGTTTTTTCATGGTTTTCAAGAAATGTTTCTGAATTGTTTTATAATAAAAACAAAAAAATATTTTCAATGTCTCAAATGTCTCATTTTTTGAAGCATTGTTTTTATTACTGTCTATGCAAAGATAATCAAAATTACTGTTAATAAAATCTTGCACTAGATATGAAAATCCATATGACTATGTCAAAAATAAAAACAAGTTTATTAAAAAAAAAAAATGTCAAGCCTACCTACCGACCCTATTTTTTTCTGACATGTAACCCAAACCAGATGTTTATTTTTCTTTGGCCTCAAGTAACACCACCATTTATTTGCAGCAAATTCAACATCCGACAGCATCTTTGATCGCCAGAGTCGCTACAGCTCAAGATGATATTACTGGAGATGGTACAACGTCTAACGTACTGATCATAGGCGAACTACTTAAACAGGCCGATCTACTCGTATCCGAGGTAAGTTCTCATGTACTAATCATAGGGGAACTACTTAAACAGGTTGATCTACTCATATTCGAGGTAAGTTTGTTTCTCACCAAAGTTTTAGTCCCAGAAATACAAGACTAAATATGGAGTGAAAGCAAAATTGAAGACCGAATCGAACCAAAGTGATTTTGTCCACACAAAAAAAAGAAGAAGAAAAGCTGTATTCCCAATCTCTAATGATATAATATCATAAGAAGGAGCTAGGGCTGGGCGATATTTCAATATATTGACTATAGTCGGTTTTGAAAAGAAAAACCGTATTGAAACCGTGTGTAAAATAAAAATTCAATATATCGCAACCGCAATTTTATCACCTCAAAAGACGGTTTCAAATTACAATCCAATACTGAGTTGAATACTTTAGAGGACCGCTGATTGAAAGCAGCCTTTATCGGTCGCTCCCAATTTAAGTCTCCATTGTCTTTTATTGTAACCAATGAGGCAACGGTTGTATTTTGGGCTAAAGTAGAGCGATGGAGTATCTTCCGAATCCAACCTGGTAGCGGTGTAAAGTCACGAGCGATACTTCGACCAAACTTTCTGACTCATGACTCGGCGGTATTTGTCGTTCAATTATATCTTAAAACTTGACGCAGGAAAGGAACATCTCTCAATCCTTCTAGAGTTAACACGTTAGTGTTTCTTGCCAAGAATTTGGACAAATAAACACACGAACTGCAATATTGTTCAATGATTAAAATGTTCCGTAATTCATAGTGTATGATAAAAAAACTGCAGACAACCCAGAATCTACCATCTTAGCCCAATTCTACTAGGTCTTCTATCAACCTATGAGCACGTGCTTAGCTATGACGTAACAGGAATGTGCATCGCGTGCTGATATGTAAACATGTAAGCCGGGCTGCTGAACCACCCACCCACCCCCACCTAGTGTTCGGAAAAAATTTGCAGACCCCCCCCCCCCAACTTTCTGACCCACTATTTCCCCTCAAAATGCGCAATATACATCGGTAAGTCATTATGGGGGGGGGGGGGGGGGGGTGCTGAATACTGAGCTACAACTGTGAACACATGCAGACCTTTTACCTCAAAACAAGGTCCTTATCAAAGAAATGTTTAATTAAAACCAAAAAAAATTGAAATATTAATAGTTATTATCAGTGTATTTATTCCCTATCCAATGAATGCACAATTATCCATTATACGATTCCAGCATGAGGTCATCTCCGTCTGAGGAATGGCTTTTGAGTTTACACCAACTTTTTGTTATCGGTACTGTATAAAATACAAAGAAAGCAGGCATGCAGAACGTGTGCAAAGCACGTGACATGAGCTCTGATGTAACATTTATTACTGCTGGAGTACGCTTGACACTGAGTGTGACAATGTGTCTTTCCAACCCAATAATTTTTTGATGTCGGCTTTTAATATTGCTACTGTTTACTTTTGCCAAATAATCTGCCAAATGAAAATATTTTTTGCCAAATTATTTTAGAAATTGCCAATTGCTATCCCTGATAGTATCATTTTCTGCTACCTAAAGTCTTATATTTCGACACTCGCGGTTTAAACGACTTTTGATATCGATAGAAAGGCAGTTAGTTAATAATTAATTATACTCGCATATATATTGTGGTTTATCATACAACAATAAGCCAATCACCGAACAATACAACGGTAGAAGGGTTTCTCAAATTGCTTGAGGAATTAAAAAGTGACTTGCCAAAACTTTTGCCAAATGAAAATAATTTTTGCCAAATGTGAATTATTCTTGCCAGTGGCAATTTTGGCAAGTGGCAGCACGAACCCTGATTGTATGTTGTGGTTCTTATATGCTTTTAGTTCATTAACTTGAGATCAGAGAAAGACGATCTGTTTTAATTTGGTTTCTATACGAAGCTTCAATGTTCCTGCTTGTTGTCTGAAGTGCAAGGAAATGGCGACTTTTCATTGATATACATCAAAATTTTCTCCCGACAGGGCGCCGGGTATGTGCTTCCCAAATACGGCCACATTTCCCCAACCCCTAGCGGAGACCCTGGACCTACATGAAAAAATGGTTGTTTATATTTTTTAAAACCACTATTTATCATAATTCAAACATGTCTCTCATATTGTGAGGTAAACATGTGTTGTTATGCCCCCGATCTCCGATGGAGATTTGGGGGTATATAGTGGAGCCCTCCGTCCGTCCGTCCTTCCGTCCGTCCTTCCGTCCTTCCGTCCTTCCGTCCGTCCTTCCGTCCGTACGAACATTTCAACTCATAACTTTGGTTTCGCTAACTCAATTCAGTTGATCTTTGGTATGCTAATAGACCAGCCGGGGGGACAATATTTCCCCATAACTGCGGTTTCGTCCGCCCATTTTTTCCAGAGTTACGCCCCTTTTTGGACTTAGAAAATTGTCCGTACGAACGTTTCAACTCATAACTTTGGTTTCGCTAACTCAATTCAGTTGATCTTTGGTATGCTAATAGACCAGCCAGGGGGACAAGATTTCCCCATAGCCGTGGTTTCGTCCGCCCATTTTTTCCAGAGTTACGCCCCTTTTTGGACTTAGAAAATTCAGGTTTTCTGCTACTTTTTTTGGTTTCCAGATGATAACTTGATTTTGGATTGTTTACTCATGAATAACATAACTTTACAAAGTGCCATTTAATAAGCATTTGCACAAAAATAAGAAAAATCCTCTCTGATTGTACAGTCGGGGGCGTTACCTCCGCCCAGCGGTGCACTTGTTATAATACTGTAGCATACATTGGTTATAAAGGATGATGATTTTTCCCTTGAAATTGAGATTTTTTTTAAATTCACGAATGGGTCGCCTTGTTAATCAGCTTGAGGGTTATTAAATATTTGAAAAGTTGAGGGTTATTAATCTGCTTGATAAATTTAGGGTTATTAAATGTTTTGATTATTTTCTTTCAGGGTCTGCATCCAAGAATAATTGCTGAAGGCTTTGAGAAGGCTCGCGATAAAGCACTTCAGGTATGAATTAAAATACTCTCATTCAGTTGGGTGGGGGTGGGGGCTGAAACAATATTTCTGAGGGGACAAGAGCACAAGCCCCAGGGGAAAATTAGTAAAATACCAATATAGACTAAACCAGTAAAAAGGTTCCAATGGTAGATTTTGGCTAAAACCATACCAACTATCAAGACCATAATAAAATCTAGAAATTGATAATTGATAATTGATAATTGATAATTGCAGCCAAAATATCCTCAGGTGTGTCTTATTTCTGGAATTCATTTGATGAATAAAGTTGAAAAATTGGGCACAAACACATCGGATGAAATAAAAAGGTATAGATGACTTCGGAATGACTTGCGGAACATATATGAGCATTTACAGGTTATGTCATCGTGTTTACGTAAACGTTCCTGACAAATTATTGCTCAAAAATATTGATTTTTAACTAGGTCAAAGTCCTCTGAGCAGACAGGGAGATTGATGACCCGATTTCTTAGTTAGATTTGGTTAGATTTGTTTCCGATATGATATCTCGACTTCAATTCATTCAATTTCGCCGAGTTATATGTCAAATGAAAGGGAATTTTATTGCCAATAAGACACACCTGAGGATATTTTGGCTGCAATGATTGATTTCTATAGAATTTATTAGGGTTTTGATAGTGGGTGTGGTTTTAGCCAAAATCGATCATTGGAACCTTTACACTGGTATAGTCTATATTGGTATTTTAGTAATTTTCCCCAGGGGCCTGTGGACAAAAGCAATTTTTTCTGCATGTCAAAGAAAAAATGAACTCCATACTTTTTCCAACTATTTTTGGTCTTAGAACTTAAGGCCAGACAAAAAAAATAGTTCCTTTCTCAGGGATCACCGCGTCGCCAATAAACATGCGCCTCGAACTAATTTATGACATTCCATAAATAAATATATAAATACCGCCCAACCCCAATCCATTTGATGGAACACTCTACCGCGAAATTTGTTTGAAGCAAGGTGCAAATCTAGCCGGGAAAAAAAAACGGCTATTACATTCACCTGAAGGGAGATAATTTGGCGATCTTCCGGTCACAAAAATGGCCGCGATTGCTGGAGGTTTGAGGGGCGATTGAGTCATCTTATCATTTAGAAAGGCATATATTACTAATATTAATGAACAATAACACTGGCACAAAAGATTGCACAACATTTATTGTTGGAAGACTGTTCAGGTCATTGCGATATTGTTAAGAGTGAAATTTGGCTGTGCACTGGTATGTGCTGTCTTCTATTCCCGACGCAACTAAAGGAAACATGAATATGTTATGGTCATATACCACTATAAGTGGAATTAAGGATGTGCCTTACCTGTATACTTCATACATTAAAGACTGGTATCCATATCTACATGCATGTGGCATCATTACATCACAATCATATCAAGATTGTTTTCACAGGTTCTTGATGATGTTAAGGTGAAGCGGGAGGTCGACAGAGACACTCTAATTCAAGTTGCAAGAACGTCGCTGAGAACCAAAGTTCATCAAGAGTTAGCTGATCTTCTCACTGAGGTATTGGTGGCATTTGTTTACGTTGTCCATTTTCAGATTCATATTATTGAATATTTTTTAATTAATATTAAATATATGATATTACGCGTAAAGAATTGTCACCCGCCCAAAAGCAAAAGCTTTAATTTTTTTTTTCACTTACTAGTGTGTTTCACATGAATTTTCCTGCAATCCTAGACCCAGGTAGCTCATTTGATGTTACTAGTGTGTTTCACAGGAATTTTCCTGCAATCCTAGCCCCAGGTAGCTCATTTGATGTTGCATTCTTAATTGAATCTATTTTAGAGAACTACATACTGCTATAGCCACAACAAGTGTCCCCTGTTTGTAAATTCAGTTTAGCACCGCGGCCGAACAGCAATAGTCTGGTCGATAAACTAAAATTTTAGGGTCAACCTAGAATAAATTTGGACTAAGTTGATTTCTATTCCATTTTGAAGAGGAATGTATCTTCTATAAGATATCCAAAATCGGCTAAAATTCGCTTTGAACATTTTCTGTAATCCAAGATGCGTCCATGATGGCAGTTGGTATCGAAATATTCTGAATTTCTAAAAACCAAATTAGTAATAAAATAAAATACACACAAACAATGCTTAGTCGTAAGCCATATTGGTAGAATGCCTGTCACAATATGGCCGCCAAAATGGACAAAATCATATGAAATTTACAATTTGTGGAAAATTGAATAGCACGGACGAACAAGCCCTCGAATTATATGAGGAAGAATTATTTCAGAGTATACGGGGAGCTTTTCATAATAGATGTAAGAATTCTCTCTAATATGGACTTTTTGGGCGCCAAGAAACAGAAGAATAACGCAGTTTTATCTGTACTGTTTATCTTGAATCGCGTAATATATGTGTAATTAAACAGTTAAATGTGATCTAATAGGGATGTATTGACTATGTGACCTTTTCTAGAAGCAGAAATGTTTGTAATGAAAACAGTCTCACGAATGTGACCGATAATCATTTATTTTTAAATCTACAATGCCAAATATGTTAAAATTCACTACTATAGAACAGTATGAGAGCTATTCATATGGTACTAGGCAAAATGTGTAGATCCTATTGTCCGTGTCATAAATAGTAGTCATAGTTGCCTCCGGTCAAGTGATTAAACACGAATGTTTCGCTTTTATCACACAAATACATGGTGGTATACAATGAACGCAATTTATCAAAATACAAAGGAGTACAATAAACTATCTTCAATAAATTCTCAACGTAACCAAATTTGCCTACATACTCTGTGGCAGAGACTGTATTTATACCTGGAAATTATATGTGCTTAAATGCACTAAGGCCACATATACACGAAACATACTACCTTTTCTGCAACCGCATCGCCGCGTTTACCCATTCTCCCCAATGTAACACATATCTGATGCATACAAAACTATAAATAGCAACATTGAGTGAATGGTAAACGCAGAACTAATAACTTTAAACGCTGATGACCTGATATTAAGCGCAAGTAGGTGGGTGGCAATGGTAATATAATTTCAAACAACAAGATACTGAAAACTAATATTGTGCATTGCGTGGTACATATTCCCGTTGTAAAGTTCCGATTGAAGTAATTTGAACAAAATTGTCTTAAGAAACTGGTTTGGAAGCAGTATGAAAATTAGTATTAAATAAAATGTACGATGTACAGTCTCTTCAATCTAGTGAGATAGGGTACTATTTTGTTGAAGAGATGAGTGTTTCTTTACAGTATAATCAGCATTACGACATACGTATATGGTTTATTATCACGAGAGTGTTGAAAATTCCGGAAATATAACTAGTATTTACACAGCAAGGGTGTGGACTTCAGTTACTGCGTTACATTCAATAATTAATCATCATTCCAAATTAAACTACCACGCACTGTATGACGAAATATAACTTTGTGTGTTGTATGCCCGAAATAACTGTTTTTGGCCCGACTGTTTGGATGCATTCTAAGCAGAAAACCCGAACATAAATCATTGGGTTAACGTGCGTTGCAGTGATCGCTAAATCATTCAGTTAGATCTGTTTTAATTATATGTGTACGTTAAATATATATAACAACATACTTGTAAATTACCAATGTGTATTTTCGCTTATAAGTGGTTATCCAATATGTTGCTTTCGTCGTAGCATGGATTGGAGTTGCGGCCATTTTGGCAGCCATTTCATCGCCGCGAATGCATTATTTTCTGTCCTTGTCACTCTATTCGCCCTCTATACTCTAATTTCACACAAACTGAAATATGTAGGATTAATGCGTTCGGGTTTCGCCGATGGATATTGTAGAAAAACGTACTTCACAAGGTTGAAAATGGGCATTTTTTAAAATCTCTGAAAAAAAAGTTTGATCAAAGCGGATTTTAGCGGATTTTGGATATGTTGTAGTGGATATATTCCGCTTCAAATTGGAATAAAAACCAACTTAGTCCAAATTTATTCTAGGTCAAACCTTTTATCGACCTGACTACAAGTACACAGCAACTACACTGTGGCCAAACAGCATGTACACTGGGGTTAAATTGTCAGTATGTATCGGGTATTTTTTTTTTTTTTACTTTACAAGTATTTTTTTTTTTAAGTATTTTTAATTCACGGAATTGTAATATTAATAAAATTGTCTATGTAATCTCGACTTTGTGGTTCATTATGTCTAACAATCAGATTTGTTTTGATTTGTAGCATGTTGTTGACGCTGTGTTGTCCATAAAGAAGGAGGGTGAAGCTATCGACCTTCATATGGTTGAAATTATGGATATGGAACACAAAACTGACATGGATACAGTGTGAGTAATCAGCTCTGTGTTGAACTTACTATTAAAAAAAACTTTGGCCAAATTAATTCCTCATTTTCTGGTCTCACAATCATTGACTGTTAGTTTTATTTAACATCTAACATTCTATATAATTATGTCCATACTTTCAAATACGGTGTCTAGACTTCTTTAATACCACCATTGTTACTTGGCAATATACCACTACCCACCATCTGCCATTCAGCCTTTTGATTGACAAAGGATTCATTAGTGTTAATCCTCATTACTGTGTTGTTGCATTTGATAGTGCATTGCCATGAGTGCCTTTTGTTGCCATTTAAGCTGTATCACCTTATCAATTAGCAGATGATCATACTATAAAGTTAATTCTCATGTCGCTCCTGTTACAAAATCAATTCAGGTTTTTAGCTCACCTGAGACGAAGTCTCCGGTGGAGCTATAGTCATCACTCCTCGTCCGTCCATTGTCCGTCCGTCCATCCGTTAACAATTCTTTGAACATTTCTCTACTGGAACCATAAGACCAAATGGGTTCATATTTGGTGTGGATGTTAGATTTAACTCTTTAGATATCTACTTCTTTTAAAGTGATTATGAAAAGTTCTGACTGTTGTGTCTCCAGAGTCCCAGTCTTATCAGTCTTAGCAGTCTAATGACCCTCGTCTGTGTATCCGTCCGTGTGTCTGTCTGTCCGGAACTTTGTCCAAGCCTGCATTGTCATTTTCTGGTCAATTTTTTTAAAACTTGGCACATATATCAACCAGCATGGGAACCTGTGCACCTGCAGTTTTGGCAGAGTTATTGCCATTTTTCGACATAGAAATGTTTTGTTTTTTATTTTAGAGTCATTGATCCTTTCTCTACACATTGAAGATGTGCAACATATTTAGTGAATATTGCAAATTGTATCATATTGGTGTAATCAATTCCTCCAACAGTTTGTAGTTTATGGATCTGAGACCCATAAATCCTTCAAACCTGCCACCTTTGTCAGGACATTTTTGTCGACAACCTTTTATCATTGAATATTTTCTCTTATATATGCGAGTCGACCATAGGTCGCCTCGCATATATAAGAGAATGCATTGGCCTAACAATTTTAATAATTTTTTCTTGTATTCTTTAACAATTTTATAATTTTACCCATACAGAGCCCCAGACAAACATGAGCAGACGACACTCTTCTATATGCTTCTATATATGTGTGGGGCTCCCTGCAGGGTAATGGATGTTTTTATTTTATGTCCTAAAAAATGTAAGAAACATTTATTAAAAAAAAATGATAAAAAATTGTTAGGCCAATGCATTCTCTTATATATGCGAGGCGACCTATGGTCGACTCGCATATATAAGAGAATGCATTGGCACAGGGTAAAAAATCTTATATAATATGGTATATTTTGTCGACAACCTTTTATCAATGAGTATTGTTGTGATTCAGTCTGGTGAGGGGATTAGTCATGGACCATGGAGCTCGACATCCTGATATGAAGAAACGTGTCGAAAATGCATACATTCTCACATGTAACATCTCGCTGGAATACGAAAAGACGTGAGTATACTGTTCATTATGTAAGACTTATCTTTACTGTTCAATAATTACATCGACATCATTTTCTATAGTATTTTCTAGAATTCTAAATGTATTTAAGGTAGCAATACATGTTTTCATAGGTTTGTAGGAAGGCTGATAAATAGGATTTTAAGCACATAAGTAAGGGCTATAACTGTCAGTATGGTCATGGGAGTACTTGTTTGATGGTATAATTATTTTATATAGGTACCATATATACAAAATGGGATGATGTTTGAATACGAAGTATGTTTTGGTATCTGGTGTGGGCCAGCTCTGTATGGTATTCCACCTGAAAAGAGTCTGATTTCTCTCCCTTAAAAACATTTGTCCGCACTTCCAAGACAAAATTTCAAAATTATAACTTTTCTTTATTTTTTAATATGTATAGTATCAATTATTGGGACACTTATTTGTTCTTTTAGATAGAAGCCTCCAGTATGGTGCTCCGAACGAATGTGAGCCGCAAACTGTCTCCAACTGATTGTATTTATTGCGAATCAAGTTGATAAGCCCTCGAGTGTATTATATGTTTTCTATATTTAAAATAACCAATAAACACAAATAAAAAAGACGGTCGTGATCATCAGGGACCATTATTGAAGGGCAGTTATTTTATACGAAAAAAAAAAATTCAAATAAAATCAATATTAATCGATAGACGCGTTTCCGGAAGTGGTCTTCGAGTTCTAATGATTATTTCATACCCAGGAAACTACATAAATTGATTGATGATTTAGTTCTGACTAATAAATCAAATTTTTTTCCTAAAACCAGCGAGGTTAACTCTGGATTCTTCTATAAGAGCGCCACCGAGAGAGAAACTCTGGTTCAAGCTGAGAGGAAGTTTATTGATGATAGAGTTCATAAAATAATTGAGTTAAAGAAAAGCGTGTGTGACGGAACAAACAAGGGATTTGTTGTCCTCAACCAAAAGGTAAGTGTGACGGAACAAACAAGGGATTTGTTGTCCTCAACCAAAAGGTAAGTGTGACGGAACAAACAAGGGATTTGTTGTCCTCAACCAAAAGGTAAGTGTGACGGAACAAACAAGGGATTTGTTGTCCTCAACCAAAAGGTAAGTGTGACGGAACAAACAAGGGATTTGTTGTCCTCAACCAAAAGGTAAGTGTGACGGAACAAACAAGGGATTTGTTGTCCTCAACCAAAAGGTAAGTGTGACAGAACAAACAAGGGATTTGTTGTCCTCAACCAAAAGGTAAGTGTGACGGAACAAACAAGGGATTTGTTGTCCTCAACCAAAAGGTAAGTGTGATGGAACAAACAAGGGATTTGTTGTCCTCAACCAAAAGGTAAGTGTGATGGAACAAACAAGGGATTTGTTGTCCTCAACCAAAAGGTAAGTCTTAAAGGTACTCAATCCGAATTAACGCTCGCAAATTACTATTTCCTTGGCTTCGGGGGTAAAAAATATTTGATTCGAGTCGAGGAACCCACCCATCAAAGCTAGGAGTGATCAGATATCGGTATTTGAAATCTATTATTTTAATTATAAGTGGCCCAGTAAACTGTCGATAAGAAGAACTTATCTGACAAGATAGCGGATGAAGATCGATAACTCTAAAATCAGATATTTGACTACCGACAAAATTTCGTTGAACAAAACATTGATAAATAACAGGTTTTGGGCAATTTTATACTATAGTTAACTGTGGTTAGCATTATTTTTGGGCAATTAATCGATTCTGATAACTGAAGCAGCTTTTCAAAAAAAAAAAAATTGTTGTTGGAATCTGATGATATGGGGACCGTCGAATCGGATTGAGTACCTTTAATCTGAGATCAAATGTGGAAAATTGTGAGAAGGATAATTTATTATATGCTTGCCTATAAAATAGCGAAAATTTACCAAAATGTTGATCTTCGTATGTATCTCTTCGAAGCTACAGTGAAATACGATTTCGTAAGCATCATACTGTTTCTGTAAATTCTTACCAGGTTGACTGTATGGGTAATCCTTATTTATCAAAAAATTATTAACATCGTTCCAGGTGTATATACCCCCATGATCATTATTATCTAATTATTATTAACATCATTCCAGGGTGTTGATCCATTTTCTCTTGATATGCTCGCCAAAGAAGGAATCGTCGCTCTGAGACGAACTAAGAGAAGAAACATGGAAAGGTAGAAACGCTCATCTTTAAACCCTTTAATGAGCCCCAGACAGAGAACAATGCACTGATGACTGTCGTCTGCTTGGGTCCATGTGAGGCTCCATATGGGAGTGTTATATAATTGTCCCCCGACCTTTCCGTCTGAGGACTATAGAAATGACCCTCATCCGTCCGTCCGTGTGTCCGTCCGTGCGTCCGAGATTGGGTACCTTCATGGTGTAATCAACTCCTCCTACAGTTTTAAACGTAGAGATTTGAAACTCTGGGATATTGTTCCTAACATGTTGGTGATTTGCAACATCTATATAGCTAATCAAAAATAAAAAAAATTCCATATTTTGGGGGGGGGGGGGGTGGGGTATTCGACTTAGAAAATTTGGAACATTTTTGCCTTTTGGATGAGATTGGGTATCTTCATGGTGTAATCAACTCCTCCTACAGTTTTAAATGTAGAGATTTGAAACTATGGGATATTGTTCCTAACATGTTGGTGATTTGCAACATCTATATAGCTAATAAAAAATATCATTTTTTCCATATTTTTGGGGGGTTTTCGACTTAGAAAATTTGGAACATTTTTGCCTTTTGGATGAGATTGGGTACCTTCATGGTGTAATCAACTCCTACAGTTTTAAATGTAGAGATTTGAAACTTTGGGATATTGTTCCTAACATGTTGGTGATTTGCAACATCTATATAGCTAATATTTTTTTTATGGAGTTATTAACCATTTTCGACTTTAATTTCTTTAACAAAGCGGCATTGACTTGCCATGTTGTCGGGGGACACTGTGGTCTGCTGACCTTTTATTAATATAAAAACAGATGATCTTTATAAATGTTGGTAAAAGTTACTCCCCTAAACTCACAAGCTTCAAATAAGAAGTGTTCAAAGGACCTTGGTTCATGCATTTTGATCTACATGCTGTTTAAATCTTCCTGTACTCTACTGCTTTTAAAGATACAGAGGGCCTTCATAATGGTATTGCTGTTAAAATAGTCACATCTGTTCAAACCGCCATATACAGTAATGCTGCTCTAATTAATCGACTCCTTAAACACAGCAGAATTATGGGTAACTTTTCAGGATTTAGTCGGAAATATGGCTTGTTGCCATTCATCGGAAAGCTCTCCCCGAGAGCTTTCCGATGAATGGCAACAAGCCATATATCCGACTAAATCCTGAAAAGTTACCCATAATTCTGCTGTGTTTAAGGAGTCGATTAATTAGAGCATTACTGTATACAGACAGAATAGTAAAATATTGACAGACCTTGTTCTTATACCAATCAAAAATATCGTGTAAACAGCATGTTATTGTCTGTCCGTCCGTCCATCCATGGACACAATTTTGTCCGGAGTTTTTCTCAGTCGTTTTTTGATCATTTTCCGTGAAACTTGGCACAGATATCAACCACCATGGGAACCTGTGCACCTGCGATTATGACGTCTGTCAGACTTTTTTTGGTGGAGTTATCCCCCCTTTTTCGACTATAAATTTTTCGCAACATCTATAATTTTGTCCGAGCTTTTATTCCTACATTTTTAGGTCAATTTTTAAAAAACTTGGCACAGATATTTAGTACCATGGGAACCTGCGTTTATGACGTCTGTCCGACATTTTTTGGTGGAGTTATCCCCCTTTTTCGACTTAGAAATTTGTTCGCAACATGCATAATTTTGTCCGAGCTTTTATTCAGTCAATAAATTTAGGATTAATTTACGGGGGATATTACTTAGTCCCATCTGCGACAAGCCCATCTCTAGTTTTGAAAAGAGATCAAATTGTATAAATCAGTTCAATTTTTCTTAGAATTTAATCACTTCACGATGAGCATTAATTTTCATGGATATATGACACCATAATATTTTTTTCAGGTTGGCTTTAGCATGTGGAGGAATGGCCATGAACTCTGTGGATGATTTGACAGCAGATTGTTTAGGTGAAGCTGGACTAGTGTACGAACAAGTATTGGTACGTATTTACATCCTGTAATTTTGTCAAGAGTTGTGTTCCTTTTTGACCTCAAATTACCTTTCCATTTTTCTGTTTCTGAAATTCTAGTACTGCTTCTAAAAATAGAAGTTTTCAGAAAGAAAAAAAATGATTATGGAACTTGTAACGAAGCAGCATTTTACTTCTCATCATTGTCATGGCAATACCAAATTATATTATCATCAGGGGATCTAACTCTATTTCAGAGTGATATCAATACATAAGAGTTTGTGGATTCCACAAATTCAGCCTGTGACCATTTTTATCAGGGGACCAAACTCTATTTCAGGGTGAGAGCAAGTACACTTATGTCGAGGACTGTAAAAATCCTCAGTCTGTGACAATCCTGATCCGAGGACCAAACAAACACACCATAACACAAATTAAAGATGCAATCAGAGATGGACTCCGCGCCGTCAAGAATGGAATCGAAGATGGTAAGTCTAATATCATGGGATTCGTAACTGTTCTGTTTTTTTCCAGTCAGCACAAGCCGGATTAAGAAATCTTTCAAATATCTCATAAAATCAATAAAGCTTGGCCTTGTCCATCTGTCGTGGCATTGTGCCGTCCGTCCGTCCCAGATGGTTTCTGGCTGATAATTTTAGTTCTAGTTATCTGATTGTTTTAAAATTTTGTGATTATCCACATGAAATTACAGGTCAAGTTCGATTTTTAGGTTCTGTCCGCCCATTTTAGCCAGCGTTATGGTCCTTGTTGACTTATAATTTGCTGATTATTTTGGTTAACGGGTGATAACTTCAGTTTTCTGATTGTTTTCAAATGTGAAATGTGGATTACCCACATGTAAATACAGGTTAAGTTTGAATTTGAGTTCGGTCCGCCAATTTTTGCTGGAGTTATGGTCCTTGTTGACTTAGAATCTGCTGATTATTTTGGTTTCTGGGTGACAACTTTAGTAATAATTATCCAATTGTTTTCAAATTTAGTGTATGGATTACTCATATGAAAATACAGGTAAGATCTCAAATTTGGGTTCCGTCAGCCAATTTTTACTGGAGTTATGGTCCTTGTTGTTTGTTTCTAAAAAGCCCCCGTTACAAATGAAGCTACCTTTCGGGTAACACTGGCTGGGCGGCCTTTTATTAAGATATGTTGGTCACATATAAAAGTTAACTTCCCAAAGTTTCATCGCATTCTGATTACCAGTCTTATTAAAACTAGACCAAGTTTTCATTCCAATCAGCAATTTACGATCATGTGACTCCCACGGATTAAATTATTTCAAATGGGATGAATCTCGCATTGAAAAATGCATTTTTTGACGAATCAATAGCTTCCTGCAAAACCAATAATTACTTACACTTTGTCACTTATTCACACAAGCCCCACCCACTTTTGCTAAAAATAAGTATTACGGAAAGCGGAAGTGATGGAGAAAGCAAGGCCGTATGAAAACAACATGGCTGATCTTGGCAAATGGAAAATCTCGACATTTCAATTAAGAATGTATTCCGGAAAATAGGCATTGATCACTGAACCAGAACAAGAGAATATTCTACGAAGCTTATTTATCTGCAGAAAAAAAACATTCAGCTATTCTGCTTATGGGTTACGGGAAAAGATATTAGCAGATGTGGGCATTGTCACACGTCAATCAAAAGAGTAAACAATGCCTTATTTGAAAACCTGAATATTAATGAGCTCTCGACTCGAGACTGAGTGTTAATTGAAATGAACTTTATATTAGTTTTAACAAGACTGACTAATTACCACACCTGAAAATATCTTCGAAAATATCAGGGGGACATTAATTTTTTTTTGTAGGTGTTTATTTTGAAGAGAAAGGGCTATATTTAAACTTTGTCTGTAAATATGATTTTGGGTTCAATAATAAAATAACGGAATGATCCTCTGTTTACAGGTTGTGTTATTCCCGGAGCGGGTGCCTTTGAAATCGCTGCGTATCAAGAATTGATGAAATTCAGAAATGAAATCAAAGGAAAAGCTAGATTGGGTAAGTGAATCATGAAATACACACGTATTTAAAGTTAAATCAAAACTGATTCTATTAAAACAGGTAAACTTATTTTACGAAAATCCATGTTGTCATGGCATCAACATTTACATCATTTACATCATTTATGCCCTTTAATACTTAATATTTACATATCCTGTGTGTTTTTCACTAAATCCTGTTCGGAGAAGGTCAACTGCCAATGGGCAAGCCTTGAAATAGGGTGTCTGTCATTTGCAGACTGAGGTCCCCAGAGGGTGAATTTAGTGATGCTACCCCGCATATCAGGCTAGCATCACCAAATTCACCCTCTGGGGACCTCATTCTGCTTACACCTCAGCAGAATGAGGTTCCCAGAGGGTGAATTTGGTGATGCTAGCCCGCTATGCGGGGTAGCATCACCCTCTGGGGGACCTCATTCTGCAAATGACACGCTATTTCAAGGCTTGAATATAAGAAATTCATCATAGTTTTTCATCATAGTTTTCCAATGAACAGGTGTACAAGCCTATGCTGAGTCGTTGCTGATTATCGTCAAAGTTTTGGCTCAGAATGCTGGACTGGACCTTCAGGAATCAATTGTGAAGTTACAACAGGAGTATACCGGACCCAAGCAAGCTGTCGGACTAGATATCAAAACAGGTATGTATAACAGACCCAAGCAAGCTGTTGGACTCGTCAAAATGGGCGAGAGCTTCTCGTCAGTACAAATTAAAGTGAATGTTTTATTCGGGTCACATGTCACAAAAAATAGGGTCACTAGGTAGGCTTCACCCTTTGGAGAGTATCTGTAACATCATATACATGACGTCATGAGTAAATTTAACATCAACATCATAGCAATAATTATTAACAAGTTCGGGTCAAAAGGGTCCAATAATTCGTTTTAATTTATGTGCATTTTTTTTTAATGTGTGTTATCATAATCGATTGCACATATACATTTGGGACATTATATTAATCAAAATAACTCCTATACAAATCATTTATAAATCAGATGATTGATTGAAGTTACGTCTACATAAAATAACACTTCCTGAAACGACATATATTTTGTTCTACTCCTTAACCGATAGACGACATATATGTCGTTCTACTCGCCAAAGGGTTCAAATATATATTTCGATTTTTTTTTTTTCCAAGTAAATTTTTGTGAAAGCCAAACCTTGAAATAGTGTGTCTGACATTTGTAGAATGAGGTCCGCAGAGGGTGCATCTTAATGATGCTACCCCACACAGCAGCATCACCAAATTCATCCTCTGGGAACCTCATTCTACTTAGGCCTCAACTGCTATGGGAGACCTAGTATCAGGTTGAAGTTGGTGATGGTCACCCATTAGTCTCCTGATTATGCATTTATCTTCTTCAAATTAGGGGATATAGAAACTGGACAGAGAGGAAAAGTAACTAAAATTTATGTTAATTTGAGACCATAGACACATCCCAGAAGATGAGGCCTAAGCAAAATGAGGTCCCCAGAGGTTGAATTTGGTGATGCTAGCCCACTGTGTGGGGTAGCATCACTAAATACACCCTTGGGGGACCTCATTGACACACTATTTTCAGGCTTGGTGAAAGCTATTATTTACTTAAGTTTGTAGTGTATACTACGTGGCACCTGAAAGACATCTTTTTTATATTGAACTTTTTATCCATTGATTTCATTTAATGTTTAACCCACAGGGAGCCTCACACAGATGGAATCATGCACTACGGTGTCGTCTGCTAGTCTGTGGGACTCTCTATGGGTCAGGAAAATGTTAATGTTTTAGAGGGACAACAACAATTTGTTAATTTTTCAACAAAAATCACTTTCTTTGGGATAAATAGTTGATATCTCACATTTGGATTTCAACTGTTGAAAAACATACAGTAATGCCCTAAATAATCGACTCCTTAACCACAGCAGAATTATGGGTAATTTTTCAGGATTTAGTCGGAAATATGGCTTGTTGCCATTCATCGGAAAGCTCTGTGAGAGCTTTCCGATGAATGGCAATAAGCCATATTTCCGACTAAATCCTGAAACATTATACATAATTCTGCTGTGGTTAAGGATTCGATTGTTTAGGGCATTACTGTATAAGGGGTGTTAATTTGTGTTACAAAGTGGTATGTTTGTTTCATTCAAATTGAACTTATTTCTCTTCAGGAGAAGCTTTGATCCCTGTCGATGAAGGTATCCTGGATAATTTCCGAGTGAAGAAACAACTTCTGCATTCTTGGTTTGTATTCAATCAGATATATGCGATCATTTTTTTCTCAGCTATCCATCTGATGGATGCCAGCAGCCATCTTGGATTTTACTTTTTGTATGACTAAATCCGTTGGCACATTCTACAGGCCACATCCCTCATCCGATCGTCACCAAACTTCATAAGGATTCTCGGGGTGACCTGATTCCGGCAGTGACATTAACCCTTTACCCAACAAACCGGCCAAAACCGGCCAAATAAAGCTTCAACCGCCTAAAATATCTTCGGTCTGTCTCAATAGAACCATACAAATATGGATATCATTGGAACCGGCTCCTTGACCACATTGTGATAGTTACAGTTATGCCCTGTGCCAATGCATTCTCTTATATATGCGAGTCGACCATAGGTCGCCTCGCATATATAAGAGAATGCATTGGCCTAAAAAAAATCTTTTTTTACCATTTTTTCTTACATTCTTTAACAATTTTATAATTTTTAATGTGTTAAGCCAATGCATTCTCTTATATATGCGAGGCGACCTATGGTCGACTCGCATATATAAGAGAATGCATTGGCACAGGGCCCTTCTGTTGGGTAAAGGGTTATGTTAACTTCATGGTTTTACATACTTCATCATTAGGCTAAAAAATCCAAACTCATGTTATAATCATATAACAAAAATATGCAACAAAATACTTTATTTGAACATGTTGCTTATGGGAAATTTTGTGCATTGTTTTCTATGTTTGCTTATTTGGTGAAACTGAAGTTTGGGCATGATTAGACCCTAAATTAGGCATCTGCAGTTATGAAAATCAGTTTTATTTTTGCCTGGTTGTTTGGTTACTCTCGTGTATGGAATAAAAGTAGTCTGGAATGTAAGTGCAGTACAGAAAAACTGACAAGAATTATACTGACTGATATATAAGTGCAGGGGTGGAAATTTTCATCAATAAACGATCTTGCACTTTACTAATAACATAATGTTGAAAGGGCACACTGACCAAAGAGTGGGGATGGATACATATGCTTTTGAAAACAGAGCCTCATATAATTGAATTAGCAAATTGTTTGGTTTTGCATCGGAATATGCGTTGCAAAATCCCAGTGTTGCGAACCACAATCATATGTTGATTAGCAGTGCAGCGATTCAATTCTTCTATTGGCTAGTGGGCGGTATTAGCAGATTTAATAGCACAATTTGGATTGTCCCCCTGGATTGCATCATGTATTCTGGTCACACGTGGTGCAAGTCTTATCTATAATGACATGTTATGCGATGTAAAGTCACGTGGCTCATGTAAATATATTGATTTTTCGTCTAATTATTTTTAGTATATGACTTGGTGTATGTTGTCCAATAGCCTTTCCATTGGTTAACTAGCGGAGTCCCGACATGTGGCTATCGATTATTCTGTATGACGTATGATGTCTTCCAAAATTACAATATAGGAAATTAAATAAACGTGCAGACTGGAATAAGCTTTGACCTAATTTAAATAAAATGTTTAATGAGACCTATTTTAAATAAAATGTTTATTAATGAGACCTATTTTGGACTGAGGAAGGTACCTAAGTGCCACCGCACACGCTGCAATTAAAATCGTAAGTGGGGAAAATCGCAGGAGGAAGCATCCAATGCGCATGCCCACGACAATATCGTAGCAATCAAGCACTGTTTGATTTTACCAGGAAAATTGTGGCGTGACCTTGGCAACGCGCGCGATCGTAGCTGTCACATGACCACTGTCGCACTTGTCATGTTGTAAATACCACGAAAAGAAAACATTCAAAAATGGCGCAAAGTTTACAAACTTCTTGCACTTACAAAAACGAGGTCACATTGGTGGAGATGTGGCACGGCAGGCAGTGCAGGCCTATACCACATATCAGACATTACAGACACAGCCCTCATAATTGGCTACGGCAATCGGCAATGCCGAAGCCATTTGCTGAAGCAAACTGGGCCACGGTAAAGGGTTGCCGTAGCAGATTGCCGAAGCCAAACAATCTGAATTAAAAGGGCTGCAGACAAGGAGTAGAGGGCTGCCGCAATTGTTGAAATTCAAATGGGGCAGCTGAGCCTGTTGAGTTGACAGGTACAAAAATGTCAAAATAAAAAAAATATTCAATTTCACTTGAACTTTCAACATCTTGTTAGTTTAGAAAGTTGAGATACATGCCATGCATATGTATTTAGTTGCATAATGCGGAGAATGTGGTCTACCGATTTGCTATCATGTGATCGATCACGTGGATAAAATCGTAGCTGCAAACATCGCAGCACCGTAGTGTCTGCGGGCAAGCTACGATTTCTCCACCTACGATTTTCCCTACTTACGATTTTAATCGTAGCGTCTGCGGTGGCACCAAGATGTTCATTATTGTCCCTCGAAAAAAACGTTTTGGTGGACCAAGAAATCAGCGGTGTGTTGGTCCATCTGTCCTAGATGGTTTTTTAGTTATTGGATTGTTTTCAAATTTTGTATGTGGATTACCCACATAAAAATACAGGTCTGGGTCAAGATCGATTTTGGTTCGGTCCTTCCATTTTTGCCAAACTTATGGTCCTTGTCAACTTAGAAATCTTATGATTTAGAGATTTATAAACATTGAATTTCATTTCCCATTTCAGTACTGTGATCGCCAACAATATATTACTAGTGGATGAAATAATGAGAGCCGGCCTGTCGTCACTGAAGCCAGGTGGTTAACACGGAGAGACGTTAGTCATCACCAAGCCATCCTCATCAAATTTATTTATAAGTCTCCACGGGAGAGCAGGAAGAAAGCCTTCACTTCAGATCATTTAATTTAACGAAGCATTGTTTGCATTCAGTTGCCGCTGACATGTTTTTTTTCTTGCTGGCATGTTTCAAATCTTTTACTGCTATAAATTGTCTGAAGTATGCTTTGATTAAGACTAAGTGAAGTATGCTTTGATTAAGATCTACAGTAGACTATGTGAAGTAAGCTTTGATTAAGTCCATGTGAAGTATGCTTTGATTAAGACTATTTGAAGTATGCTTTGATTAAGATCTACAGTAGACTATGTGAAGTATGCTTTGATTAAGACCATGTGAAATATGATTTGATTAAGACTATGTGAAGTATGCTTTGATTAAGACTATGTGAAGTATGCTTTGATTAAGACTATGTGAAGTATGCTTTGATTAAGACTGTGGAGTATGCTTTGATTAAGACCATGTGAAGTATGCTTTGATTAAGTCCATGTGAAGTATGCTTTGGTTAAGACCATGTGAAGTATGCTTTGGTTAAGACTATGTGAAGTATGCTTTGATTAAGACTATGTGAAGTATGCTTTGATTAAGACTATGTGAAGTATGCTTTGATTAAGTCCATGTGAAGTATGCTTTGATTAAGACCATGTGAAGTATGCTTTGATTAAGACTATTTGAAGTATGCTTTGATTAAGACTATGTGAAGTATGCTTTGATTAAGATCTACAGTAGACTATGTGAAGTATGCTTTGATTAAGACTATGTGAAGTATGCTTTGATTAAGATCTACAGTAGACTGTGAAGTATGCTTTGATTAAGACTATGTGAAGTATGCTTTGATTAAGATCTTCAGTAGACTATGTGAAGTATGCTTTGATTAAGACTATTTGAAGTATGCTTTGATTAAGACTATTTGAAGTATGCTTTGATTAAGACTATTTGAAGTATGCTTTGATTAAGACTGCGTGAAGTATGCTTTGATTAAGACCATGTGAAGTATGCTTTGATTAAGACTGTATGAAGTATGCTTTGATTAAGACTGTGTGAAGTATGCTTTAAGACCATGTGAAGTATGCTTTGATTAAGACCATGTGAAGTATGCTTTGATTAAGACTGTGTGAAGTATGCTTTGATTAAGACTGTGTGAAGTATGCTTTGATTAAGACCATGTGAAGTATGCTTTGATTAAGACCATGTGAAGTATGCTTTGATTAAGATCTACAGTAGACTATGTGAAGTATGCTTTGATTAAGACCATGTGAAGTATGCTTTGATTAAGACCATGTGAAGTATGCTTTGATTAAGACCATGTGAAGTATGCTTTGATTAAGACCATGTGAAGTATGCTTTGATTAAGATCTACAGTAGACTATGTGAAGTATGCTTTGATTAAGACCATGTGAAGTATGCTTTGATTAAGACCATGTGAAGTATGCTTTGAATATTTTCCATCTACAGTAAACTATGTGAAATATGCTTTGTATATTTTCTACCTACAGGAAACCTTGTCTTGTGATACTCATTTTGGATAGTGCCGTGAAACATTTCTTATGAGAAAAATCACACCTTAATAATAATTGCTTTGAAATTTTTCCCGGTATCTAAATAGGTTGATAAATACTTTTAACTGCCTTTCTTCAATCATTATATGTCCCAGAAATATGAAATGAAGTCATAAAAAATACAACTTTGAACATGTTTGCATCCTAAACAACTGAGCAATTTGCATAGCATGGACAGGAGCGTTCCGTGTCTATTCATAATATGGTATAAATAGAGTATTTCTTTCTCTTCCATGCGAATAATTGCAAACCGCTGGAAAATGGCTGTGACCATGGCAAGTATATTTTAATTTGTCAACCTATCTTATATCTCATTACAAATTAAGTGGACAAAAAGAGATTAAATTTTTTTTTTTAATTTGGTGTATCATCATTTGACTAGTTGAGATCAAAGATGTATTTACTAGATGATAATCTGGAATTCATTCTGCTGCTCACTGTGGACTGACATTTAGTGCTTCTGAATTCTACTTCTGCTGTGGACTGACATTTAGTGCTTCTTTCAATAAAATGTTTACTTCCTGAATTATAATCTCTTCATTAAATTCCAGTTGACGTGGGTTTGAGCCCCGACATGAATGAAAATCGGTCTTTTTCATGCTTGATCTGAGCTGAGGGACATCTGAATATGCTATGCCGATCGATAAATCGTCACTTCGATAAGAAATGAGAATTTGGTCGCACTCACTGAAGCAAGCACATCTGAAGCAATGAATACTCATATGGAGTCTGTACTGTACCTCCATAAATCTGATGTTTATACCATAATTGGCTATGCAACTGTGTGTATAACACCTGTTTTGTAAATTTCATCTTTACACCGTACTGTGGGTATAACGATTCCTACTATTGGTATAAATTTCTACTGTTGTGTAAATGTTTCAACGGCACTTTATGTGTTAAAAGTTTATACCCATAGTAGAACGACCCGTCATTTGACCTCTGGTGACCTCGCTGTCGAAATTTAGCCCAATTTTTCGTCACGCCCGCTTCGCGAAGTAAATACACAATTTTTCCGACTCAAAACACACACTGAAATGCGATAAGTGGTCTAAACACAGAGATATATACTATCCAATTCCATTTACTGGGTTTACTTGTCAAAAAATGACACATTAAAGTTAGTTTAATGATGTTTTATGCAAAAGCCAGATTTGGTCACTAAGGGCGTACCATATACAGATACAGGTGCATGCACCGACAAAGTACACGTTTTATACAGGTCGGCGATAGCTGTTGGAAATGTAAACAAACAAACGCACGTGTTCGTCTGCCTTTCCGTGTGTGAAGCGAACGACGGCTCCACATTTTGACAACAACGTATAGATTGTTAATGGTATCTGCAATGTGGGAAATCTGAATGTGTGTTCACATCAGCTGACTGATGCCCAAGAAAGTGGCGACTCACCGAATTTCCTAGAAATATGTATTACTACGCGTGACCCACATTCATGACAGCTTAACATATTTGGGTCACTCGGTGCACATACATGTTAACAGTCACCAACATAGTAGAAATACATTTACGAAGCGACCGAAGAATAATAATTATGGTATAAACAAAATACACCCATAGTAGCCGAGAATACAAAATTTTCACCACTCGTGGAATTGTGGTTTTAACCACTCGCCAAAGGCTCGTGGTTAAAACCACAATACCACTCGTGGTGAAAATTTGTTATTCTCGGCTACTATGGGTGTATTCTATATATATACCTACATTTTTTGTTTGAATATCCAAAGTTCATGAAAATTTGATAATTCTTTCCAGACACGAATAAGATGTTTCAGGTATTCAAGCAAAAAAATGTAGGTGTTCTTTTTACTATATGCATCTAAAATATAGCTCAAATTTGCTAAATTAACTCTTACTTAATTTATTAACTCAACTTAATTAAAGTGCGACTTTCAGTGTTTACAAACAGGGAGGACTCCTGTATGTACTCACACCCACGTAAACCGCTGGCAAGCTACAGTGAAATAACGAATTTGATTTCTGATATGAAACTGTCCAGGCTCAGTGAACCCAGACCACTAAACAACACAAGCCTGGATATAGTGTGTCTAACCCGTAGAGAGCCCCACATAGACTGCAGCAGATGACACTCCGTAGTTCAAGCTTCCATCTGTGTGAGGCTCCCTGTGGATTAAATCCAGTCAGTGTCCCAGACTACTGAACAGATATGCTTTGATAGTCTGAAACATTAATATATCCCTTGAATTACCGCTGTGAAATAGGGTTTTCCATGCAATTTGTCAACACCCATGCTTTGCATTATAAATTCTATGTGACCATTTTATGATTAGCTTAGGACATACTAACCAACATTTATTTACTCTAAAGATCTTTGGTCCAGGCGCTTTAAGCACTGCATTCCCAGACACCCCCCCCCCCCCCCAAGGGAAAACAAAATACGGTGATATACACAAGTTTATTATATACCAGGGGCCCCCTACTGGGTAGGGAAAACAAAATACGGTGATATGATATACACAAATTTATTATATATAATAGTATGTGGGTAGATTATATATAGATATAAAAAACAATACAAGAATTTGACAATGGCCATTATAAAACTATACATTTGTTTTTTCCATCTCCCTACAGAGTGTTAAAGTGATACCGTGGGGGGGGGGGGGGGGGGGGATGCTGGCAGGATAAACTCATTCAACGCATGAGTGATATGAAGCCGACTCAGTACGAGCAACCTTGCTCAAGGGTCACAACTTGGCGCGGGTTTTTGACAGCGAGAAATCCGACAATTGCACGTCTCTCAAAGTGGCCAAGCCACTACTATGTGGAGACTCAATGACCGGCGATGCTTTTTACAGTGAATACAAAGTCTGACACGCTAACAACCGGACCACGGAGCTCCACCAGTGCAGCCATTATTAAGATATTTTAAAATAGATATGTTCTTGAATGTTTCATGCAGACAGTGGCTTTTCTCAAATCGCTTGGATTAGCAAACACAGCAAAAAAAATCCGTACTGTCATAACCCTTTACCCAACAAAACGGCCAAATAAAGCTTCAACAGTCTGAAATATCTTCGGTCTGTCTCAATAGAACCATACAAATATGGATATCATTGGAACCGGCTCATTGACCACATTGTGATGGTTACAGTTATGCCCTGTGCCAATGCATTCTCTTATATATGCGAGTCGACCATAGGTCGCCTCGCATATATAAGAGAAAGCATTGGCCTAAAAAAAATATTTTTCTACATTATTTGACAATTTTATAATTTTTAATATGTTAAGCCAATGCATTCTCTTATATATGCGAGGCGGCCTATGGTCGACTCGCATATATAAGAGAATGCATTGGCACAGGGCCGTTCTGTTGGGTAAAGGGTTAAAAGTATCATAGGACATTAGCAGGACCACTTAACCAGGGGTGTTCACAGCTGATATCTTATTAAGACCTTACATTAAATATACTGTTGGACATTGTCTGTCAATTGGTCAAGCACCGCGGGTAACAAATATCTCGATCTGAGCCAACGTAATTTGACATGTTTGTGTATATTTAAATAAATATATTTTGCTTGCATGAAATTAAATGTAGAAAGATGGAAAACAAATCTAGTTTATGGCCATACTGACCTTTTTTTTACATTGTTTTCTGACCCTGTTTCAATGCTGCTTGAGAAGGTATAGATTTATACCGATTCTAAGCTCTGAGCAAACAGTAATGTTAACAAGCTCACACACTTGTGGTGTTATATCTATCTATTGCACACCCACTGGTTTATTTTGAGAAATACAGATTTCAATAAAAAAAAATTGTCTTTTCTTTGGACGATACAAACAGATTACATTGACATTCTTACCTGTAACAAACAAGCCTGATTTAGCGTACCTGTCATTTGCAGAACGACGTCCCCAGAGGGTGAATTTAGTGATGCTAGCCCTCATACTGGCCTAACTATATTTACCTTGACCTTGTAAGTCGGCGCATTCTCTAATATATGCGAGGCTCTCTATGGGAGACTCGCATATATAAGAAAATGCACTGGCACAGGTTCTTTAATGCTGCACCAATGCAGCTCCCGTCTCAAAGGATTAACCAGATTTAGAAAAACTTTGAGTGACTTGTAAGTTAGAGCTACAATTCGCCTGCTAAACAGCAATGAACTTATATCTGCACGTGAACAAACTTTAGACTAGGAATTGGAGATAAATGGACTACATTTTTCATTAGGGAAGGGGCTTATTTGGCCCTGGGTCCCTGTGAATCTGCACTTTAGATTCAAAATTCGATATTGAATCAAGGGGCTGATGTCGATGTCGAATTGAATCAGACATCTGGTCTGCATAGCGTCGGACATGGGTTTGTTCCCCTAGAAACGTCCGGAAGTTTTAGTGTAAGTCTTTTACATGAAAACAACATTGTGCGTGTCCGATATCGACATCGAATCAAATATTCACAGGGGCCATGCTACCAATGATAATCGCTACATTGTTACTTCTTTTTGTCGTCTTTACATACAATAACATAACGTTGAGCAACTGTAAGGGGTGGAGAATAGCCATCTGTGTATGAAGTGTCTTCAAACAGAACGGAATAGTCATCATTCGGCTGGAAAAGAGACAGCATAGTTTATAGTGTGTTTTGTCTTAACCCTTTCATGATGGGAGCTGCAGCATTAAAGATCCTGTGCCAGTGCGTTCTCTTATATATGCGAGTCGCCCATAGGGAGCCTCGCATATATAAGAGAATGCACTGGCTTAAAAGGTCATTGGTAAATATTGTTAGGCCAATGTATTCTCTTACATATGCAAGGCTCCATATGGGAGACTCGCATATATAAGAGAATGCATTGGCATAAAATTTCAGGAAGCTCCCAGTCATGAAAGGGGTTAATATCATATTATTTTACCCTTCATGGATCCACAAACAGAGAACAATGCACTGATGACTGTCGTCTGCTTGTGTCCATGAGGCTCCATATGGGAGTGTTATTTAACCATTTCATGATGGCTGCACTGGTGCAGCATTAAGGATCCTGTGCCAGTGCATTCTCTGATATATGCGAGTCTCCCCAAGGGAATGCACTGGTACAGTATCTTTAATGCTGCACCAGCACAGCCATGAAAGGGTTAATATCATAACATTTACAATTAAGATTAATACAACCTGTTGAGAAGGCTGCAGCGATTCATCTTGAATTCAATGTATCGCGATACACTTTCAAACGATTTGCGTATCATGTCATGTATATCGCGATACAGGAAATCAAGTTATGTCTGAAGATGGGCTAGTGTAAAAAAAGCAAAACCTGCAATTATCTCTTAAGTTTACATGTATATTTGACACATCTAGCCAACAATGAACTCTACCTCCGGTTATAAACTTGTAAATGTTGTTTTCTGATAATTCAGGCGGTATTCATTTGGAAACAGTAATTTGTGTATCGTGATATGTATCGTATCGTATCGTTGATCATGTATCGTGATTCATATCGTATTGTGACCAAGTGTATCATTGCAGCCCAAGATGGGTCATGCTTGAATCCCCAAATATCAACTCAACTCAATATCTCCTGAATCTAATCAAGTCTGATTTTAGTGTGCCTGTCATTTGCAGAATGAGGTCCCCAGAGGGTGAATTTAGTAACGCTATCCCGCATAGCGTGCTAGCATCACTAAATTCACCCTCTGGGGATCTCATTCTGCTATGGGAGACATAGATTCAGATTTAAGTTCCCAAATGGTGAATATTGTGATGTAGATCCATTGGGAACTTTGATTATGCAATGTGTCGTCTGCCAATTTGGGGATATAGAGCAACTAAACTAAAAAATAAATAGAATCTGTGAAGAAGTTTCTATAGAAATTTGATAATAAAGAAACTGTCCAGAGAAGATGAGGCCCAAGCAGAATGAGGTCACCTAGAGGGTGAATTTAGCGATGCTAGCCCTATATGAGGGATGGCATCACTAAATTCACCCTCTGGGGACCTCATTCTGCAAATGACAGGCACACTAAACTCAGACTTGCTTGCTGCCATTTTACAAGCTTATAGCAACTGTTGCTAGCCGTATGATTTCATCCAAATTTCCATATTGCATGAGAACAGAGTCAGTCCTCGAAATTTGGTAAAATGTCCCACGGCAAATTTAAGATGTGTCATGTTGCCATGGCGTTTCCCATGGAATTGCTTATTGCCGTGGTCAATTTCGAGGACTGCAGAGTTATTTATTCTAATGAACAATAATACTTACAAGTCTGGGAGGGTTGTGTATGAGTGCTCGATAAAAACATGTTGTCTGTGGATAGAGTGCCAACACGAGCTGAAACGAAAAGAATTAAAAAAATCGATAAAAACATATAGTCTGTGGATAGAGAGCCAACACGAGCTGAAACGAAAAGAATTAAAAAACTTGAATTAGGCAACAGCGTGTTAACCCTTTCATCCTGAAAAATTACCCATAATTCTGCTGTGGTTAAGGGGTCGATTATTTAGAACATTACTGTAATTCATGCTATTACTGTACATGTACTAGTATGTTTAATATATGTTTGCAACTGCCCATTGAGGTGTTATTGCAACAACATCTTGTATGTAAAAGAATGCACTGGCTTACAAGGTCAAGGTAAATATTGTTAGACCAATGTATTCTGTTACATATGCGAGACTGCCTGATGGAGCATATATAAGAGAATGCATTGGCACAGGTTTATCACAAAATTTCAGGATGCTCCAGTCATGGAAGGGTTAACATTTAACTGTTTAAGACATATTACGGACTTGTTCGGGTTAAACTGTCAAGTTAGTATTCAGGCACTATGCCAACCTGAGGAATGTAGCATTTTACTACATCACTGAAAATCTCAAGCAAATCTACCATAGAAAACATCATCTGAACTGAGCTCAATTGTAAATACACAATAAAGTAACAAAAATGATTTCGACATCGAGAGTCACTGAATTGAATTAATATATAATAATGACAGTGTGTGTTGTCAGTTTGGATTTAATATCTGTTAAAATAACTACTTTTAACGATGTTATCATCCATTTCTATTTAATCACCCTGCCGGAGTGTTTCACATCACTTTAACAATATCTTCAAGAAGTGGTAAAGTTTATAAGTTTCAATGCGCTTTACTACAAATATTAGCCGAGTCATAGGGCTTCTGACTCATCCCTATCTTCCAACAAGAGCATCACTGGGGCATGGTTAAAATGCCCATTAGTTTTATAAGAACAAACTTTATCTATATTTCCATGTTCTTCTTAGTGGTGATGTTTTTACAAACTTATATTTTTTGCACATTTATCCACTGTGAAAGCCTTGGGGTTCCTTTAGTGATGTTTTCACAGACTTGCAGATGTGACTTGTGATGAATATTTTAGACTTATATTCCATTTTGTAATGAATATTTTAGACTTGCCAACCCATTTGTAATGAATATTTTAGACTTGCCAACCCTTTTGTAATGAATATTTGAGACTTACCATCGCTTTTGTAATGAATATTTTAAACTTACCATCACTTTTGTAATGAATATATTAGACTTGCCAACCCTTTTGTAATGAATATTTTAGACTTACCATCGCTTTTGTAATGAATATTTTAGACTTACCATCGCTTTTGTAATGAATATTTGAGACTTACCATCGCTTTTGTAATGAATATTTTAGACTTGCCAACCCTTTTGTAATGAATATTTTAGACTTACCATCGCTTTTGTAATGAATATTTGAGACTTACCATCGCTTTTGTAATGAATATTTGAGACTTACCATCGCTTTTGTAATGAATATTTGAGACTTACCATCGCTTTTGTAATGAATATTTGAGACTTACCATCCCTTTTGTAATGAATATTTTAGACTTACCATCGCTTTTGTAATGAATATTTTAGACTTACTATCACTTTTGTAATGAATATTTTAGACTTACCATCCCTTTTGTAATGAATATTTTAGACTTACTATCACTTTTGTAATGAATATTTTAGACTTACCATCCCTTTTGTAATGAATATTTTAGACTTACCATCCCTTTTGTAATGAATATTTTAGACTTACCATCCCTTTTGTAATGAATATTTTAGACTTACCATCGCTTTTGTAATGAATATTTGAGACTTACCATCCCTTTTGTAATGAATATTTGAGACTTACCATCGCTTTTGTAATGAATATTTTAGACTTACCATCCCTTTTGGGAAGAGAGCATCTGGATCTGTTTCGGGGTTTGCTTTCCATAATGGTAATGGCACCACACGCCTCCGACTGAGATTATGTCTCCTGTAAATGTAAAACAAGGGTTATAACTCAGGTAAAACAAATTTGGACTGACTCCATATTCAAACTTGACTTGTGTTTTCTTGTTTAATCAAACAAAAAAAACAAAACTAAATTTATCATCCGATAACCAACAATGTTGACAGATTTGTCGGGCTGACCCCATATTTGAACTCGACTCGCGTTTTCTTGTGATTAAACCAATACTGAAAACTAATACTAAAGTTATCAACAAGAAATTTGATGCCTTCTAAGGGCTCTAACTCAGGCAAACTTTGTTGGACCTACCCCATACTCGAACTGGACATGTGTTTTTAGTCGAGTTTTTTTCCAAAACTCGACTTATAGTTTGATGAGGGACGGTGGGTGGCCGCGGACGGGCGGGCGGCGTGTTTTGCTTATAACTCAACCGTTTATTGACGGATTTTTTTGGTGTGTGAGTATACATATCCATGCAAGTAAGCTGCAGTCAAAAAATCGGGTTCGTCCGCACATTTATTACAGAGTTATGGCCCTTTGCCATTTTTCACTGATTTTAGGCTCGTTAGCGCAACAACTTCAACAAACGTTATCTGATTCGATTGAAATTTGGGATATTGGTGTCTCCCGAGAATATCTCGGTCGAGTTCGAAAACCGGCCAGGTCCGATAAAATTTCATAGAGTTATGGCCCTTAATTAGTCATTTTTCACGAATTGTCAGCTCGTTAGCGCGATAACTTCAACAAACGTTATCCGATTTGATTGAAATTTGGTATATAGGTGTCTCCCAAGAATATCTCGGTCGAGTTCGAAAACCGGCCAGGTCCGATAAAATTTTATAGAGTTATGTCCCTTAATTAGTCATTTTTTCCATAAATTTTCAGCTCGTTAGCGCGATAACTTCAACAAACATCATCCTATTTGATTGAAATTTTGATATATAGGTGTCTCCCAAGAATACCTCGGACGAGTTAGAAAACCGGCCCGGTCCGATAAAATTTGATAGAGTTATGGTCCTTAAAGGGGTACTGTACCCAAGGTGTTGTTGTTGGTTTCTATAATCCCCGAGTCGGAGAATAAGGTAACAACTTTTCCATTCTTTGAAAGTCTGTTGAGTACGAAGTAGTGTCACGGATGGCAAATTTACCAGAATGCAAAAATACAAATTGTCGTTGTCGAGTAATTTTTGTACAGTTTTCAACCAAATGAATAAAATAAAAATTATATTATATGCATAGTAGTCCCATGTACTCTTTTAAGTTATTGTATCATCACTAGTCAATGAGTGGCTTGAATTTTCTCCCCGTATAAGCATAATGTTTCAAACGATTGTGTGTGCAATGGGTTTACTAATCCAGTATCCCTCGATTATAATTTGATTACGTTTTGTACACGGAAATTCGTATTTTAATTTACGCCATTTTATGGCTCCAGCCATAAATTCAATTTATATTAAACTAGAAGGTGACCCGACTTCGTCCGGGCTTTGACCTTGAATTGAACATTTTGAAGGTCAAGGTCAGTTGGGGGTAACGATTTGACCCGTCCAAAAACACTGCCCGGACAAAAGTACCCGACAAAAGTACCTGTCGAAATCCATCCGGTTTTACCCGATTTGACCTTGAATTGATCATTTTGAAGGTCAAGGTCAGGTCGGGGTCACGACTCGACCTGTCCAAAACACCCAGTGGACAAAAGTAACCCTATGTATCAAATTTCGTCGAAATCCCATCAAAATTCGCGATTTGACCTTGAATTGACCCGATTTCAAGGCCAAGGTCCCGTCGCACGGGCAAATGAATAGGCTCATGAGACTCCCCATACGAAAGTATCCCTAGACACTAATTTTCATCGAAATC
Organism: Siphonodentalium dalli; assembly: GCA_032622095.1. NCBI lineage: Eukaryota > Metazoa > Mollusca > Scaphopoda > Gadilida > Siphonodentaliidae > Siphonodentalium > Siphonodentalium dalli. Next base: position 24,415,761 of record CP136064.1, read on the forward strand.
CCGTGATATTCGGGCGTTTGACCTTGAAATGACCCGATTTAAAGGTCAAGGTCATGTTGCACGGGCAAATTAAAAGGTTTATGCCACTCCCCGGCCGAAGGTACCCCACATACCAAGTTTCATCGAAATCACGTGATATTCGGGCGTTTGACCTTGAAATTACCCGATGTCAAGGTCACGTCGCACGGGCAAATTAATAGGCCTATGTCACTCCCCGGCCGAAAATACCCCCACATACCGAGTTTCATCGAAATCGGCTCGGCCGTTTTCGAGTCCATCGATTACAGACACACACACACACTCAGACACACAGATCTTCCAAAATATATAATAGACTAGCCGATGAGCCCGACGTTGTCCGGGCTATTCAAAATATATATAAGAAAAATTTGTACCCGGCGCAAGATACCCGTTTCCGAGATCTGGTCTGCGCAAAGCGGGCGCCGCACGGGCTCGGCGACCCGATAAAATTCGTATCCGGGGCAAGATACATTCACATACCAAATTTCAAGTCGATAGCTCCACCCGTTTCCGAGATCTCGTCTGCGCATGCGCGAAGCTGGCGTCGCACGGGCTCGGCGACCCGATAAAATTTGTATCTGGGGCAAGATACATTCACATAGCAAATTTCAAGTCGATAGCTCCACCCGTTTCCGAGATCTGGTCTGCGCATGCGCGAAGCTGGCGTCGCACGGGCTCGGCGACCCGATAAAATTTGTATCCGGGAGAAGATACATTCACATAGCAAATTTCAAGTCGATAGCTCCACCCGTTTCCGAGATCTCGTCTGCGCATGCGCGAAGCGGGCGCCGCATGGGCTCGCCAATACGACAACGTCCACCGCCTGGTCAAACTACACACACGTACCAAGTTTCGTCCCGATCGGTCGAGAATCGTAGATTTGTATAAATGACAGACAAACAGACAGACAGAGGTCTTCAAAATATATATGAGATTATTAACTTTTAAATTATAAAATTTTAAGATAGCCTATTAACCTGAGCGTTTACAGAATACATCTTCGACTCAAATTACTTATGTTTCTATATAGTATCGATAATAGATCGTTGTTATCACCGGAAATTTATTGAAAATGGCGTACAGTACCCCTTTAAGTAGTCATTTTGTACGAATTTTGAGCTCGTTAGCGCGATAACTTCAACAAACGTCATCCGATTCAACTAAAATTTGGTATATTAGTGTCTTCCAATAATATCCTGGACGAGTTCGAAAAATTTGATAGAGTTATGGCCCTTAATTAGTCATTTTTCGTGAATTTTTAGATCGATAGCGCGATAACTTCAACAAACGTCCTCTGGTTTGTTTAAAATTTGGAATAGACATACTTGCCAAGAATATTTCGGACGAGTTCGAAAACCAGCCTGGCCCGATAAAATTTGATAGAGTTATGGCCCTTAATTAGTCATTTTTCGATTTTACCTATTAATTAGTCTACCGATACTGATGCACACCAATAGGCGGTAGCCACCGGCGGTAAGCCACCGAAAACGAGACACAGCATCTCTGATGCCACCTCTTGTATTGTAATTAAACACATACGGGCCTTAAAATGTTGCGAGAATCAAATTATATCATTTTTACAGTGAATCAGCTGATTTTACGAGAATCAAACTGAGAATCATGATTCTCAATCGTCAGATTTTAAGCCCTGACATACCAAATTTTGACAGACCATACTATGCACAGACTGATTATATAATATATTGTTTTTCAATGGTGAATAAAAATAAACTTACTCTTTGCCTTCCTCAGCGTCGATATCATCAACTTCGTACTTGCCAGCGCTCGCATTGTATGATACAACTTCCGCTAGAATCCAGTTCTCTTCTCCGTCATTACTTCTCACTCGAGCTGCTACTTTGTCACTTGTTCTGGCAAAATATGTAGTTTCGGCGCACACTGAACCACAAAGTGGAGGGGGTCTGAAAGCAACAAAGTCCATGTTCCCAATATATGATCAGTGCATAAAATGTCAGATGAACAATCAGTTCGTTAAATAAGTCATGTAAGTTAAGGCAAGCCTTGGAATAGGGAGTCTGTCATTTGCAGAATGAGGTCCCCAGAGGGTGAATTTAGTGATGCTACCCCGCATAGCGGGCTAGCATCACCAAATTCACCCTCTGGGGACCTCATTCTGCTTACACCTCAGCAGAATGAGGTTCCCAGAGGGTTAATTTGGTGATGCTAGCCCGCTATGCGGGGGTAGCGTCACTAAATTCACCCTCTGGGGACCTCATTCTGCAAATGACAGACTCCCTATTTCAAGGCTTGAGTTAAGGTAAAGCAGTACACAATTTATCAGGTTGTAGGTTGTAGGGGGTCTGAAAAATAGAAAAATAAGTATCTGGTGGCATAACAGCCAATGTAGCCTGTGTTAAATGTGTCATTACTGGTTTGAAGGTTTAATTATTTTACAAAACTGGGAAAATTCACAAAAAAGTTAAAATTTGGATATTTCTCTCCCCTGTCATCTGTGCTTGTATGACATTTTTTTTCAAATTGATACAATAACTTTTCTTCTATTTCAAATATTTCTCAGCTCTAATATAGCTCTATCAGATGGAAGAAGCTTATTTATTGACATTTGCTCTGTCATGGTCTGTTTTGGGGTTGAAAATGGTCAATTTGAGTCAAATGAAAGTGTCAATGACACTGTAGCTCAACTTGGAAAGGGAAATTCAAAATCATTTGATAGCTTCCATTTAGTAGATCAATATCAAGATTAATATGAAGTGTGGTGATGGTCGGATTGGTGATGATCGGATGAGGGGAGTGGACTGTAGGGTGTGCCAAAGGATTTAGACATGCAAAGAGTAAAATCCAAGATGGCTGCTGGTGGCAATGTTTTTTGGCCAAATGACCCCAAAATGACTCGTGCCCATCTGTATGTCAATATTAACATTCATGACAAATTTCATGATGATCAGACAAACAGTATGGCCTGTAGCCCATGCTAATGGATTGAATTTTCAAATCCAAGATGGCCGCTGGCAGCCATGTTTTTTTGCTTAATGAGCCCAAAATGACTCGTTCCCATTTACATGTCAATGTTAATATCCATGACAAATTTCATGATGATCCGACCAAAGATACGACCTGTAGCCTGTGTCAAAGGATTTAGTCATACAAAGAGTAAAATCCAAGATGGCTACCGGCGGCCATGTTTAATGGCCGAATGACCCCCCAAAATGACTCGTTCCCAACTACATGTCAATATTAACTTCCACGACAAATTTCATGATGATCAGACGACACTCCGACCTGTAGTCTGCGCTAATGGATTGAATTTTGAAATCCAAGATGGCCACTGGCGGCCATGTTTTTTTGCCGAATGACCCCAAAATGACTCGTTTCCCATCTATATGTCAATGTCAACAGCCATGACAATTTTCATAATGATGCGACCAAAGGTACGACCTGTATCCTGTGCCAAAGGATTTAGTCATGCAAAAAGTAAAATCCAAGATGGCTGCTGGCGGCCATGTTTTTTTGCCGAATGACCCCATAATGACTCGTTCCCATCTACATGTCATTGTCAACATCCGTGACAAATTTCATGATGATCTGAATAAAGGTACAACCTGTAGCCCGTGCCAAAGGATTTGGTCATGCAAAGAGTAAAATCCAAGATGGCTGCTGGCAGCCATGTTTTTCGGCCGATTGACCTCACAAAATGACTCGTTCCCATCTACATCTCAATATCAACATCCATGACAAATTTCATGATCATCAGACAAACAGTATGGCTTGTAAGCCCGTGCTAATGGATTGAATTTTGAAATCCAAGATGGCTGCTGGTGGCCATGTTTTTTGGCCGAATGATCCCAAAATTACTCGTTCCCATCTACATGTCATTGTTAACATCCATGACAAATTTCATAATGATCAGACCAAAGGTATGACCTATAGCCCGTGTCAAAGGATTTAGCCATGCAAAGAGTAAAATCCAAGATGGCTGCTGGAGGCCATGTTTTTTTGCCGATTTACCCCAAAAAGACTCGTTCCCATCTACATGTCATTGTTAACATCCATGACAAATTTTATGATGATCCAACCAAAGGTACGACCTGTATCCCATTCCAAAGGATTTAAAGTAAAATCCAAGATGGCTGCTGGCGGCCATGTTTTTGGCTGAATGATCAAAAAAAAAAAATGACTCACTCCCATCTACATGACAATATTAACTTCTACCACAAATTTCATGATGATCAGACGAACACTCTGGCCTGTAGCCCGTGCTAATGGATTGAATTTTGAAATCCAAGCTGGTCACTGGCGGCCATGTTTTTTTGCCGAATAACCCCAAAATGACTCGTTCACTTCTACATGTCAATGTCAACGCCCATGACAAATTTCATAATGATCCGACCAAAGGTACGACCTGTAGCCCGTGCTAAAGGAAATTGTTGACAAATCACGCATACACGCACACACAGACGACGGATACCAAGCCATGGCAATAGCTCAAACTTTACAAAATAAATGGGTAAAATTGAGCGTTTGTGTGTGTAAACTAAGGGGCATAACTAATGACAAGTTTTACAAAGAAGCTAAAGTACAGACATATGATTACATCTACAATCTCTGTGGAAATTAAAACATACTTGCCAAAGATAATGGCTCAGCATAGATTTTAAGTAAAGTACCCCCTCCCAGGTTGGCTAAAATTGCTGGAAATCGTGTATTGCTACCTAATGTAACTAAGCTGGTCAAACATTCTCACCTGCACATCATAAATAACTGGATTCGTCCAAACATTGAATGCAAATCTTCATGTTGCTGATTATAAATTATTGGTACAAGTAGTATTGCATAATACACTTTGAATGAGTTGCTAGGAAATATAACTTTTCACAAACATTCGTCCAAGAAACATTTTATGTGATACTTATTAAAAAGAGTTACTCCGCCTGTTGTCACCATTAAATCATAAAATTATTGCTTGCCATCATATTCCTTCCCTAGGTGACGAGTTTTCAAGTCTGTATTCCATCATTATTTATGCATGATGCTGACGATTTTTCGATACGTTACAAAAGATGGATTCAAGCACGGAACAAAACCATTAATTAATAGAAGCGAAAATCGGATTGTTAAAAAATGTACCATATTTAACCCTTTACCCAACAAACCGGCCAAATAAAGCTTCAACAGCCTAAAATATCTTCGGTCTGTCTCAATAGAACCATACAAATATGGGTATCATTGGAACCGGCTCCTTGACCACATTGTGAAAGTTACAGTTATGCCCATTTTTTCTTACATTCTTTAACAATTTTATAATTTTTAATGTGTTAAGCCAATGCATTCTCTTATATATGCGAGGCGACCTATGGTCGACTCGCATATATAAGAGAATGCATTGGCACAGGGCCGTTCTGTTGGGTAAAGGGTTAAAAAGTATGCAAGTCCCACATGAGGAACATTGTGTTTTTAGACAGACTACAATATGTTCTTTAAGATGTGCTAATTACTTTTTAGTCCCCATTCTGTTGCAACCAACTTGCAAGATTTGGCTTTTCGTCCCATAGCCCAAAGTGAGGTACTCATCAAAGTGATCTACTCATCAAAGTGAACTACTGATAAAGTGAACTACTGATAAAGTGAACTACTGATAAAGTGAACTACTCACATGGTGAACAACTCATAAAAGTGAACTTCTTGTCTAAAGTGAACTATTCATCAAAGTGAACTTCTCATCAAAGTGAACTACTCGTAAAAATGAACTACTCATATAAAGTGAACAACTCGTCAAAGTGTACTACTCATCTAAAGCGAACTAATCAAAGTGAACTACTCATCAAAAGTGAACTACTCATCAAAAGTGAAATACTCATCTAAAGTGAACTACTCGTTAAAGTGAACTACTCGTCAAAGTGAACTACTGTCAAAGTGAACTACTCGTAAAAATGAACTACTCGTAAAAGTGAACTACTTGTCACAGTGAACTACTCTTCTAAAGGAAAAATTGATTCTACCGTACCATGTAACATGTGATATTATAACTAAGGTACCGAGTGAGACAATTCACACCCACCATTGGTCGTGATCCTGTTGTTTTAACCCTTTCAGTGCCAGGTCCGATTTTTGTATCAACCCATATACCCTGTGCCAATGCATTCATAGGCCTCGCATATATAAGAGAATGCATTGGCCAAACAATTTTTTTTTTATTTAAATTTTTTACAATTTTAATATATTTTATTATATTCTATTGTGTAGGTTTATGGCCGATTAGATCGGCCCCTGGCACTCAAAGGGTTAACACGATTGTGAACCAGTGAAAAAGCATGTGTCAAAACTATAGGATTAGAACCAATTGTGGGTGTAAATTGTCTTGCTCGCTGTGTGATAAACAAAAACAAAACACTTATACGACCCAAATACGGTTGCTAACCGGGGCAGAGCGTAGCATGTACAAACTGTACTTAACTCATTAATTTTTCCCCTGCAGACGGAGCAAGACGAAACATTTAAATATGAGTCAGGACTAAGACATACATTTCTCCCAGTTTAATGATACACGATGATGTAATGATATGTAAATGTAACTAGTAAGAAAAGACATACACTTCTCCTGGCTTGCTGACCCATAGTGGCAGTGTAACGGCATTCTGCTGTAACATCGTCATCAAGACTCCCCTCCTCAAAATAGGACGTGGACCATCTCCATCTTATTCAAATATTAATAATCATATTAGTCTCTATACATAACATTTAAATAATCAATAGGATGCACAGGCCACTGGGGAAAAATACCAGATAAATGTACATTAATATATACTATACCAGTGACAAGGTTCACAAGTCTGATTTTGGGAAAAACACACTATATCATATTCCTCATAGATTCTCCAAATCGTTCATCTCAGTCACAATATATTTCATTGTGTCTTAATGGCCATGAAATTTCCTTTCTTTTTATGTATACTTCAATAGTATCAAACAAAGGGAAGTCGAGATATCGTATAGAAAATTAGCGAACCCTACTGACAAAAAGGTCTGGTAAGTAGTGATTATACACGGATACCAATTCAATTATTACGATCACAATTGCCAAACTTGAGAATTTCCATTACGATATATCGGCTTCAGTTAAATATCAAACGAAAGGAAATTTAATACCATATAACATACATTGGGGCATATTTTGGCTAAGTTGACATTTTTTTTACAATTATTGAGATATTAGGTGGACAGGGAAACTGACGACCTGTTTTACTCCCAAATTTACAGTAAATTTTGCAAGTTTTTGGTACTGTCTTCACTTCCCTTTGTTTGATACTATTGAATTATACAACAAAAGAAAGCAAATTTCATGGCCAATAAGACACATTGAAATATATTGTGACTGAGATGAACGATTTGGAGAATCTATGATGGCTATGATGGATGGTATGTTTTTTTCCCCAAAATCAGATCCTTGTCACTGGTATGGTATATATTGGTTTGTCCCCACATCCAGTTGTAACTAGCAATCTGATTGGCTACAACACCACGTTTAAATCACCATGTCCCCCGTCACCCTTGACAGCGGGGTATAAGAGAACGTGCGCCAAACATCGGGGGTATATGAGCATGTGAAACATCGTGGGTATATGAATGACCCTTGAACTGGCAGTTTCCACCAATCGTGACATTGCTCTCGCACGCCGAATTTGACGTCACCTGACGCCGGGTCCTTAGGTCAGCTACTGAATTATTATTATTGGTGTGAATTAATCGGATAACCTATGAAAAACACACTTAAATTAAGGAGACATGGTTATTGTTGTGGGGACAAAATCGTTATCTCCGGCAACATCGTGGGGTACATGGAGATTTAATACCTGGATGTCTCTTTTTGAACCCCTCGGCTCCGCCTCGGGGTTCAAAATCAACATCCAGGTATTAAATCTCCATGTACCCCCGATGTTGCCGAAGATAACTAATAATATCCAGTGCTATATCTGGTATTTTTCCCCAGGGCCTGATGTATACAAAGTCAGAATAAAATTATTTCACTTTAATATTTATAAACAGAACTTTATCCCTAGAAACCGGACACAAATGTGACAAAAATTACAGCTACTATGACCAAATAAAGTAAACTTCCCGTTTCTGAGGCCAACAGATTTCTAAAATCACCCACATGAGTGTTTTTTTTTATTATTTATTTCCTGAGGCACACACCAATGAAGCATTCCACCTATGCTCTGGTTTTATAATAGAAATAATGTCGGTTGCATGTGGCCATTATTACCCAAATAGATGTCCATAAATGTTAGTTGATAGATTCTAGTAAATGAAAGCGTCAATGACAGTGTAACTCAGCTTGGACAGGGGATAATGTGATATATTAGTCAATGGAGCGATAACGAATAAAATTGGAACTTGGACTGCATCTTCTCAAATATCAAGAAATTTTGCTAAAGTTACCATCTGGACAACCTGAAAACAGCGATTTCTAAGTAAGAAAGTGGCATAATTCCATTAAAAATCATCAGATCATGACCAAATTTGAAAATGACCTGCATATTCTCAAATGTGAACCACGTGCCAAATATCAAGAAATTCTGTAGAATATTGCTCAGGTTACCATCCGGACAAACCAAAAACAGTGGGGACAATAAATTACTACATTGAAATGGAATAAATTTATAAATAAAATCAACCCTGTTAATTAATAGCGTCGGCTGACTTGGCTATCGGCTGAGCCAAGGCAAATGCCTAGACAAAAAGATATTTTATCGGTCATTTTTTAGCAGAGGAAAATTTCAGAGCTTGACGATGTTTTGTGCAAAATTGAAACAAATGGCTGGAGACATTATCTTAGTCTTAATGTCATACTGTCAAAGTCTGAAGACAGTAAAAATTCATTGTTGAATTCCAAGGACTACTGAGATAACTGCACAAGGATTATCTTGATAATCATTAATGTTAAACCAGACCCAACCAAAGTTTACCATGATAATGGACTACATGTACAGTAATGCCCTAAGTAATCGACTCTTTAACTACAGCAGAATTATGGGTAACTTTTCAGGATTTAGTCGGAAATATGGCTTATTGCCATTCATCGGAAAGCTCTCGGTGAGAGCTTTCCGATGAATGGCAACAAGCCATATTTCCGACTAAATCCTGAAAAGTTACCCATAATTCTACTGTAGTCAAAGAGTCGATTACTTAGGTATTACTGTAAGTTCCAATTGAAAACTGAAGTTATACATGTATGTGTAGAGCACAGAAGTTATACATGTATGTGTAGAGCACAGAAGAGTATGCAACCATGCAGATCCTAGGCTTTTTAACCTAGGAAAAATTTCTGTCCTAGGCAATTTCTTAGCCTAGGCAAATTTCTGCTAATTAACAGGGCTGAAAATGGTATAAATAAGATAAAACAAAATTCTCACCAAAGCGCCTGTTATCCCTAATCACCTTCACTTCTGAGATCTTGTCTAACGCTTTCCTAAGCAGCCTGTGAAAAAAAATCAGCAAAAACAGAGTCAGTCGTAGAGTAACCCTAGCATGTGTGACAGGAGCATTTGCTCTCGTTTTCATACCTTTTACCGGTTTGGGTGCCCAAACTCCAGGCGCCCAAAAAAAAAAAATTTAATTAGAATAAAAAAAAAAAATTCATAATTTATTTTTATTTTCAATTCAGGTCCCAATTCATATCATAACAAGATACACAACATTTATATATTTATATATATTGACATAAGACATTTACAAAAAGTTTTAAGTTGAACAGTTGGAATCATACTGTAAAGTATGTTTGGTTCTATCTAGCTTTCATCTGAAAACTTCAAATAGTTTGAGTTCAGGTTTGTTACCATTCAGCCTTCAGACTTTACGAAATTACACAATACAGTACAGGAACAGTGACAATTTGATCAATTCAACCTGGTTATCAGATGGGGTCTCATAATACCAAATGAATAATTAAAATAGAGATTAGTACTAATTACTTAGTACATTGTTTTTGCACTACTAGTATATTATGTATGTGTCTCTCAATTGAATTTTAGAAAATAGCCTATTATATGAATTAGAGTGATAATGGTAAGCAGGAGAAGCATAATCCATTGAACCAAAAGATATCTGACAATAACTTATAAGCATTTCCAATCCCATACATATATAAAAATTTCCAAAGTTACGCTCGAGAAACTTGATCAAATTGACCTCTCAGTAAATTCAAAATACTGACTCAGAGAGCCCTAGATTAGCTCTCAATGTAATGGATTTTCAAAAAAATTCCAGGGAGAGAACCCCCAGACCCCACCATCAACAGGGGACACCCCTTCCCGAACCTCCCCCGCACAAACCTTGGGATATGCCTTTGGCATATCATTGCCCAAAAACAGGTGTCCCCAAAAATATCCCTGGACTCGCACCCATCTGTAATTTGGGTTTTATGGGACAAATAATTACACTTGTTCAAGTTTTGAAATAGTGTGTCTGTCATTTGCAGAATGGGGTCCCCAGAGGGTGAATTTAGTGATGCTACCCTGCATAGTGGGCTAGCATCACCAAATTCACCCTCTGGTGACCTCATTCTGCTTACACCTCAGCAAATGACAGACACACTATTTCAAGGCTTGCACTTGTTCAATTATCATCAAAACAAAGTTGAGTGAACTTTGGATAATTTTCATCAGGTCCTAATAACTTACTCTGCCTCTGCTTCAGCGTCCTGCATAGCCGTATTATATAAGCCTCGCAGTTTATTCTTGTAATATGGAGTGACTGAAATATAAATCATTGTATAGACATGAATTGATTAAACACTCTTCTCATAAATCAATATAGAGATGGAATGACTAGGCGCTCTTCTCATAAATCAATATAGACATACACAGACTGACACATGTGTTGTTCTGTGTTTATTGCACACCACCACATTGACTTATTATTCAGGCATATATAGGGCTTGTAAGTCATGATGCTTTTATTTTATAGTTTCAGTTTCATGGTTGAGGGGTTCATAATTTACAGAGTGTGATGTCATGAGTATGGAACATGTGTGGCATACAGTTTGTAAATACAGCACAGCAAGAATGCTGTAATTCTATGAACAAGTGTGTAAAAATGGATGACTAGATACCCTTTATATCGAAGTTTTCAGCCTTCAATGACTAAGTGAAAACTTACATGCTGCAGGCTGATTATATGTATAGCCGTACAAGTCTGTTCTGATAGTTGCAAGAAATAAGTAGGATACACCTAAACACTTGTTTATAGGTTAATATTATTAGCTTACGACAGGGCTCAAAATACATTTAATTTTGCGAGAATCAAACGCTGAATCAAGTTAGTCATAAAGCACTGAAAATTGAAAAGTTTTGCGAGAATCATTGCGAGAATCGATTTGGTGATTCTCGTAGAAGTTTAAGGCCTGGCTTACGACCATTCTAATTACTGAATTGGGAATACATATACCTATGTATCTGCATGCCAACTATAACAAGATAATCAATTTTGTTTCTGGCTATAATTTGCATCCTATTGCTTTCTGAAAATCATATCCGATCTGCCAAAGACACTGCAAACATCCAAACTCTGTTTAAGGCAGCCGCGCATGTCCGTATATATTTTCGGTAACTTATTTTGCTAGGCTGACAAATATTTGAGCGGATAAATCCTGAGACAAAGGGTTCATAAGGTGGACATATATCTCATCCATGATTTAGGGGGTTAGTTCTTCTATATTATATTAGCTCATTAGGAGTGCCTGGGTAAAATATTTATTTGGAATAATGAGCTAAGCTCATAAATAAACAAGAGCATCGCTAGGGCGTGGCAAAATACGCCCTTTAGCCATTTCGAATTGTACTATCGCAAAATAAGATAATACTTTGAGCTTACATTTGAAGAAAATCTGATATACCCCTAATTTCAATGCCAAAATGTGGTCAAATTCTAAGTCGAAAAAATGGCCATAACTCATGTAAAAATAATTAGACAGAACCTATATTCAAACTTGGTCTGTAGTTTTAGCTGGGAAATACACATACCAGCTTTGGTTCAGCTCAAATAATCAAAACTGGAGTTATCGGTCGGAAACCAAAATGTTATGAAATTGGTCAAATTCTAAGTTGAAAAAGGGCCGTAACTCATGTAAAAATAACTGGACGGAACCCATATTCGAACTTGGCCTGTATCTTTAGCTGAGAAATACACATACCAACTTTGGTTCAGATCAAATAATCCAAACTGGAGTTATCGATCGGAAACCAAAAATGTTAACGGACCGACAGACAGACGGACGGACGGACAGACGGACAGATGGACGGACGGACAGACTGATAACATAATACGACCTTTTTTCAAAAAGGGCGTATAAAAAAGCCCATAATGATGGCCTGGGCAAATTAAGTACCCCCTAATTACCAAATGTTAGGCCAGACAGACACCCCAACTGATGGACGGACAGACAAATAAAATATGTCCCATTTTTTCAAATGGGTGAATAAAAAAATATGAAAGATAGCACTTACTCCTCTGTTCCTGCCTCATCCTCTCATGAGTTTTGGAGATGTTAGACAAATTATGTTCACCTCTCGATCGTTCTTCCTGAAGAGAAGCATTAAAAAAAGGATTCAGAACTGGATCAAACTTAAGGCCAAAAATAAAAATTATTTGAGTCTCGGACAATTTTTTTTCTTAATTAATTAGGAGGACTTTATTTTTATATTTTAATGCACTTTGTAAGCATGGATTATGACAGCTTCCCTTTGCTATAAATTGACACCTCTCCATTATAACATGTGATCCTAAATTTCCTCCAGTGCCTTTCAATTGTTCTGGAGTTACAATTAGTAAACTAGACACTGATTTTCTTCAATGTAGTCATCTACTAAATGTTCTATTTCACAATATTTATATATATGTCAGAGTTATGGAGGCACGGACTCAGTATGAGTGTTCATTGCTTCATATTTACGTGAACAAATTCTCATTTCTTCTCGAAACGGCCATGTGTCGATCGGAATGGTACATTGAGATGTTCCTCAAACCAAATCAAGCTTGAAAACTGGTCCCGATTTTCATCCATGCCAGGGTTCGAACCCGCGCCAACCTCGTCTAGCCCAGACTGTGATGATCGTATCCACGACCTAACCACCTCGGCTACAGGGACATCCTTAAAAAGGAAGCCCTTTCACCGAGAGTTAGGAAGCATATCAGTCTGAACATGGGTTCGAACCCACTAACCTTCGAAATTTTTGATCTGCCATTCTGGCAACATGTCAATGCACTTCCTTTGAAATTGCATCTGTGACCATACGATTACTGGTACTGGCGTATATATATATGTCAGAGTTATGGAGGCACGGACTCAGTATGAGTGTTCATTGCTTCATATTTGGTGAACAAATTCTCACTTCTTATCGAAATATGTATATATGATAGCATTCTTCATAAATTACACAGAGATATGTTAAGAGTTCATATATTTTTCAATTAATGCTCAATATGTATGGACAAGTTGGTAAAAACAACCATAGTTTAAAAAAAAAAAATCTGTTTTTGGTCATAATATCTCAAATTTAAATAGCAAACTTACATATAGCAATAATAAACTGAAGCTGTTTTCTCTAATATGGCCAAAAAGTTAATATTTCCATTTTATTTTATTTTTTCATTACATTTTCCAGGGTTCTTTGTCAAATTATTTTGAAAACATACACAGTATTAAAATACAAAATACAGAACATGCGACACCCAAACAAATGCGCGTGCTTCCAGTCAGGCGCCAGGAAAGATAACTCATCTTTTGATGCACTGTGTTTTAGGAATCTGCGAATCGGGGATTTTGCACCGAATCGAATCTCGATATCGAATCTCCTTCCTGATATCGACATCGAATCGAATCTCGAATCAAATCAGCTAGTGATTGACATTGTCTACCATTGTGTATTTCGGCGTCTCATGACAAAAAACTGCTAAATTCACTAGATACAATATAGCAATGCTAATCTCCTTAAACATACATTGGAACTTGTGTTTTTTTAGCAAATATCATGAAATAGGCAAGTCACTCTCAGTCTCATGGAGGGTTTGGGATATGTTGCATTGCATTTCTATCTAGCTGTGTCATGGCGAACATGACACAACAAGTGACAGTAAGACACTTGAAGACAGTTCAATCAACGTATCACAAACCCCATGGAATGGAAGTCACTTGTCTACATTATTTAATAAAGATAATAAAGATTTGACACAAGTGGACATGGGTACACCGTTCAGCTATATGATTGTTGTAGTCCGATACCAATGGTAGTTATCTGTTAAACTGTTCACCCCACAATAGATCAAACACCTACATCACATATTCACAGTAGTTGCCTTCATGGAGGGGGCCCCAGAAAACAGACACAAGCTACAAATGTTAAATTTAATCAACCAAATTCAACGGATCTAAACTTCATGCAACGCGCTCAATTTCTCGGGAAACAGAAACTGAAATTAGGAAATTTATAGGAATTCTGCCGGCAGTGTCGCAGATAACTGGTCGCCCATTATAACGTCCATTTAAAAACGCTATAGACCGATTGTTCTAATGTTTCTCACCGTTTATGTTCATTCCAATCTATGTTTTGTCGCTCATAACGATGGCTGACATGGAATTTTGTTCATATCATCTGAATTGGATATATGAAGTTCTAAACATAAGTTTAATGTAATCAAATGAGTTCTGCATCTAGCGATCACGCACCGTGTAGACAATTTACATAGTGCCGATACCGATTACAAATATATGTGGCGATTGATCACCGTCACGGTTTGCGATTGAAGCACATAATTTGCATAAGCACGTCTATTCTGAATGGCATACATTCAAAATTACTGTCCAGACAACCTTGTGCTTCAATTTTTGTGGGCTCAGGTCATTTAGACGCAAAAAAACGAGACTACACCGAATCGAAAATATCCGAATCAGCGGACCGATTCGGTGTCGATCTCGAATCGGGTGCCCGATATCGACATTGAATCGAATCTCGAATATATGCAGGTCCCTACTGTGTTTTGCGGTTTGTGATTCGGAAATCTGTGGAACAACAAAATAACTAATCTCACAAAAGGAAATTTTTATCAGGGCAGTCGTAACTATGCTTATCAGTGATTTGGTGCTGAAAATCCAAATGTCGTTTTGAAAATATCCGCCAAGTTGATGATTTTATTATATTTTACACCCCTACTTTAATTCCACTCTTCTTTTATTTGGATCCTGAGAGTAGTCTGTACAGCACTACTCATCAATCAACAAATATATGACATAATTTCTCTCTGTTACCTGTATAGACTGTATCAGGTCATACAATTCTTTTAAGAGATCCTTGACCTTTGCCTCTGCAGCTGCAGCTGACGACATGTTACTAGGCTCCCCGATGGAGGCGGGGCTAGTACTGCTTCCAGTCGTACTGCTTCCCCCGCCTTTTGTTCGCCCCATATTTCTATTTCATACAAAATTCATATCTATGCAGAAGATCAAAAGTACATCAACCTGTAAAACAAAAATGTATTTTTTAAACTGGTCTATACAATAATTGATGCTCTGATTCAGTGATAATGATGATTAAGATGTTTATGTTGGTGACGATGGTGATTGAGAAGATGAGAGTGGTAGTAGTGTTGTAGTGATCGACGAGGATGGTAGTGGTAGAAAATGATAATGCTGCTGATAAGAACACAAATTTGTTCCAAAAGTCACTGTAAGTATTTATACCCAGTCAGATTGATCAGGCTGCATGTCAACTGGAGAGTCTATGTATATTATGTATTACATACATGCATATTCCATGCTTCACTCTATTTATCTTTTGTATACTATCTTCATTTATTTTTTTCAATATCCATTTATGTACATTGGATCAGAGAATAAAGCATATATGATAAAAGTATACATTGGAAAAGTCCATTATTCATTTGGTGGCTGTTCAGGTAATAAAATCAGACAATGGATAGAAAAGCAGATAAATACAAGAGCCGAAAGATTCATATTCATTTGAGGGAAATGTTCAACCCTTTCAGTGCCAGGGGCCGATCTCATCGGCCCTAATTTACGGTCTGTAAAATCGGCCCTAAAAAATTTGTTTTTTTTGTTTGTTTTTTTTATAGATTTTTTTGGGTTGAATTTTGTTTGGGTATGGTTAAAGGGGTACTGTACCCCAATTTCAATAAATTCCCAGTGACAATAGCGATCTAATATGAATATTATATTATAAAATAACTAATTTGAGTCGACGATGTCTACTGAAAACGTTCCGGTTAACAGACTATCGTAAAAGTAAAATTGAATTATTTAATATAAATTCATTTATGGCTGGAGTCATAAAATGGAGAATTATGCCATTACGAGTTACCGTTCTTGAAATCGCATATGTTGCGTGTCTTTTATCGACGGCCATTCGCGAACATTATTGAGTTGCAAACAAAACATGTTACCTGCAAAAGAAGGCCCGTTATAACCGATTCTGGAAAAAAGGAGAAAGAAACAAGAGTCATAAAGCGTCAAGTATTTTATAGGGAGTGAGATTGTTCGATGGAAGAGATTGAATGCATCAATCGAAGCTGTGAGCAATAAACTTCCGGTTCTTCCTGCGAACTGCGTCTTCTCCGGTGAAGGTCAAAAACATGGCGCGTAGTTTGAAATCGTAATATTTTTGTTTCCAAGATCAATATTTTCTTCGCTAAATTAGGTTTATACGAAACTCATATAACACGAACACAATCTAACTTGAAAGTTATTTCAATGGGAGTAAATAAACAAATCGCCTATCTTAGTGTACAGTACCCCTTTAAGCATGCTATAGCGAATTTAAAAACAAACTGGATAAAACCTAAGGGCATGTTATAACTCAAAACTATCACCAAGTATTCATAGTAATAATTTTGATGCCCATCAAAAACGTAAGATTCCCTCGCACTAAACCTACAAAATAAGTCTGTTAAAGAATATAAGAAAAAATTATTAAAATTGTAAAAAATAATAACAAATGATGAAAAATTGTTAGGCCAATGCATTCTCTTATATATGCGAGGCGACCTATGGTCGACTCGCATATATAAGAGAATGCATTGGCACAGGGTATATGGGTTGATACAAAAATCGGACCTGGCACTGAAAGGGTTAAATAATAGGTTCAACAAATGACATATGATTGTTTTGTTGAACTTATTATCTGAACTTTTCCCAAAGGAATTACTCCTCAATGAGTATTTAGTATTGAAATTATTAACCCGCGAAAAAATTAACTGAAATTTAATTTACAGTTCAACTCAAACAAGTCACAAAATTTCATTAGACCAAGCCTATAGTGATGTGGACCGGACCAGGTGGTCCGGTCCACTGCCAAGGCAGTCCAGTCCGGTCCGGTCCATTCCGGTCCGGTACACATGCCTGGACCGGTCCAAAATGGTCCGGTCCACCTATAATAGGCTATATGCTAATGAATTCTCTGTTTTCTCAAAGTTTTTACTCTGTATAGTACAAACTATAAGGTTATTGAGTTCAGTGCATTGCAATGATTCCATATACGTTAAAACTTACATTGTTTGCCGATTATATGCATCATTGTCTGTCTCTGGTAGGATATACTGGGAACGATGCACGATAATAGTATTTCTAGTAATGCGAACATGCACTTATTAAATGTATTGGACATATACTAAGTATATAGCTAGGGCCAGAATGTGTTATAACCAATCTAACATGGCACTCAACTGATCGTATGCATGATTCGTATCATTCTTATTTTCATTAAATTGAAATTTAAACGAAATAACTATACTGATGACAATTATACAAATGTGTACTAATATGACTACTACATTAATATTGGAGTCTTGGAGATTGTGATGGCTGATTGTATAGTCCTGACAATTACAGTTATATACCTTTAGAAGTACAACTACTATTGGGTTAATGTGACTGTCTTGTCTTTCATTATAAGAAATTGACATGTACAAAGTACATCTATACATTGTTTTCGTGGCATCAAACGTTTAATAGATATTAACCACTTGAATGTGTCAATACATCGTTGCTAATTGATATGATGGCAAATAAGCAATAATATTCGCGATAGTTTATTATAACTGAAGTAAAATAGGGGACCGGACAGGAGAGTACCGGACCGGCAGCAAAAAGCAGTCCGGTCCGGTCCAGTGACACCCGGTCTGGACCGGACCACGGTCCACCCTTGGACCGCGGACCGGATCGGTCCAAAGCGATCCGGTCCGCATCACTACAAGCCTAGATTCGAACTTGAACTGTACTTTCAGATGTGTAATCCATATTATAAATTTTAAAACTTATTGGATATCTATTTATGTCTAAAATTATCACCCAGAAATCAAAACATGACCTTTCATTTCACTACGACATTCAGAAATTATGTTGAATTAGACCAATTGCCATATTCATGTACCAGTGGCTATGACAGTTGAATATCCTTTCATTTCACTGTGACTTTCAGCAATGATGTGGAATTACACTGTTTGCCATATTGATGTACCAGTGGCTCAAGCCTTGAAATAGGGTGTCTGGCATTTGCAGAATGAGGTCCCCAGAGGGTGAATTTAGTGATGCTACCCCGCATAGCAGGCTAGCATCACAAAATTCACCCTCTGGGAACCGCATTCTGCTGAGGTGTAAGCAGAATGAGGTCCCCAGATGGTGAATTTGGTGATGCTAGCCCGCTATGCGGGTAGCATCACTAAATTCACCCTCTGGGGACCTCATTCTGCAAATGACAGACACCCTATTTCAAGGCTTGCAGTGGCTATGTTAGTTGATTGCTTCGCTGTACGTTTTCGAGGTGGTCAATGTCTTTCTTTAGGTGGGGGTCCCATACTACTGCTCCATATTCAAGTGTCGATCTCACTTTAGCAATGTAAGCTGTCTTTTTGCATTTCTTTGGAGCATGTCTAATGATTCATCTTAGTAGGCCTAGAGCACAGTTTTCTTTCTTTGTTGTTTTCCTAATGTGGGCTGACCATGTCAGATTGTTGGTGAAGGTCAGCCCCATGTATGGGGTCTCAGATGTTGTCTCCCAGATTGTACATGTATGATGATTTGTTCTTGGTGCTCATGATGTTACATTTTTTGGAATTGAAACGCATCACCCAGTTGTCAGCCCAGTTTTCAAGTTCATTTAGATATTTTTGCAGTGTGTGGTGGTCTTTCTATGAGGTGATGTTTCGGTAGGGTAGGCAGTCATCTGCGAACAGTCTCAACTTGGGAAGTAATGCACTTTGGTAGGTCATTTATATGTATCAGGAATAGGATTGGTCCCAATGCTGTACCTTGGGGGACTCCTGAATCAACTGGGACTATAGAGATCATACTCCACCTGTTCAAAACCTGGTAACTTTTTGATATTCAGACCAGTTCTGACAGGGAACTTCATAACTTTGAGCAGACAACATAATTCTTTAACCTGTTTCACTTCTTAAACATGCAATATTACATAATTTAAGAGACATTTGTGAGCCAATTTCGCAATAAACATTGAACTGATTGCCAGAGAAAATTCTGAGATTATAAGCAATGCTAGGCACAAGACTGTGAAGACAAGTCGTCTAATCACAGTCTCAATCTGGAACCTTCGCGGCTTCAGCAATCTGATACCACTTCCCCGTCAAGTAAATTTTGGGCTGAAGTTTCTTAGAATTTTAGTACATTACATTCTCCATTTTGGGATTTCCCTTGTCTGCTAAATTTAAAAGCAAAACCAGACCTAGATCCATTGGAACTTAGTAGCATGGCTTACCCCATCTAAGTTCCATTGCGAGTTCTAAACGCTATGATGCGAGTATGATTTCTATAAAAGTACCAATTATGACCAACGCACATGTACTTATCAACTAAATACTAATATAAGTGTGAAACCAATCACTCACCTATGTGTCATTTATCCTTAAAATCCGACATATAATAGAACATAAACACTGACATGTCTACCATAACATGTGACAGCAGCATGTAATTGCACGCACTCTTAAATCACCTTGGAATTACCTGAACTTTCCCGTGCATGACAATGATCGGCTCAATCAGGTTGATTGTAAGGACACTCTCTGCATGGCAGTGCATGCGTAACCTTTGTTCTACTAACCTTACTACGGGTAATTTAACGAGTTTTCAGTGACATGTACGGGTTGTCATGTGATATTTAAGACCAACTACTTGCCTTGCTTCGGCCATCTTTCAACGTGGTTTCAAAATGTGTTTTTCGACTGGATTTTTGGATTAAATAATTATGGAATTATACACACTTTCTGGTAGGTGTCAGAGTTAATATAAATTGTAATACTGTTAACATTAATGACTGTGTTAGTTGATTCTTAAAACTCAGTCCAGTCGATCTGGGCCAGCTCATCCCCAGCCAGCTTGTGCCTATGATTACGAGAGTAAAATGTTGGACTCCTTATCTTCTTGGTGTAGGTGTAACCATCGCTAGATACAAGGAGGGGCATTCCACGCTGCCACTGGAGGCAATCGTCGCACTGAAGCCCATGCTGGAGTTGTCTCACTTCGTTACTTAAGGCACTTTACGCAACAGAATATCTTTGTGGTTATGATGTCAGAGGAGAGTAGTTGGGTGCGAAGCGCC
The DNA here is from genome assembly GCA_032622095.1 of Siphonodentalium dalli. Classification (NCBI taxonomy): domain Eukaryota; kingdom Metazoa; phylum Mollusca; class Scaphopoda; order Gadilida; family Siphonodentaliidae; genus Siphonodentalium; species Siphonodentalium dalli. The sequence goes on from CP136064.1 coordinate 24,436,385, forward strand.
CGTGATGGTCGAAAGGATCAAGTGATCTTCTCTTTCACCCCCATTATAATGTCAGGTAATTATTGTACTGTGGTCGGCACATGAAAGTGATTATCTATCACACGTTCTGAAGCCATCTAACCCTCTGGTGTGATTAGCCGACTGGTTACTGTGTAAACAACCTGCTTCTATCGTTTTGATAGGAATGGGGACCAGGGAGCAAATTAACTGGCATCGCATCGCAATTTGCTACCCAAATTTGGATAATAGCTACCGGTATGCAATTTGGTATGAATTTAATATGATTTTAGAACAATGCTATCTAATCCTGTCAATGTGAGGTTATTTGCTAATCAAAATTTCAAAAGTAATTTGTTCACTGATGGGGACAATAATGGCTTCTAAGGGTTTCCCAAAATTAACGCAGATAGTGAGATGAACTCATAGAGAATAAGAATTAAGAGAAACTTTATAACATTCAGAATGTGAAAACAGTTCATTATTGGTATTTATGAATTCGTCGGTTTCTAGTTCAAACCGACTAATGTGATATACTGGCTATTATCTTTGTAAAAAAAACGTTACTAAAATAGTCTAAATATCAAAATTAATGGACATAACTCTGAAATATATCATCATCTGAACTTAAGAAATTAATATATATTAACTTAACACAAATTTAATTCCTGGGCCAACTCGGCCATGAAAGCTGGGCCAGCTCGCCCCAAAAACTGCCTGAAGGCTGGCAGAGTTCAGTGGCCCTGGGACGAGCTGGTCCGGATCCAAAAACCAATAGCTAGTCGCTCATGCTGAAGAGCGACCACTGTCTGACTTGATCCAAACATTAAGTTCATCAAGTCAGGTCTGACTAAACCATACCAGGATGTTGTTGTTCTTCTTCTGACTGCTTTGACTCTAAAGTCATTCCAGTAATGGGCTTGTTGTGCTATCTTCGCTTGTGCTTTCTCATTTGATCTTAACGCTATGTGCTGTGATACCCTTGTACATTTTAAATACACTTGTGCGCATGCGTTAGGCGTAACATTTTTAATTATTTAGTTTGCCACAATCGTACTGCTATTGGAACTTTCATTATTAGTTCCATCAAAACGTTTGGAAGATATGATGTATGATTGGAAAGCCTCCAGCTCAGTGTCATTCCCTGTAAGCACTTGTAGCCTCATCCTCACCTCTTCATCGTCATCCGCATATAAAATCGTTCTGTACCTCTCTTCCAATACTCCTCTCTCAATCTCAAACTTCTTGCACCTGTTAATGTAATGGTCGATATCGTCTCTCTCTTCACATTCATCACAGATCTGTAGTGCAGTTGCTATCCCATTTTACTCTGCTACTAAGTAATCGATGTTGTCCTGCTAGCAGCTGGTTGATGATCATTCCCACTCTTCTCGACTTCCCTTTAAAAAACTTCAATTTTCCAACTTCATTTATATGCTGATTTATATGCCTTTCTTCTCCGAATTCATATCTGTAGTCCCATCTCTCAAGAGTTTTTATTATTTTATTTACCTCCTTCTTTGGTACACGTTCTGTACTACATTCATTTGACTCTGTAACCGCCGTACATTGTTTTGCAACACAGGCAACTTTGGCAAGTGTATCGGCCATTTCATTTCCCTCAATCTCTGAATGACCAGGCACCCATGTGCAGTCTACTGTATTCCCATCTTTGCTCAGATTCTGCATATGTCTTCTTATCTTTGTAGCGGTCGCGTTGTAAATATAGAAGGCCGATTAATCAACAGCTCCAACGGAGCATGCTTCTTTGGTCCAGTGGTTAAGACGCCTTGTCTCGTCACCGAAGTTAAGCAACGTCGAGCCCGGTTAGCACTTGGATGGGTGACCGGTGGCCTGAGATTGCGGGTGTTGCCAACTTTCGGTGCGACTCCCGCATTCCACCCTTCTCCCGTTAAACTGGGGGCTCGTCCGGTCCTCAGAGTCTGTGTCATGGTGCGACCGCTCTGAGAGAGGAACTTGGGTGAGGATCACTTGGTTGTGAACCTCAAAACGAGGAAGGGAGGAATGTAGCGGTCGCGTTGTAAATATAGAAGGCCGATTAATCAACAGCTCCAACGGAGCATGCTTCTTTGGTCCAGTGGTTAAGACGCCTTGTCTTGTCACCGAAGTTAAGCAACGTCGAGCCCGGTTAGCACTTGGAAGGGTGACCGGTGGCTTGAGATTTTGGGTGTTGCCAACTTTCGGTGCGACTCCTGCATTCCAAACTTCTCCCGTTACATCTTTACTACTTCTTCTATCTGCTCTCTGGGAATCTCATGTGACTGCACAATTATAATGACAGCTCTACAGTCCGTAAACACCCTTGTTTCCTTGTTCTTTACACTAACTTGTGTAAGATACTCCAGCCCAATCTCTACTCCTTTCAGTTCCGCTTCTATAGCCGCACACATCGGTCCCACATATACCTTCAAATTTGCTTTGTTTCTTCGTTCTCCATCCATAAAAATCACCGCCACCGCACCAGACTCCCCTTTACCACCTTCTCCATTTCTAGCTTTCGTTGCCCCATCGCTGAACACAGTCACAGAGCTCTATCTCAGTATCTGCCCCTCCTTCATGTTTTCCACCCAAGGCCAAGCCTTCACCTTTTGACACTCTTCTTTGTTTCCTTTCATGTCTTCATATTCTTCCACACAGCTAGCCACTTCTCTCTTTGAAAGTCCAAAACAGATGAATTGGTTGAGCTCCTATATTACTATTATTAGCTATATATTATTATTGGGAATTGCCAGACCTGAAGAAATTGGGGAGAAAAGGCTGAAACTTGTGTGTGAAAGGACTGCGCACTGTCACTTCACTATAATCAATTCACGTGCGATTCGAATGATCTAAACGTTTTAATATAAATCTTACTTCGTCTTCGTTTGAAATTTTATTTCGTAGTTTAATAAACGGGATAATTAGTGGCTCAATTTTTGACAAATCTTCGATTGACAAATTTTAATACACCGGAAGTTTACATCCAACAAAAACGACAAAGAAGTCGCGTTTGATTGGCTCTTAATCACCGACTCATTTATTTAAGGTTAATTTTGATTGGTTCCTGATTAAGGTCATGAAAGTTCAAAAGTTCATTGGGTGCAACATTCTGCTCAAACATGCTGCATTCAAAGCATGAAAATTTTTGAAGCTTTAAATAAGACTTTCATCACGTGAATTGAGAAATTATCCACCAGGAGTAGAACTTTTGAAACTTTTTATCATTATGGAAGATGTTGACATAAGACTATTACATGGGCTTTGTCTGTCAGCAGTGGGTCTTATTTCGTTTTCAGCAGGGTTTTTGATAATAAGGCAGCTCATGTTAAGTTACCTCAACACACTTCAGAAGACACTCAACATAGCTGGAGATGTTTGTGAAGACAGAGTCTCTACATGTACTTCAGTCACCGTTCCGTATGTCAGCTCTATGCACTATAACAGTATAAAACTATGGGAGGCCAAATTCACATTTAATAGCCAATTACACTTAAGCGTAATACATTACGCTTACGCGTATGGGAAGCCAAATTTACATTAATAAATAATTGAGCTTAAGCGCAATAAGGAATCCGTTATTGCGCAATAAGGAATCTCTTATTAAAGATCTTCCCTTATTGCGCTTATGCGCAAAAAGGAATATTCTTATTGTGCTTAAGTGCAATAAGAGCTAATTGTGCTTAAGCGCAATAAGGAATATCTTATTATAAGAGATTCCTTATTGCACTTAAGCGCAATTATCTATTAAATGTCAATTTGGCTTCCCATATAAGCGTAATGATATGAAGCTTAAGCGTAATGCTATTACACTTAAGCGTAATTCCATTATGCTCAAGTTAAGCATAATACCATTATGCTTGAGTTAAGCGTAATGCATTATTATGCTTAAGCATAATGGAATTTGTATTACATAATGGCATTACGCTTAAGCATAATGGCATTACGCTTAAGCATAATTCAAATTCCGTATCTGAAAACTGAAGTGGATGCAGCCAATTACTGATGCTAGTAAATTTTGACATACATCTACCTTAGATGATACCATTATACATAAGGTAGTAAGGCTATGAAAACCTATTACGCTTAAGCATAATAGCTAGCATTACGCTTAAGCGTAATTTCATTACGCTCAAGCGTAATGGAGTTGTGAGTGAGGCAATTACGCTTAAGTGTAATGGCATTATGCTTAAGCGTAATTAGATATTAAATGTGAATTTGGCCTCCAATATAAAACCCCTCTCCATGCATGGGAATATGGGAGGCCAAATTCACATCTATTAATTAAAAATTGTGCTGTGAAATTCAATTGCGCTGAAGTGCAATCCAAATGCCTTGCAGCTCAACTCATTTGTGCTGAAGTACAATTGAATTGTAAGGAAAGTCAATTCATTTTAAGAAAAGTCATCAATTGAGCTCAAGCGCAATTATTTATTGTTCCTAAATATATCTCTCAGTCATTGACTGGTCATCAATCTTATTGAACAACAAACATCCAATTAAAATTTTACTTGGATTTTTATCTTACTTGTATAATATGGATCATACATTGATTAGTGTGAGAGAAAGTTACTCGATCTTCAGACCAGTCTGATACTTTATGCTGCAGGAGGACAACATTTGTCCCTAATATTGGCATCGAAGCTCCAGTGTCAGTCTGGGTTTATTATAATTACAAAGCATTTATAATTCGTATTGATTGGACACTACAGTAATGCCCAAAGTAATTGACCACTTAACCACAGCAGAATTATGGGTAATTTTTCAGGATTTAGACGGAAATATGGCTTGTTGCCATTCATCGGAAAGCTCTCGGCAAGAGCTTTCCAATGAATGGCAACAAGCCATATTTCCGACTATTTCAAGGCTTGACCAGATGACTAGTTCGCTCTGTGAAGCATTTGAGATTGTCAGGCCAAACTATGTGGGAAGCCAAATTGAGATTTAAAAAATAATTGAGTTTAAGCACGATCAGGAATCGTCAATTGTGCTTAAGCTTAAGCACAATAAGGGAAGATCTAATTACGTTTAAGCACAATAAGGGAAGATAAAATTGCACTTAAGTGCAATAAGTAAAGATATCATTGCAGTTAAATACAATAAGGAATAATTGTGCTTAAGAGCATTAAAGGAAGCTCTAATTGTGCTTAAGCACATTAATAAAGGAAGCTATAATTGCACTTAAGTGCAATAAGAGCTAATTGCACTTAAGCACAATTAAAAATCTTACTTATTGCACTTAAGTGCAAATAGCTACATTACATATACTCCCTGTAATTCAAATGGTGTAGTCCATGGTGCAATGGTTGGAGTTTATTGGCGACCTGGTGACTGTCCACATGTAGGCCTATTCGGATTATTCCATAAATTTAAATTTTATTTGGAGAGGGGTGATCTCATGAGCTTAAGCGCAATAAGGATGTAATTGTGCTTAAGCATAATAATCACTAATTGTGCTTATGCGTAATAAGGGAAGATCTAATTGTGCTAAGTGAAGATCTTAAGCGCTATAAGGAATATATAATTGTGCTTAAGTGCAATAAGGAATATCTAATTGCAATTAAGCGTAACACGAAAAATTTAATTGTGCTTAAGGACAATAAGGAATATTCTTATTGCGCTTAAGCGCAATTAGAGATTCCTTATTGTGCTTAAGCTAAATTTATTTATTAAATGTCAATTTGACTTCCCATAAAACTTTTGATGTTGTTATTAATTCAATATATTACTCGGTGGGGTTACCCAATACATGTGTAAATAATACCTACCAACCTAATTTTAAACCACAAACCCTAAAGTTATTTTCATGGTTTTCAAGAAATTTGACAGACACGCTACAATCAGGATAGACCTTACTATGTATTTTTTATGATTTCAGCTTTATTTCCACTGTTCAAGCTGTGATGGCTTCAGTCTGTGGATTCGTCATCATCAATTCCTGCAGTGACGATATAATGACGTCTAGGTATGTAATTTTATTGGGGACACTGTGCTTATATGTACATTTTATCAATGAACACTCATACTATTACTAATGATATGTAACAAAGGAATTAGATTGATTGGTAAATGAGTTCCAATTTACATTTGCTACACACAGAATGTACCACTTATAAAGTTCCACATAGTAATTAAATTTTCTTTGAAATGTGTCTCTCTGTGGTGTGAATCTTTTGATATGCCGGTTATTTAGTAAAGGTGATTTTTGACTAAATAATGGGCATACTAGAGTTATATTTCTTTGAAAAACTGAAAATATTAGGCGACAACGGGGAAGTCGTATGATATTACAATTTTCACATTTCCTTTAAATTATTTCATTATTTAATCAAAAGCTGTCAATCCACGGAATACTGTAAAACAATTGGCTGCCAATTGTCATTTAGGTTGTTTCTCGATAACCTAAATTTCTTTATTGCTTTCCCGCAACAGAAATGACAGCAGTGTCGAGTGACCACGCCTATACCGCGTGCCTAAAAATGTACATGGAAACTTTTCGATATTTTCTACCATTTAACATGAAATTTCGGTGCTACATAATAATTCCTTCGGGTATGACTGTATTGATAATAACCTACTAGATGCTACTATTCAGTGCACAAGTAACCAGTCAAATCAACAAGATGGAACATTTGCAAAGAAATGAAACAGGGAAATTAAAACTATCAAGGGTTTGTACCACCATGGTCAAATATCAATCCCACATACAATGGCAGCTGTCCGTTGCCACACGATGTGTGATCAGTTGCGACAAGCCAATCAAAAATGCTCAATTGCCAATGATCAATCGATGATCGATGATCAATCAATAAGCACAAGTTTTGAGTGACAGAACAGACAGATGTCTCTTGCAACTTCAAGTGTTTTTTCGTCGGAAATAGTCTCAATGGTGTATGCTCGTTATGCTTCCAATCCTACTTTTGCTGGTTCTCTTGTGGAATGACAGATTAAATTATAAGAAATAACCCTTGTTTCAATTAAGGTTATGAGTTATAACCGAAAAGTTTGAAGATAAATTTTCTATAACTGCGCTATGCGCATTATAGAATTTATCTTCAAACTTTTCGGATATAACTGCATAACCTTAATCGAAACAAGAGTTATTTCTTAAATAAACATGACAGTCCCTGTCAGACTATTGAGCACTCAATCATGAGACTAGAGAGGTCGGTACGAATGTATTATTACTGTAATCACTGATTCAGAGGTATACATTATTTCTGCTGCAGGCCTGAGAATAAGGTGCCTGTCATTTGCAGAATGAGGTCCCCAGAGGGCGAATTTAGTAGCGCTATCTTGCACAACGGGAGATTTGAGAATTCACCGCTGTCCTAGATGGTTTCCAGATGATAACTTTAATTTTAGTTATCTGATTGTTTTCATATTTCATAAGTGGCTCACATGGAAATACAGATAAAGTTCGCATTTGGGTTCGGTCCGCCTAGTTATTTCTAGATATCATAACAAGCATGTATATCTGTCATTCTAGGCAACATAAAATGGGTTTTCATACATTTTGAGTATTATTTCGTATGATTATCTTCCTGTCAGACTGGAAATAAAAAAATATATTTCTATGAGAGCCCAATAAAATATTTTGAGTTGAGATGTTTATTATAGGATGAGGTGGAACAAAGCATATTTTTATTTTGGCCGACCAAGCAACTGACAGCTAGTGACTAATGAACAAAAAGTCTGAAAACAACTATCATCTACATGTACATCAACAATATATATTGAATTTGTTCTTGTTCTCACTAATAACTCTCCAATTATGAGATATTTTCAAAACTTGACGGTAAACATTGGAAAAGGTCAAAGCATGGAAAAATATTCTGAAAATTATATTCAGACTAAAATAATTGAACTTACTGAATGATTAGTGATGTTTGTTGCTGACAAATCACTGTAACAGTTTTGTTTATATACCAATGGTTTCAAAATGCTAAATTTTATTGGAGAACTATCAATAACGAATATAAGAACAAAGTTTATGTATTTTATCCCTATTCATCTTAGTGGTGATGTGTTTACAGACTTTTATTATTTTTGCCATTTACCCACGGCGTGTGCCTTGGGCCCCTTTAATGGTGCTGATGTGTTTACAGACTTTTATATTTTTTGCCCATATACCCACTGCGAGTGCCTTGGGGTACTTTAATATTGGTGACGTTTTTACAAACTTTTATAATTTTTGCCATTTACACACTGTGAGTGCCTTGGTTTACTCTGTATGGTTTTGCTTTCTATTCTAGGCATTGGATAACACAGAGATATGCATGGTTCAGCTTTCCGTACTTCTATTATGATGCCGTGGCAATGTATCAGGCTTATTACCATAGCAACGCTCACATACATAAATACACCAGAGAGCAGCGATTCAAAAGCTTCATGACTGAGAAGAAACTGATGATGGTTCATCACTTACTGTTGCCATTGGTATTCTTTCCGATCGTATTGGTGCGTATTTAAAGACATATTATGGACTTGTTCGGGTTCGTGAAACTGATAAGTTAGTATTTAGGCACAATGTCAACTGGATGAAGGTAGCATTCTACTAACATCGCCGAATATCTCAAGCGAATCGACCATACCACTCCATAGAAAGCATCATCCGAACTATGCTCAATTGTAAATATTTACTTCTCGATTCACAACACAACTATTGCGATAAACTAACGAAAATGATTTAGCCTTCGATATAGTCACTGCATTTAATGAATATATAAGAATTATGGTGTGTATTGTCAATTTGGATATAATATTTGTAAAAAAAAAAAACGACCTTGATCAAGATTATTCTCCATTTCTACCGGAGATGGATGTTGATTTTCTTAATGTGTTCCACAGAGTATTGATGCCAGTTGGTCTGACATTTTGTGTGGAACGCGAAAGCATTCCACACATAAAAAAATCAACATCCATTACTTATATTTACACTCAACTGAGTCAATTGGCAGATTATAAGAGCATTTAGCACCCATTTCCAACATTATTCTCATAGCTCGTTGCGACAATATGGAAGCAAGTAGAGGTGTGCGTGTGATATTACGTGATGTAATTTCGACCAACCAATGTCCTGCATTCATGTTCCATAGCGCGAATGCACATGTGAGTGTAAATATACATGTGTATATCAACACATTCACTCCTCAGTCAACTAAAATCAATTATGGTTGAAGAGCTGATATCAAGTGATGCTATACAGTAATGCCCTAAATAATCGACTCCTTAACCAGAGCAGAATAATGGGTAATTTTTCAGGATTTAGTCGGAAATATGGCTTGTTGCCATTCATCGGAAAGCTCTCAGTGAGAGCTTTCTGAGGAATGGCAAAAAGCCATATTTCCGACTAAATCCTGAAAAATTACCCATAATTCTCAGAGCTTTCCGATGAATGGCAACAAGCCATATTTCCAACTAAATCCTGAAAAGTTACCCATAATTCTGCTGTGGATAAGGAGTCGATTGGGCATTACTGTATGCAATGAAAATCGCTCTTATGTCATTATTTTTTGAAGGACAAACAACTAATTTATTAGTCTGTATTGCAGTATCTCCGAGGAGGACGTGGAGAGTTCTTTGTCGGTGTGTTCTATATGATAGAACTGGCTGTTCCGTTCATATCCTTTAGACAGATCTTAGTTGTGGTGAGTATTGTGGCGTGTTATTAATATGATAGAACTGGCCATTACTCAGGTACATCTTAACTCAGATCCATGTTCTCGTGCAGAGAAGTCATCGACTGAGAAATGTATTCTTCGTTGGAATTTGTCAGAAATCTTCAAGATTCTCGTCCTTATATCTCCATTAGAACAACAGAACAACAACCAGTGACTCCCGACATTGGCGACCATTGGGACCGACGGACATGGGCAACCATTGGGACCGACGGACATGGGCGACCATTGGGACCGACCCACATGGGCGACCATCGGGACCGACCGACATGGGCGACCATTGGGACCGACCGACATGGGCAACCATTGGGACCAAACGACATGGGCGACCTTTGGGACCGACCAACATGGGCGACCATCAGGATTTTCAAGCTTGATATGAATTGAGGGACATCTCAATGTGCTATTCCAATCAATACATGGCCATTTCGATAAGGAATGAGAATTTGTTCAGGCTCAGTGAAGCAAACTCATTTGAAACAGTGAACACTCTGAAATGAGTGAAATCTGATATAGATGGAGCACTGAACACTCATAACTCACCCAAGGCCATACTAGGGACACCTACAGATACATATATACTAGGAACACATACAGATACATATATATTAGGGACAGATACATATATACTAGGGACACATACAGATACATATATACTAGGGACACATACATATATATATATATATATTAGGGACACATACAGATACATATATACTAGGGACACATACCGATACACTGGTATATAATACCTGCACATGTCAGACACACTATATCCAGGCTTTTCTTCATCTAGTTATATTATATTAGCTGAAACAGGCTCCCTTCCGGAGCCCTTATTCAGCGTCAGACGGGCCCGTGTATGCTTGCATACATTTTGATCTTAAACAGAGGCCACATTTTGATCGTTTAAACAGTTTGATTTTGAATTTTCTTTTTTTAAATAAATTTTTTAATTGACAAATATTTGTAAAAAAGAGTCACCACACCAAATCTGGTTGAAATCGGACCAGCAGTCTGGGAGAAAAATCCTGACAGACAGACAGATCCTACTCTTTTATAAATATAGATTCATTGATTTAAACATGCACTACGGATTGTCGTCTGTTCCAGTCCATATGGGGCTCTCTATGGGTTAGACACATTATATACAGTTATTTTCTTCAATTGCAGCTCAAGATGAAAAGCCGTCCGATATACATAGTTGCAGGGATCGCCATGATCATGTCATTCTTCATATCACGAGTTCTGGTGTTCCCATTTCTGTTCTGGAAGTATGCAACATATAAAGGCATTCCATTGTGGAGCGTACCTCATAACATACCCATAAAGTGTAATGTTGGCTGTTTAGTTATATTACTGCCACAGATATATTGGCTTTGTATCATGATACGAGGCGCTGTGAGGGTGATATATAAAATACACAAGAGATCAACTTGACTAGTTAGTTATACCTCATGACCCAAGTGTGTCTCATGTTAGGAACACGACAATCAGATTACTTCCATTAGCCTGCATAATCTATTAAGTTTGAGGGGCTTTCCTGACTGGGTGGTATTGAGCGACTAGTTTCTTAACCCTTTCATGATGGGAGCGCACTGGTACAGCTTTAATAATCCTGTACCAGGGCATTCACTTTATGCGAGTCTCCCATAGGGAGCCACACATATATAAGAGAATGCACTGGCTTACAAGGTTAAGGTAAATATTATTAGACCAATGTATTCTCTTATATATGTGAGGCTCCCTATTGGACACTCGCATATATAAGAGAATACATTGGCACAGGGTTTTCACACAATTTCAGGAAGCTCCGGTCATGGAAGGGTTAAGGGACATCACACACTATAACAGGATCTATATTTCTGATAGCTCCCATCATGAGACCGGCATATAATAATACGCCAATCACCTATCAACATGCCTGTAGAAGGGCTGCATTAATGCCAAAGTAGAGGGAATATCTGTGTGATAATTACTATCATAAATCATGGCCCTCGCAGTCACATATTAAGAATACGACAATCAGATTAACTACCTGTTGTAGGTGATAACTTGCATTAGCCTGCACAATATGCTGTGGGTGAGGGGGGCTTCCTGACTGGATCGTATTTGAGCAACTAGTTTCTTAATAAATAACTTTCACTTTCCTTATGAAAATAAATTTTACCAAATGTGAATTATATTTGGCAAGCAGCAGCGCGAACCCTGGAAGAAATGATCAATTCTTATCGAAATTACGAACGGAATGTTACATTGAGATGGCCCCTCAACAAGGTTGAAAAAACGGTCCAGATTTACAAAGATTTACCCATACTCATTGACCAGTAGTTCCTTCAGGAAATGTTCAGATAATATGGCTTATTGTTGAACTTATTATCTGAACATTTCCTAAGGGACCACATTGGGATAGCCCACTTCCAGTTCAGATTTGTGTAAAGGACTGACAGATCTTGTGCTTTATTCTTTCTTGGATCGTTGCCAACGAATACAGTAATGCCCTATATAATTGACTCCTTAACTACAGCAGAATTATGGGTAACTTTTCAGGATTTAGTTGGAAATATGGCTTGTTGCCATTCATCAGAAAGCTCTCAGTGAGAGCTTTCCGGTTAATGGCAACAATCCATATTTCCGACCAAATCCTGAAAAGTTACCCATAATTCTGCTGTAGTTAAGGAGTCGATTATTTAGGGCATTACTGTATCATTCACTGTTCATATTAAAACGGTAATGTTTATTATTATCATCCATCCCTTAACTAAAACTATTTCTGATTGGGCAAAAGCTGTCACATGATAATCCAGTCAAGTCATATTGGACTCCCGAAAGTCATATTGAACTCCCGAATGTCATATTGGACTCGTTTATGACTTTTATCAAAATTATCGGGACTCAGGGTGACGTCATTTGGATAAACATACAGATGGATAATAAAAATGTCGTTATACAATGTTGTGTACAGAATGTGTTTTCTTGTATTCGTCCAGGTTGTGGTGAAAAGTCATATTGGACTCAACACTAAGCTCAACGTATCACCACAACCTGGACTCGTACAAGAAAAACACGTACTGTACACAACATTGTATATATAACTTGATATTGTATTACATGTATAACCTAACCTATTAAAACTGTAATGTTTATTATTACAGGGTATTATATGAGGGGGAGACTTACATTTTAGGTGTTTATTACATGTGTAACCTAACCTATTAAAACTGTAATGTATATTATTATAAACTAATTTTAATCGGCAGCAGTTTCCTCAATGAATTTGTTTTTATTAGAGTTTTATATTTAATCTTTACTTGTTAGAATTTTATAATTAATAATTTCTTGTTAGAATAAAATTTGTTAACATCCAGTTGAATTTGTTTCCCTCCAAAATACCAAACTAATATTGAGGTATTTCCAAGTAAAAATAGAACTAAATTATCCCATTTTAAAGGGGGACTGTACACTAAATCCGACCATTTATGGGACCATCTCCTTTTGTACTCAACAAAATGTATGCAACAAATGAATGAATTTGAGCCATGCATTACTGCAAAGTACACTAGTGTGCTCTTCAAATGATGCAAACAACATGGTAATTATAATGAAAATGAATTTATGACTCCAGTCATAAATTCATTTTCCTTGTAATTACCATGAATTTTGCATCGCTCATAGAGCACACGATTGTATTTTGCACTAATACATTGTTCAAATTCATTCATTTGTTGCATATCTTCTGTTGAGTATAAAAGGAGTTGGTCCCATAAATGGTCAGATTTAGTGTACAGTACCCCTTTAAGACTTCATTATTATACCTGAATAGTGAATAAACTATCTCAATGTAGCTAAATAAAATAAATCATCCAATGTTTAGACTCGGTTATAATAACAATGAAAGTGTCAATGGCACTGTAGCTCGACTTGGAGAGCTGATAATTGCATGTGTTACAGTCAATGGAGCCATTAGGAATGCAGACAGTTGAAATGTCCAAGTTGTACTAGATGTCAACATGAAGAGATGTATATATAAATTAAAATCAAAGATGGCCAACAAAATTTGGAAAAATTTGATGACTCCAATCTAGTGGTCATCCCGAGGATCCAATATTGGAGCTTCGTGAAGTTTTGAGAAAACCCTCTGCCAATGTATTCTCTTATATATGCGTCTCCCTATGGGAGACTCATATATAAGAGAATGCACCAGCACAGGATCTTTTATGCTGCACCAGCGCCGGTCCCGTCATGAAAGGATTAAGTTTAGTGACAATCTGACAAGGGATTTTGTTTGGTGATTATCGGATGAGAGATGTGACCTGTAGGGTGTGTCAATGTTAATTGTTGATGGATGAACACAAATTAGCCATGGTTAAATAAGACTAGCATCATATACTGAAATCAAATGTACATTTTATTTCACAAGGTAGACAATAAATAAATATAATTGTTATAGAACAGAAAAAATGTGGATAAAATTCTGCACAATTCTTTTCTCTATAAACTTATAGTTGCAAAAGCTCCGATGAAGCACTAAATCGAGAAGCATCTTCACATCACCTCATATAGTGAGCCCCACACAGATAGCTTAATGTACTGCTGACTGTCGTCTGCTCTGCTTTCTATGGGGCTCTACATGGGTGTTATTACTACATATAGCTTCCAAACCCGACCATCCCCTGCCCATTCACTACCAGGAAATTTAGACATATAGAACATATACAGTAATGCCATAAATAATCAACTCTTTAACCACAGCAGAATTATGGGTAACTTTTCAGGATTTAGTCGGAAATATGGCTTGTTGCCATTCATCAGAAAGCTCTCAGTGAGAGCTTTCCGATGAATGGCAACAAACCATTCAGTGATAGCTTTCCAATGAATGGCAACAAGCCATATTTCCGACTAAATCCTGAAAAGTTACCCATAATTCTGCTGTGGTTAAGGTACAATTATTTAGGGCATTACTGTATTATAAATATAAGGGCAATAAATTACTGACATAAGGTAATATATACTCTAAATGCTATTTATTTTAGTCGAAACCAACACCATTATAATTTCCAACCAGATTCTATCTATGAAAATACCATTCTAGGGATAGAGGAAGCAAGAAAGGGCTCCGGAATCTATGCTCACGTTGCCCCTCCCAGCTGAGGGCAAATCCTCCCCCACACTCCGACGTCCCTGTGCCATTCTATGAAATACATTCTTGATGAATATCTTAACAGGGAATATGTAAAAAAGTTTCTGAAAATAATAACTACTGTCACTTCAATGATCTTCTATCCAAGTTAATATTTTAATATTTCATTAACCACTTTTCGGCTGAGTTGAATCTTAATTACTTCACATCTCACAAACCACAGAAAATCGTCTAATATTAAAGGGACACAATCCGATTCGATGGTCCCCATATCATCAGATTCCAACAAAAAAAATTCTTCAAAAGACGCTTTAGTTATCAGAATCAATTAATTGCCAATACATATACCAAACAATCGTCGAGGCTAAAAAAAAAAACAATTCCTCGGCAATAAGGCTATGAACCGCAGAGTTGCATAATCTACAAATACATGTATAATATAATAGGGCTGACCCGTGACCTTACATCATGGAAATTCAATACTAGAGATCTGCTCCATTCATTCTATAAGCAAAATAACAAAAATATGTGATTAATTTCAACTCACCATCAGTAGTCAATATATGTACAAATGATGGACGTTATTTGGCGGAAATGTTTGCAAATCCAACAATTTCAGGTATATCTCATAAAAATACATCATAACTTAATTTTCATAAAAACTTGAATTGCATCCATCAGAGTTGATGTTTTAGGTTTAAAGGGTGCATCCAAGCCTTGAAATAGTGTGTCTGTCATAGCGGGCTAGCATCACAAAATTCACCCTCTGGGGACCTCATTCTGCAAATGACAGACACACTATTTCAAGGCTTGGGTGCATAACAAGAGGTTACACTTATCTCCACACAATTGTAAAGTGTGATAATAACTCCATTTTTACGGTCAAAACACACTTGTTGCCACTTACAATATGTACTTGTCCAGATAGTAACAATAGCCTTTATCGGAAATAGCCAAAAAGAGGGTACACATGTCTGCACAAAATTGTAAGGTGTGATAATAATTCCATTTTTACACTTGCTGCCACTTGCCATAATTTATTTGCTAAATGCAAATATATTTTAGAGTTGACAACAAATTACATTTGGCAAAACATCTGGCAACAGAGTTCTCAATTTCATAAGAAAATATAAAGTATTTATAAACTAATTGTTGCTCATCCATATGCAATCAAGCCTTGAAATAGTGTGTCTGTCATTTGCAGAATGAGGTCCCCCAGAGGGTGAATTTAGTGATGCTACCCCGCATAGCGGGCTAGCATCACCAAATTCACCCTCTGGGAACCTCATTCTGCTGAGGTGTGAGCAGAATGTCCCCAGAGGGTGAATTTGGTGATGCTAGCCCACTATGCGGGGTAGCATCACTAAATTCACCCTCTGGGGACCTCATTCTGCAAATGACAGACACACTATTTCAAGGCTTGTATGCAATCAAGCCACGAAATCCCCAATTGTTAGTAGCGGATTATGTTGGTTGGGGACTTCCAGTTGCCTGCAATAAAGCCTGATTTTAGTGTGCCTGTCATTTGCCGAATGAGGTTCCCAGAGGGTGAATTTAGTGATGCTATCCCACATAGCGGGTTAGCATCACCAAATTCACCCTCTGGGGACTCATTCTGCTTAGGTCTCATCTGCTTTGGGAGACAAAGACTCAGATTTAAGTTCTCAAATGGTGAATATTGTGATGTACACCCATTGGTAACCTCGATTATGCAATGTGTTGTTTGCCAATTTGGGGAAATAGAGAAACTAAACTAAAAAAGAAATAGAAGCTATGTGAAGAAGTTTCTATAGAAATTTCATAATAAAGAAATTTCCAGAGAAAATGATGCCTAAGCAGAATGAGGTCCCCAGAGGGTGAATTTAGAGATGCTAGCCCACTATGCGGGATAGCATTCACTAAATTCACCCTCTGGGGACCTCATTCTGCAAATGACATGCACCTTATACTCTGGCCTGCCTGCAATAACGCCCAAAATTGTAGGTTTCCTGTGCATAGATAACAAAATAAAATGGTGATATATGCTCTACTCAAATCTGAGAATAGTTTTATAATAAAGACACAAACAAATCATAAACAGAGCACGTGACAAACTATATTCTTATACTATATTCTTATACTATATTCTTATACTTATCAAACTATATTCTTATACTATATTCTTATACTTATCATTTATTGCAGTCATTCGATTTTGAAAAATCTAGGTGTATAATTATATATGTACAAGCACCGAATTACAGGAAAAAAAAACAGTCGATTGTTGTTAACCCTACCATTGCTGTCAAGAGTTGTGTCAAGATATCAACTTTACCAAAATCGCAAATTCGCACATTTTTTTGTTACCTACCTTCCCCAACGATACCAAGGTTTGTTCTCATCTCTGAAAGCAACTTCCACAAGGTTTAATAGAGGTACTCAATCCGATGGTCCTCATATCATCAGATTCCAACAACATCAACATTTTTTTTAAATGCCCCTTCAGATATCAGAATCGATTAATTGCCCAAAAATAATGCTAACCACAGTCAACTATAGTATAAAATTGCCCAAAACCTGTTATTTATGAACATTTTGTTCAACGAAATTTGTCCGGATTGACAAATATATCTAATACCATCTGCTATTTGGTCCAAGATCATCAACTTTTTGCAGACCGCCAAAAAGTACCAGTGGTAAAAAATAATAGACTTATCTGTCCGTTTCCTCATGTGACTGAAACCAACGGTTACGTGATTGCAAAATACATGTAACCGACATCAATATTTGACTGCAGTAATTTACAAGGTTACATTCTCTGAGAAGTTTACACGACCACAATTAATTAACGGGTGTTGATTGGGTTACTTTTAGCACACATCGTGTAAAATTCTATGTCGAGACAGAGCGTCGAACTGAAGACACCGACTGACTATAGAATAAAATTAATAAATTTCTGGTACAAGTACAGTAATGCTCTAAATAATCGACTCCTTAGTCAAAGCAGAATTTTGGGTAACTTTTCAGGATTTAGTCGGAAATATGGCTTGTTGCCATTCATCTTAAAGCTCTCGCTGAGAAATTTCTGATGAATGGCAACAAGCCATATTTCCGACTAAATCCTGAAAAGTTACCCATATATAATTCTGCTGTGGTTAAGGAGTTGATTATTTAGTGCATTACTGTATGCATATCATGTCTATTTCTCTCCATTTGTGGTTTGTTTGTGTGTATAAAAAGAAATTAACTTTAAAATATGTTAGAATGAAATCATGAGTATAAATTTTATGTTGGGCACTATATTCACAACACTTTTATCTTAATAAAGATACAGTCAGAATTCCCAGCTCATTTTTGTATAAAACTGAAATTTTAACTTATTTTAATAAAATCAATGTAAAATAATGGATAAAAACATGTTCGATATATGTTTTTATTATATAACTGTTTTTGTGTGTGTTTTATATTTCTGTATTGGTTTTCTTAATAATCGTATTATTATATACTTGCCTATAAAAATTAATTACCGAAACGTAGATTATCGTATGTAACTCCTAGAAGCCACAGTGAAATACAATTTTGTTATCTTACTGTAGCTTGCTGGCGGTTTGTGCGAGTGCAAATTAATACGCGCAGTATGCACCACACTCTTTACCGTTTGTGAACAGACATTCGTATTGCTCAATTTGTTGTACTATTAACCCTTTGAGTGCCAGGTCCGATTTTTGTATCAACCCATATACCCTGTGCCAATGCATTCTCTTATATATGCGAGTCGACCATAGGTCGCCTCGCATATATAAGAGAATGCATTGGCCTAACACTTTTTTTTTTACAATTGTTTACATTTTTAATAATTTATTCTTATATTCTTTAACAGACTTATTTTGTAGGTTTAGGGCTGATGAGATCGGCCCTGGCACTCAAAGGGTTAAAAGTGAAAATGCTGCATAATGTAGCTACTTTGAGCATCAATAAGATGCATATAATAAAAATAGCAACAGTTTTTTGTTCTAATACTAGTACTTGAAACATCGCAATCATGTCTGGAAAGAAATATACAATTTTCATTCACGGCTGCAAACTAAGCTGCAAGCAGCCACACGTGAAAATTTTATATTCCTTTCCAGACACTCATGAGATATTTAGGTATTCAGACAGAAACTGTAGGTAATCTCTATACATCGAACATGATAGTATATTCAGGTGTCGTTCCAAACCTCTTATTTTATAAACTCGACTCAAAAGTACAAGAAAAACAGGTTTTCGTATAAAAAAAAAAAAAATGGCCGGAAACCCTGAAAACATCTTTAAAGATAGTGTATCTCTTCCAGAACACAAATTACAACAACATTTTTATAAAATCTGATTTTTCAAGAATACAAATACCTTTTTCTGAGAATAAAACAGAAAAAAACTGAAGATTAGAAATATTATTTGTCTATAAAGGCACAATAAAGTGGTCTATTCCTGATGTAGCCAAGCAATATATCTGAATAGAAATGACATTTTGTCTTGATGGAGAGTGCTAACAAGATAGAGTTCTCCCCCTTGCTATGTTCCAAACATTTCTGCGAGATCACCTGAACTTTCAGTTCCAAAAATAGCCCATAAAACTATCCCGAAAAATTGTATGTATTCCAGTAATGCCCTAATTAATCGACTGCTTAACCACAGCAGAATTATGGGTAACTTTTCAGGATTTAGTCGGAAATATGGCTTGTTGCCATTCATCGGAAAGCTCTCGGGCATTACTGTATACCAAAAAAATCGAAATAAGATCAATATTAATTGATAGAAAAGTTTCTGGACAGGTGTCTTTGATTCATATTTATTATTTTATACCCAGGAATCTATTTAACACTTGCTAGGAAGAGATACACTATCTGTTACCCTTTCTACACTAAATACACATTGACGAGTAGTTGCCTTAGGAAATGTTCAGATAATAAGTTCAACAAACGACCTATAGTCGGAAATATCATTTACCACCAATGAATATGAATCCTTCTGCTCTTGTATTATCCTTTTTTCTGTCCGTCATCTTAATTTATTACCTGAACACCCCTCCAAATGAATAATAGATAATTCCAATGTAGGCTTTTATAAAATGAATTGGAGAATCCATTTAGTATAGAAAGGGTGAAATCATGAACTAGAGGTACAAGTCTATAGCAGGAAACTTTTTCCTTAACTTCCTGTAACTTCTATGATAAAGTACGTTAGCACATAACTTTTACCTTAACTTCTATGATAAAGTACGTTAGCACATAACTTTTTCCTGTAACTTCTATTATACAAAGTACGTTAGCACATAACTTTTACCTTATTAAGAAGGCGCCCAATCGTGATTAAAAAAAATATCAATTTCAAACTATCAATTTGAAGATAAAATCATTATCCCTTAAAAAACTACATAAAGTCTGAAAAGATGAGTCAGCACATACCCTAGGTGGGTTCATAGAGATTATTAATATAGTGTTTTTTTTAATATTTCCTGTGAAACTGTCAATCAACCTACATGAAAATGTGGGTGTCTTTATTTTGTTTAAACCACTTTTTTTCATAATTCGAACATAGCTCTCATATTGTGAGGGTAAACACATGTTGTTATAACACTACAGCATACATCGGTTATAAAGGATAAATATTTCTCCCTTCAAATTGAGATTTTTTGAAAATTCACAATGGGGCACCTCCTTAAATTCTATGATATAAAGTATGTTAGTCATAACACATATTTACTTCTACCACATGGACCCTTTTATAAAGAGTCGGAAGTAATATAAGCATAGGATATCACAGTAAAACATCTCAGATACAAGTCAACTTTCTATGCTATTTCAATTGGACACTTAGTTATGCAATGTTAGCAAATGACGCATCTTGATGCTGACTTTTTTATGCACAAGTTGGATTGTTGTAATCATACTGATGAGAATGTTAGTCTGTGAATATTATGCACAAAATGAGACAATGGAAATATATCAACATCATGCGTAGTACATGTAGAAGAAAACCTGGATATAGTTCAACAAATTCACCCTCTAGGGACCTCTTTCTGCTTAGGCTCCATATTCTGGGAAGTATCCATAGTTGAGGTGACTAATAGGTGGACATCAATTGGGGGAACTTCAATCCCTATCCCAGTTCTCCCACAGCAGTTGAGGCCTAAGCAGAATGAAGTCCCCAGAGGGAGAATTTGGTGATGTTAGCAAGCTGTGTGGGATAGCATCACTAAATTCACCCTCTGGGGACCTCAGACACACTATATCCAGGCTTGGTTTGGACTCCATCATATTTAATATTTGAAATAAAAACTAGCAAATAATGAAAAATATACAGAAAAACAAGGTCATTTCATATAACGTCCCACAGCACAGTATATAATATGGTGACGATCATAATGTCATGGCGACGATGTGATTGATGTCTCCAAATTTTACATATTATTGTAATTGCCAGAATATGTGTGCACAGTGCTACAACTGATGATTTCTAGTGTTTTAATACTAAGAAATAAATGTTAGGCTGCTCAAAAAGTACAAGTATATACAGTAATGTCCTAAACAATCGACTCCCTGGGTAATTTTTCAGGATTTAGTCGGAAATATGGCTTTTTGCCATTCATCAGAAGCTCTCACTGAGAGCTTTCCGATGAATGGCAACAAGCCATATTTCCGACAAAATTCAGAAAAATTTCCATAATTCTGCTGTGGTGAAGGAGTCAATTATTTATGGCATTACTTTATTTTGTTATTGTTTCACGTTCTTCATTGTGAAAATGGTTTTACAAGCTTTGTATTATACGGTGAATGTCTTCCATATCTTTAAAAATAGAATCTGTTGTGTTTGGGTGTGTTAACACATATGCAAACAATGAAACATGTGAATCTAACAGTTTCAATAATATATGGTACAAATAGAGGGTCTACAATGAGTCCCCAGTTTATAGCGAAATTTACAAAACGAGTCCAGTAAATCAGGTCTGGTGTAAATTTTGCTATAAACTGGAGACAAGTTGTAGATTCTATTTATTACTTGATCTAAAACCTCCATAAAACATACTTAAATCAATAAATGGGATGAGAAAGTAGCAGCAGCTTCTAAAGGCCTGTGACGACGTTTCATCTAACTATGTGTTGTTTGCCCGAGTAAAGAAATGTGACCCGCCATATCAAATCCAGTCTTAAGTCGGGATTTTTTTTACCCTGTGCCAATGCATTGTTATATATGCGAGTCGACCATAGGTCGCCTCGCATATATAAGAGAATGCATTGGCCTAACAATGTTTTATCATTTTTTTAAATAAATGTTTCTTACAATTTTTAGGACATAAAATAAAAAACATCCATTACCCTGCAGGGAGCCCCACACATATATAGAAGCATATAGAAGCATATATTTCGTGTGCTCATGTTTGTCTGGGGCTCTGTATGAGTGAAATAATAAAATTGTTAAAGAATACAAGAAAAAATTATTAAAATTGTAAAAAATTGTTAGGCCAATGCATTCTCTTATATATGCGAGGCGACCTATGGTCGACTCGCATATATAAGAGAATGCATTGGCACAGGGTAAAAAAAATCCCGACTTACGACTGGATTTGATATGGCGGGTCACAAATAGTCTCAGATAATTAAGACTCTTTGATGTATTTAGTGGCATAAATTAAATAAAATAACTTTTCAAGACGTATCAATATCAGTCACAGACACCAATTCTTCTTCATTCCTCATCCCCCCCCCCACGGACACCAATTCTTCTTCATTCCTCACTCGTAGCATACAGAATGTAAACAGATGACAAATCGGAAGGCAAAGATCACATTTGCGCAACAATAATACATTTGGGTACATCTAGCACTATTTCCTGTTATACAATGACCGTTGTATATCATTATTATAGAATGGGTTTAATAAATGAAATAAGGGTCAGATCATATAATAAATCATAATTCCCAATTGATCAAACACAATGGATTCTTGTGAACCTATGGTCCTTTATTGAGCTTATTAACTGAAAATTTCCTAAGGGAAGCACTCATCAATGAGTGTTTAGTACAGTAAAGGTTAACGCAAAATAATAATGGAATGTTAAAATGAAGCGCATGCAAGAAACATGTACATCCCCGTATAAAAGGAGGTGAATACTGCTAACAAACCTGGATATAGTGTGTCTCACATTTGCAGAAGAGGTACCCAGAGGGCGAATTTAGTGCCGCTATCACGTACAGCTGGCTAGCATCACCGTTCACCCTCTGGGGACCTCATTCTGCTTAGGCTTCATCTTCTGGGAAGTATCTAATAGTCTCAAATTAACATTGTTTTCAGTTACGTTTTCCCTTCTGTTTAGTTTCTATATCGCCTAATTTGCAGCAGATAAAATGCATTATCGAGGCGACTAATGGGAGAACATCACCAACTTCAACTGGGAAACTTCA
This sequence comes from Siphonodentalium dalli, assembly GCA_032622095.1. NCBI lineage: Eukaryota > Metazoa > Mollusca > Scaphopoda > Gadilida > Siphonodentaliidae > Siphonodentalium > Siphonodentalium dalli. The sequence goes on from CP136064.1 coordinate 24,459,618, forward strand.
ATCTGATCCTAGGTCTCCCATAGCAGTCGAGGCCTAATCACAATGAGGTCCCCAGAGGGTGAATTTGGTGACTAGCCTGCCATGCAGGATAGACGTAACTAAATTCACTCTCTGAGGGACCTCATCTGCAAATTTCAGACACACTATATCCAGACTTGACTGCAAAGCTGCCTACAATTCCATTTGTGCAATTTGTTTTTTTTTTATACGAACAGAGAATTAAGTTCCTCATGCCTTGATATTTTCCAGGAAAACTTGGCCAAATAATATATTTTCTATTTTATTTTATTGTAGATTAATTAGTTTATTTTTTATCTCCTTGAAATAACTTGTATAACACCCTCTTTTGGTGATAATGGAGAGCTAGAGAACACAATAATTTTATTATTTGGCCTTATAAAGAATAATACGTTTCTATTATATTAATTGGCATATTGTTTAGCCGGAAACTAATCCAAATGCTTTTTTCTTGAGAACAAAACAGGTTTATGATAAGCAGGATTGACAAATGGGAGCCTGGATTACAATAGCTTTATACCCGACTTGGCCTGATTGCTACAATGATCAAATTTTAATATACAACCATCAAATAACCAATGGAGGGAAGAATCCAGACATTTTTTTGGTATACCTATTCTGCTTTTGAGGATGTCTGCAATGGTTAAATATTCCGTACTAGACGCTTGATTAAGCAAGTAAAGGCTTTATTTCAACTGCACATTAATGATTTTGCATTGCACAATGTAGAATTATGGAAAATTTCCTTAAATATGTAGAAAATTCAGATTGAATAAATACTATAGACCAGAAATTTGGGCGCCCAAAACAGCCTGGATCCTTCCCTGCAATGTTCTGGCTCCAGTAAGAAACAGCATCTTTGATTGGTCAGAAGTCACGCAAAGTATTTTTTAGATATTTACATCTCAAGCCATCAATCAAAGGGAAACTAAGACATCTCTCAACGGCCTGCTTCTTCATGACGGGCTACCATCATTAAATTCACCCTCTGGGGACCTTTATGCTTCGCATCATTTTCTTTGGAAAGTTTATTATCAAATATCTATAGAAACTTCTTTACATAGATTCTATTTCTTTTTTAGTTTAGTTTCTTTATATCACCAAATTGGCAGATGACGCATTCGAGTTTCCCAATGGGTGGACATCACAATATTCACCATTTGGGAACTTCGATCTGAGTCTGTCTCCCATAGCAGATGAGACCATGCAGAATGAGGTCCCCAGAGGGTGAATTTAGTGATGCTAATCCGCTATGCAGGATAGCGTCACTAAATTCACCCTCTGGGGACCTCATTTTGCAAATGACATGCACCTTATTCTCGGGCCTCGTTGTAAATCTTGTCATATGAAACACATTTTAGTTTTGTTCCTTACATGACAAGTGCAAAGCAAATATGGTATGAACTGGTCACAAGTTATCTACATTGATGTGTTGATAAAATGAGGTTGACCTCATGAAGGGAGGGAGAGCAAAATGTTTGTAAATCAACAGATGGTAGTTGAATGTTGGCTCTTTATTTACGAGGAGCTCTTAATTGAATCTACCCTTCGCGGACCTTGAATGGCAATAAATATTCTGATTAACCCTTTACCCAACAAAACGGGCCAAAAACGCCCAATTAAAGCTTCAACAGCCTAAAATATCTTCGGTCTGTCTCAATAACACCATACAAATATGGATATCATTGGAACCAGTTCATTGTGATGGCTACAGTTATACCCTGTGCCAATGCATTCTTTTATATATGCGAGTCGACCATAGGTCGCCTCGCATATATAAGAGAATGCATTGGCCTAAAAAAAATCTTTTTTAACACTTTTTCCCATTTTGTTTTCTTACATTTTTTAATAATTTTTATAATATTTTTCTATATTCTTTGACAATTTTATCATTTTTAATATGTGTTAAGCCAATGCATTCTCTTATATATGCGAGGCGACCTATAAGAGAATGCATTGGCACAGGGCCGTTCTGTTGGGTAAAGGGTTAACTGAAATTTTGACAGGTATGATAACAGTCATGATGGTGTTAGTATAGCAGGGATGCTGGTCTTGAAATAAGTGTGTCGTTCATTTGCAGAATGACGTCCCTAGAGGCTTGTTGGGGGAACCTCACTCCGCAAATGACAGACACACTATTTTAATACTTGCAGGGATGTGGCTAGAGGAACTTTAGAAAGTCACCCCCTTCCCGTTGAAGAAAACAAAAGTCAAATAAATTCCATTTGCACCCCAACTTTTGGTTGGAATTTTCCAAATGAATACCATATTGGTCCAAAAAAGTTACCGAAAGTATAAAAATATTCAACTTTTGGTCTAAAAGCAACAAATTTCACACTAAATAAAGGTTGATATATGAAACTATCAGTCATAAATTTAATCTACTTTTGGTTTGAAATTTCCATGTCATGACATATCCAACTGTTGAAAACTTTGCCAAAGTTGGGGGGGGGGGGGTGGTTAAATACCACCATCCCTGTCACCACATCCCTGATTAGGAAACGGTTAGCAGTTGCAATGTTATAGACCGGTGATAATAAAGAGGCAGATGATTATTCCAAGAGCCAAATCACATTAAATTAGTTACTCACAACTCAGCATTCACAGGCGACACCAAATCACATTAAATTAGTTACTCACAACTCAGCATTCACAGGCGACACCAAATCACATTAAATAAGTTACTCACAACAAGGGCTGCAACGATTCAGACCTTAACGATGTGAAAATTAAAAACAAAAATCTAAAAAAAAGGTTTTTGTTTTTTACCCATATTGTTCAGTTTATTTAAGACTTCTCACCAAACCGTTCTATCATTCATAATAACATGGGAAAATGAGAATAATTGTATCCTCTCACCAAACCGTTCTATCATTCATAATAACATGGGAAAATGAGAATAATTGTATCGTCTCACCAAACCGTTCTATCATTCATAATAACATGGGAAAATGAGAATAATTGTATCGTCTCACCAAACCGTTCTATCAGTCATAATAACATGGGAAAATGAGAATAATTGTATCGTCTCACCAAACCGTTCTATCAGTCATAATAACATGGGAAAATGAGAATAATTGAGATATTAATGTGTTGGTTTTATTAATTTTAATTCGCAAAAAATTATACGCTAGATATTCGTGCACCAATGATCATGATCATGATGTAGAATAACTGGCAATCGAAATGTCAAGACCGGCCTGAGGTAAAAAGAACACAAAAAATTTCCTCTTCCGACTTCCATCAAGAGATTTTTTTCCTGATGTTCATAAACCAACTAATAAAATGCTGTAGCCTAATATATAACTCATAGAGAGCCCCACATAGACTGGAGCAGATGACACTCTGTAGTGCATGTTTCCATCTGGGGGAGGCTCCCTGTGGGTTAAATATAAAACTTTATCAGTGAGGTTTGAGATGGATGTCTCACATTACTGACCAAGCCTGAGTTCAGTGTGCCTGTCATTTGCAGAATGAGGTCCCCAGAGGGTGAATTTAGTGACGCTATCTAGTATAGCATCACTAGATTCACCCTCTGGGGACCTCATTCTGCTTGTGCCTCATCTGCTATGGGAGATATATACTCAGATTGAAATATACATGTATATAGAGACAAACAATCCATAAGGAGCCTGAGTTTAGTGTGCTGGTCATTTTCAGAATGAGGTCCCCAGAGAGTGAATTTAATGACGCTATCCCGCATAGCGTACTAGCATCACTAAATTCACCTTCTGGGGACCTCATTCTGCAAATGACAGACACACTATTTCTGCTTTGGCCTCACCTTCTCTGGTAAGTTTCTTTATTATCGATTTTCTATAGAAACTTCTCCACATAGATACTATTTCTTTTTTAGTTTTGTTTATCTATATCCCCAAATTGGCAGACGAAACATTGCATAATTGCATCACAATATTCTGAGTCTGTCTCCCATAGCAGATGAGGCCATGCAGAATGAGGTGCCAAGAGGGTGAATTTGGTGTTAGTATGTTACCCGAGTCAGCTAGACCAGGCAAACATTTACCCCCCCCTGCCCTTGATTAAACTTACAACTTACACGGCTACAAATTCTGGCTGCTGATTTGTTTATATTTGGACCAAATTGCTATGAGGGATAGCATCACTAAATTCACCCTCTGGGGACCTCATTCTGCAAATGACAGGCACACTAAACTCAGACTAGAGACAAACAATCCATAACAAATATCACTATTATGCTGCCAAGGCACTAAAAATAAATATTTTCAAATTATATACGAAATACATGACTGGATATTATCAGAATTATGTCCCCAGAGGGTGAATTTAGCTGGCATCACCAAATTCACCCTTTGTGGACCTCATTCTGCTTATGCTTCATCTTCTGGGTGTTGAACTCTTAGGGAATTCTCAATAAGTTTGCCTTTTGCAAATAAATGTTTTATGAGACCATTTTCGGGTGATGAAGGAGGTGCCTGAGAACCCAGTATAGGGATGTTCTGGTACTATGACCTGACGGCAGACAGGGAAACACACCAACTGTGAACAGGGTCCGCGCTGGACCGAAATTTACTTTTGCCAAATAATCTGGCAAACGAAAATATTTTTTGCCGAATTATATTAGCATTAAACAAATGCTATCCCTAATAGTATCATTTTCTGCAACCTTAAGTCTTATGTTTCGACACTTGCGGTTTGAATGACGTTTGATATTGATAGAAAAACAGTTAGTTAATAATTAATTATATTCGCATCTCTATTGTGGTTTATCATACAACAATAAGCCAATCACAGAACAACACACTGGTAAAATGGTTGTTTCCTCAGAAGGGCACATCACAGGAGGATTAGTAATCCCTACAACCATCAGTACTAATGCTATGAGATTAACTTCATCTATAAAGGAGGTGTTAACTTTCCTTAAACCTTATAAAACACCACTAATATAATTATGGTGCAAGAGTTTCCTGAAATGAATGGTAATGATTGACCAATATTTTTTCAAATTGCTTGAGGAATTAAAAAGTGACTTGCCAAACCTTTTGCCAAATGAATATATTTTTTGCCAAATGTGAATTATTTTTTCCATTGGCAAATTTGGCAAGTTGCAGCGCGAACCCTGGCTGTGAAGTCAAAGGAGTCACTATAGAGATGCTCAGACAACAGACAGGTAAACACCATATGAATTCATTTATAAGAATGTTCAGCTGATAAGATCAACCCTTTACCCAACAAACCGGCCAAATAAAGCTTCAACAGCCTAAAATATCTTCGGTCTGTCTCAATAGAACCATACAAATATGGATATCATTGGAACCGGTTCGCTGACCACATTGTGATAGTTACAGTTATACCCTGTGCCAATGCATTCTCTTATATATGCGAGTCGACCATAGGTCGCCTCACATATATAAGAGAATGCATTGGCCTAAAAAAAATATTTTTTTAACACTTTTTACCATTTTTTCTTACAATCTTTAACAATTTTATAATTTTTAATGTGTTAAGCCAATGCATTCTCTTATATATGCGAGGCGACCTATGGTCGACTCGTATATATAAGAGAATGCATTGGCACAGGGCCGTTCTGTTGGGTAAAGGATCAAAGCTGATTGTTCAACTTATTAGCTGACTATTCTTATAAAGGAATCAATATGAATCATGTAACTACTCATCAGTGAGTACTATCTAAGAATCCTGATTTGGCTCTGGAATGACGTCATTATGATAAGACAATGCACATGATATAATTCATCAAATTATTCTCCTAATAACGGCCGGCTTCAATCTGTAGCTTTCATTCCAGTTACTACCCCTTTCCTCCGTTTCTGAAAATAATGGAAGTGCAGATTAAAGACATATTATGTACATGCTCATGTTCGTGAAACTGATCAGTTAGTATTCAGGCGATATGCCAACTGGAGGAATGTAGCAGTCTGCTAACATCGCCAGCAGTGTTCGCGCTGTCGGTAGCCAAATTAGCCAATGGCTAATCTTTTTCGAATTTGGCTGATAAAAATTTCATTTGGCTAAACTTTTTTTGAACCCAAATGGAGACTGAAAGCATGGAGCCAGAAACCTAATTAATAAAAGCGCTCAATATATCGACATTCAAGACGAAGTTAGGTGACAAAAGTATTTCATTATTTTCGTACTTATGAAATATCGTACAAAGGGAAACCCGGTACAAAGGGAAACCCGATCGACAACTCTATCAACCAAGCGATCACAAAGTGATGTGCAATCATCTTTAGTTTTCACAAGACGGACATTCAAAGGCGCATGGACATTAAACCGACCGTGGTTGAATTATGACAATGTAAAGAAAGCAATGTTTTGTAAAGTGCATTGACGCCAGGATATAAGCAATTTGTTCGTAACATGTGCAGGCTGTTTTAATCTGGAGAAAGATTACGTCACTCTGCACAAAGCAGCAAAAGGTCATTATTAATTTTTACATTTAATCCCCTAATCAGCCCATTGTCTGTCTGGTCACTCACGGCGCGCCTGCACAATGCATGTTTATGATGACATTGTATTTATGACGGTCGAGGTTTATGAGCACCAAGTGTAAGACAATAGCTTAATCAGCCAAATGTGAATCACGACAGATATTTTGTGGCTATTTGTCGTCAATACCGATACAGTCAAAAATAATATGCATGCTTTTATGACAGATTGTAATTTGATAATGGCGTAACAATATTAAGTTATTAGTTTCCAGATGTCACTTAGATATTTTCGCAAGGATAAATATTTAATGATTTAAAAATAGATATTGATATAAAACAAGACAGTCAATGACTGTGGGGTCGCTCACCAGACTGCAAAGACTGGGACTCTGGAGACCAAAACAGTCAGCACTTTTCATAATCACTTTAAAAGAAGTAGATTTAAACAGGATATGTGGCTAGAGAGACTTCAAGTATGTAGCTTGGTGAAAATCCACCTTGAAATTGCCAACTGTACACTACTGATCACCCCCCTCCTCCAGCTCAACAAGTCCCCTCCCGACCGGGCTCCAGACTCCCAAGTCTTAGGTTGGAATTTCACAACCGACACCTCAAACTTTCTCAATTGTTGGAAATTTCCAATCTCACAAGCGCCTTTTTCTAAAACCATTTAAACATGTTTGAAGCCCAATTATCCATGGACCCAAAACACAATACATGTATGCCAGACCAATCAGTCAGGTGGTTCCAAGGTAGATGTTTTAATAAATTTGGTATTTCGATGATTTTATTGGACACAAAAGTGTTAACTCCCCATAGCCTGCCATTTCTTGACAGGTTGACCTCATTTTAACAAATCTGAATCTCAGTCACTAAAGGATCCTCCTGATTCCTCCATACTATATGTATTAAAGCTAAATAGTCCAAACTCTCTTGAGAAGACATTTTAAGAATTACTATAGAGACATATAGTTATGTCCCTGGTCCCACGGTGGGACCAGGGACATAACTATATGTCTCTATAGTAATTCTCCCACCCTATTTAACCTGGTGACCCCATCTGAATAAATTTGAATCCCAGACACCAAAGAACCCTTCATACATATCATAAATATCAGTAAAATAGACCTGATGGTCCTTGTGGGAAGCATATTAAGAGGGGAAACTGTCCTTCGCTTGGCCCCTATTTGACCAGGTGACCCCATTAAAAAAAATCTGCATTGCAGTCAAGGAAGAACATTCCATTCTATATAAGCCAACTAGTTCTTGCAAACATATTTTAAGAATTACTATGTAGTGAAATAGTTAAGTCTCTTGCTCTGCCCTTATTTGACTTTGTGATCCCATTTTCACAAATCTGATAAGGATAAGAATTAACTACCCCAGTTGAAGTTGGGCACCTCATTTATGAATTTTATCTTCTGCAAATTAGGGGATATAGAAACTTCCTAGAAGGGAAATTTAACTAACAACAATGTAAATTTGATACTATAGATACTTCCCAGAAGATGAGGCCTAAGCAGAATGAGGTCTCCAGAGGGTGAATTTGGTGATGCTAGCCTGCTGTGCGGGATAGCATCACAAAAAGCGTGTCTGTTTCTACATTGTGCATGCCTGGCCTCAAGCAACACAATGTATTATACAATCAAGCCTTGAAATAGTGTGATAGTGTGTCTGTCATTTGCAGAATGAGGTCCCCAGAGGGTGAATTTAGTGACGCTAAATTCACCCTCTGGGGACCTCATTCTGATAAGGCCCTCAACTGCTATGGAAGATCTAGAATAAAATTGAATTTCCCCAGTTGAAGTTGGTGATGTTCACCCATTAGGCCCCTCAATTATGAATTTTATCTTCTGCAAATTAGAGGATATAGAAACTTCCTAGAAGGGAAATTTAACTAACAACAATGTAAATTTGATACTATAGATACTTCCCAGAAGATGAGGCCTAAGCAGAATGAGGTCTCCAGATGGTGAATTTGGTGATGCTAGCCCACTGTGTGGGATAGCATCACTAAAAGCATGTCTGTTCCTACATTGTGCATGTCTGGCCTCAAGCAACACAATGTATTATACAATCAAGCCTTGAAATAGTCTGTCTGTTATTTGCAGAATGAGGTCCCCAGAGGGTGAATTTAGTGACGCTATCCTGCACAGCGGGCTAGTATCACTAAATTCACCCTCTGGGGACCTCATTCTGATAAGGCCCTCAACTGCTATGGAAGACCTAGAATAAGATTGAAGTTCCCCAGTTGAAGTTGGTGATGTTCACCCATTGGGCACCTCAATCATGAATTTTATCTTCTGCAAATTAGGGGATATATAAACTTCCTAGAAGGGAAATTTAACTAACAACAATGTAAATTTGATACTATAGATACTTCACAGAAGGTGAGGCCTAAGCAGAATGAGATCTTGAGACTCTAGATACTTCCCAGAAGATGAGGCCTAAGCAGAATAAGGTTCTCAGAGGGTGTATTTGGTTATGCTAGCCTGCTGTGTGGAGCAACCCCCTAAATTCACCCTCTGGGAACCTCATTCTACAAATGCCAGACACTCTTAATTCAAACTTGGAGAAAATGAAATTAATCTGATTTTAATGACCACTGAGTGATAATGTAAACAACAAGGGTGCTTCATTGATAACACCATTAATCTCATTTAAATTACAAATGACATGAATTACACTCTCTGGGGATGGAAAGCACTATGGCACAGCAGATGTTATCTACCCATCTGCCAGTTGTATAAACATGTGTCCATCAGAGCACATGGGTGGCTTGCTGTAGTAGAGAATACAAGGATTAAAGTCATTTACTGAACATTTCTGTACATCTGTCTGTTCCTGATTTCTCCCAAACCCCTGATTTCAACCAAATATAGTGGAGTGACTAGAGGTACCTCCCAAAGATGTAATGTCATAGGTTCTTCAAAATTTTAATGAGTTTTTTTGTATTTTATTTAAAAATAAAATATTTTATTTAATAAAAAAATAAATTATTTATTAAAAATAAAATATATATTTATTTTTTTTGGTTAAATTGAGCAATAAGTTAAATTGATTTTTTTTTTTTAGACCTCATTTGAACAAATCTGAACCACAGTCACCCAAGGTACCCTCATACCAAATATGAACCCATTCGGCCCGACAACTTCAGAAAAGAAGTCGTTGTAAGAATTACTATGTGGAAAAATAGTTATGGTCCTGACATCAAAACTATTTGACTTGGTGACCTCATTTGAACAAATCTGAATGAGTGTCACCTAGGGAACATCCACACCAAATATGAACCAATTCGGTATGATGGTTTCAGAGGAGAAGATGTTTTTTTAAAAGTTGACGGACGGACGGACGGACGTACCAACAAATGGGTAGATATGTGGCTTCGACCTATGTGGCTAGAAATGGTAATGTGGCTTTAGTTTTTATGTGGCTTCTCAAGTAGCCATAAAATTTTAAGTGGCTATCAAGTAGTAGATAGTGATAAAACTCCAGATTATGGATTCATAACATGTTGGAATTATAGCAGAAGAAGATGATTAAAACTCAAAAACTTGCTCACAGCAACTGGGACAGTGGAATAGGAGAAACTGACAGGTCCGTGATTGGGTGGCTAGCCACATAAATGTCTTGTCAGTGTCCGACATCTCCTATTGACGGGTCATGGATGTCTAAATCGATGGACTTTTTTTCTCCAAATTTTGAGTGACTACAAAATTAAATAAGCTGATTAGGCCAAATAGATCATTTTAGAACGTCCATCTGAAAGCTGTTACGTGGCTAGCCACGCAACGGAAGTTATGCACATAAATATCCATTTTACACAATCTTAGCCACATAAGTAGTCATTAGTAAACACGGACGGACAGACAGACGGACGGACGACGGACGAGGAGTGATGACTATAGCTCCACCGGAGACTTCGTCTCAGGTGAGCTAACAAAAAACTAATGACATTAAGAAGGACAATACTGGGTTACCCCCCCCCCCCCCAAATCACTCTTTCATATAAAGATTAATAAATTTGTAATAAATGATATATATAAAAATACTTGTAGTTCATCAAAATTATTTAAATTATTGTGTATTTTACCTTTGTCTGTTAGATTTTACGTTTTAGTCATTAATTGTGAACCGACCAGAAAACAATGATTTAATTTGGCCAAAGTTTTTTTTAATTTGCCCAAAAAACATTTGGCTAAAGTTTTTTTCATTTGGCTAATAAAATTTCCATTTGGCTAAAGTTTTTTTCGGTCCAGCGCGAACACTGATTGCCAGAAATATCAAGCAAATTGACCGTACCACTCCATAGAAAACATTGTCAAACTATGCTCAATTGTAAATATTTACTTATCCATTCGGGATGCAACTAACAGTGATAAACTAACAAAAGCGATTTGACCATCAAGAATTACTGCATTTATTTAATATATAATAATGACGGTGTATGTTGTAAATTTGGATATAAATTAATTTTAAAATAACTACTAAAATAAGTTTATTCTCCACTTATATTTGATCACCCTACAGGAGTGTTTCACATCACTTTAAGTGAATGTTAAGACAACCATGATTCAATCATATGTGGGAAGTTTTCCGCCATGGGTAGTAAACGGTAGTTGGACGGTGCATGCTCGGAACAAGATCATGAGTATAAAATAAATATCAAGCACTAGATTTCAGGTGCGAAGTCATGGTGTGTCCTTGGTTAACTCCACTTGCAACAGAATCATAGTTGTGTGTATGTAAAAATTGTAGATGGAAAGATCGTAGGGTAGTCAATCATGTGGCTAACTATGGCTTACGGTATCCTCATATGCGACATCATCGCAATCGTGTGAACAGACTATCCACGATTTTGTCGGGCCCCCGATTCCTCCACTTACGATTGAATTGTGATCGTCTGAACATTCACTTACGATTGAATCGTGCTCATCTGAACATTCACTAAGAACATACTCAAATAAGATGTGGTCTCTCTTCTCTTAACCCTTTACCCAACAGAAGGGCCCTGTGCCAATGCATTCTCTTATATATGCGAGTCGACCATAGGTCGCCTCGCATATATAAGAGAATGCATTGGCTTAACACATTAAAAATTATAAAATTGTTAAAGAATGTAAGAAAAAATGGTAAAAAGTGTTAAAAAAAGGATTTTTTTTAGGCCAATGCATTCTCTTATATATGCGAGGCGACCTATGGTCGACTCGCATATATAAGAGAATGCATTGGCACAGGGCATAACTGTAACTATCACAATGTGGTCAAGGAGCCGGTTCCAATGATATCCATATTTGTATGGTTCTATTGAGACAGACCGAAGATATTTTAGGCTGTTGAAGCTTTATTTGGCCGGTTTTGGCCGGTTTGTTGGGTAAAGGGTTAAGAAAACAGAGCCAACTGATACTGGTAGTGATATTGTGAAAATAATTGCGGTTTCCGATATTACAGAGTGCATATAAACGAATAACATGAACATTTTGGTGAAAAGTAGTCATTTCCTTGCACCTGAGATTCTCACAAAGCAATCCAATGCTATGAATATTACGCAAGTTGATCATTTCCGTGGGTGCATTAATTCTGTTGATACTTGAGCATTATTCATGTACAGTAATTCTCTAAGTAATCGACTTCTTAACCACAGCAGAATTATGGATAACTTTTCAGGATTTAGTCGGAAATATGGCTTGTTGCCATTCATCGGAAAGCTCTCCCCGAGAGCTTTCCGATGAATGGCAACAAGCCATATTTCCGACTAAATCCTGAAAAGTTACCCATAATTCTGCTGTGGTTAAGAAGTCGATTACTTAGAGCATTACTGTAATTAAGCCTGTGAGACTGCCGTCTGTTGATGACTAAATCCATGAACAAGCCAAGTGCTACAGTGTTTACAAATTTATAAGATTCCGATAGGTATAATTAAACACTAAAAAGCATCTATGCATTGACCAATAATGCATAGCAAGTATTTCCAAGAATTTCGACAGGCAGCTTCTGTGAAAATGAAACCTAAATGATGTATTCTGGCAATCGTAAAACTATATATGTGCTGTGACGTCAAACTGCAGAAGATATTTATAGCAGTGTAATATGAATGATAGCTAAATCGTTCAAACTCAGAACAGTAGCTTGATCAATAGTCTGCATTGGTCTAACAATTTAAGTTAGGACCACTGCTAAGAACAGAGTTTTAGCCACCGTCTTATGAAATATAATTGAGTTTTGGTGGGAAATGTGAACACGCGCATCTTTGTTAATGCGTTTGTGCTTGGGGCCCCAGGCGGGATAACGAAACTATTACTGACCATACTTTGATTTCCGAGCATGCGTAGTTTCATCCACAGAAATGCCGTGCACATACTCAGCAGTCCTGGATCTTTGATGTTAACGTGACATTTTTATATGTGTATTACGCTGTATACATGGTCACTATTTGACTGCATACCAAACATTGCATTGTAATTTCGGTGCTTTTATTTGAAAGGGTTACCTTGTACCAGTAACATACTTTGCTCAATTGACCTGCTATTTCACCAGTATTCTGTTTAACCCTCCAATCCCTGTTGCAGTCAGATTTTTTTACGATAGATTGCTATTACTTTAGGTACATGTATGTCTCAAACAGATCATCAGTGAGGGGAATGAGGCTGTTCCACGGATGCTGAGCCATATTAATGGAAACCCTTGATATTATCACCTTTTTTTCTACACAATATAATAAACCCATGATCATTAAGCCCTGTATCTGCAGTACAATGTAAATCCGATATGAGACTGCAGTACGCACAGCATGGCAGTCAGACATTTGGTAAACTCGGCAAGTTTCATAGAGTCTAAAATTTATGAAAGTGTCAATGACACTGCAGCTCAACTTGGGGAGGAGTTATTTTTTTGTTGAGCAATGAAAAGAATGATAAAGAAGAAGTCACGCTGAAGATCCATATAAAGTTTGATCCTGATCGGATGAGGGATGTGGTCTGTAGGGCGCGGCCAAAGGATTTAGTCATATGAAGAGTAAATTCCAAGATGGCTGCTGGCGGCCATGTTTTTCAACGAATTTCGGTCAAAAGAGGAGGCTCCCATCTAGAGGTCACCCCGAAGATTCATATATTTTGGCAATTATTGGATGAGGGATGTGGTCTGTAGGGTGTGGCCAAATGATTTATTCATACACTGGTGGCCATGTTTTTCAATGAATTCCGGTCAAAATAGGAGGCTCCCATCTAGAGGTCACACCCAAGATTCATATGAAGGTGATCATCAGATGAGGGATGTGGTCTGTCGGATGTGCTAAAGGATTTAGTCATGCAAAGAGTAAATTCCAAGATGGCTGCCGGTGTCCATGTTTTTCATCGAAAAGTGTTCAAATTTGATAGCTCCCATCTAGAGGCGATCCTAAAAAAGCCTGTAAATTTTCAAATGAATTCTCCAATAAATCTGTATCATTATCGCCCAATACCGTAACTCCACCGCCATGACCGTCTTGATACCACTACCGTTTATTACCGGTATCACCGCGGTCATGACCGGGGTATCACCCCGTTTTTCTGGTCAATTACTTTGAGAATAGCGGTACATATGAAGTCTGGTTAAGATCATATGAGGGATGCGGCCTGTAGGGAGTGTCGAAGGAAATTGTTGATGCATGGATGACGGACGCCAAGCCATGGCAAATAGCTCAAGCTAATAAACGTGATGTCCCCCTACCCTCATCATAACCCCAACACCCGTGAGTAGATGTTCAAGGTCCCTACATACGCGCAGTCTCCTTCTACATTTAACTTGCCACGAGAATGCAGGTCAATGGCATGCTTTGATGTTACCAAGTATTGTCACCGAATTAAATAGGAATAAAATTGGTTGACACTTTTCAAGTTCAAGTTTTCATGCCAACGGACATAAAATTTCCTAAAAATATATGAAATAAGGGCTGTAACTCAAGCAAAAAACAAATGTTGCTCATCAAAGATGACTCTGGTTGAGTTTTATTTGCCTATAAGAGTAGATCTGTTTGACCGAGAATCACTAAAAATGGACAAACTAAAGAACCATAACTCAGAACTAAGGGCCATAACTCAGGTAAATAAAAAATCAGACAAACCTGGTTTTTGAACTCAATCAAGATATTGTTGTGAAAGATCAATATGAATGGAATTTGGTGACTTTTTCGTCAACGGTCATAAAATTGCTAAAAATTGATAAACTAAGGACCGTAACTCATGCAAAAAACTAAAATTGGACAAGCCTGGTTTTCGTAATCGATCAAAATATTGTCAAGTTCGATATTTGGCTCCATCTGCCCATATTTACCAGAATTACGAATCTTTTTCGTCTTGAAAATTAGATTTTCTCACCTCGTCTAACTCTGTTTTTGTTTTATCTTCTATCCGCCTTATATCGTCCATGTTTAATCCATACCATTTATCTGTCCAGCAGAATACTTGTCGATGGAAAGTTGTGAATAACCTTTTTTCTTGCTGAAATTGACGAAAAACATTAAGTTTTAAATATATTAACTGCATTATGAGCTAGAGTTGTTGTTGTTGCTAGTAAACTGTTCTCTATTGTTTGGTATATTTAAACATTCCATGACTGGAGCTTCCTGAAATTTTGCGAAAACCCTGTGCCAATGCATTCTCTTATATATGCGAGTCTCCCATGCCACATATATAAGAGAATATATTGAGCTATCAATACTTACCTTGACCTTGTAAGCCAGTACATTCTCTTATATATGAGAGGCTCCCTAAGACTCACATATTTAAGAGAATGCACTGGCACAGGATCGTTAATGCTGCACCAGCACAGCTCCCGTCATGAAAGGGTTAAAGATCCAGTCAAATTTGACACCAAATAAGTCATAATTTCATAAGTAAATTTTCCGCTCACCTGACAAAAGAAAAATGAAACCAGGGTTGCGCATCGAAGATGGTGTTTGTCGAGTTTTTTGCCAATAAGGCCCAAAAAAGGGTTTAAATTTTCAGCCATCGCCGCATAAAAAAAAAAATGGCCCGTGTTGGTTCATTTTAATCCTATTTTGGATTTCCCCGAAGTTGTAAATTGGTAACACGAAAATAGGAATCTGTCACACGGAAATTAGTTATGTTTCTAATATCAAATAGGAGCTAAATACAATGGTGTATGTGTGAGTTTTCAACAAAAGACTATGATAACTATAAGGTATAGTGTCACCACAGGCTGTCCAAACGATAACAATAAGGTATAGTGTCACCACAGGCTGTCCAAACGATAACTATAAGGTATAGTGTCACCACAGGCTGTCCAAATGCCCAAGTTTATTGGTCAATGTGTTGAAATATTTCGACAAAAGCAGGAAATTGGATACTGAATGAGTCGTCCACCAACCTGACCTTGGCGACCTTTGCACAGTAAGCAGGTAACCATGCAAGATAGAGTTGCTGCTCTTGCTACGCTATTCCGATCACAGGTACGAAAACCGCGCAGTTTGAGAAGTGGTGTACATGTATATTGGCCATGTTTATGATGGTTATTTGATGTTCTATTGTCTATCATCCATTGCGGTACATATGTGACCCACCATATCAAATCCAGTCGTAAGTCAGGATTTTTTTACCCTGTGCCAATGCATTCTCTTATATATGCGAGTCGACCATAGGTCGCCTCGCATATATAAGAGAATGCATTGGCCTAACAATTGTTTATCATTTTTTTTAAATAAATGTTTCATACAATTTTTAGGACATAAAATAAAAAACATCCATTACCCTGCAGGGAGCCCCACACATATATAGAAGCATATAGAAGAGTGTCGTCTGCTCATGTTTGTCTGGGGCTCTGTATGGGTGAAATTATAAAATTGTTAAAGAATACAAGAAAAATTATTAAAATTGTAAAAAATTGTTAGGCTAATGCATTCTCTTATATATGCGAGGCGACCTATGGTCGACTCGCATATATAAGAGAATGCATTGGCACAGGGTAAAAAAATCCCGATTTACGACTGGATTTGATATGGCGGGTCACATACAGTCTTTAATTAGTCAGTGTAATAAGTTAATTAAGACTTTTTATGATTGTTTAGAAGATCACTTTATCTTTTCATTTACAGTGTATTTATTTTAAATGAATCGGATATGTAGTTTTGCGTGTTAAAAATTATTGTGCCGATATTAAAATCATATCAATATATATATCAATCTTGGTAAACCCTATATGATGTAGTACAATGTCATAATTTGTCATTCTTTATATCACATTAAATTAGTTTATATCCATTACAAAGTTCTCCCTACATTTTCCAGACCTGGGAAGGTATAATAACCCATGTTTACTATGGATAGAAAAAAATAAAAAATAAAAATAAAACCGTCTCACCCGCATTGATTTTCAAAAAATATTGCCTGAGAATCAATATATTTTTTTGTTTGGCCTAAGTGTGAGTCTCTCCAGACCGAGAAACCGTAACTCTGAACAAAGGACCATAATTCAGGTATAAAAATGAATTTAGAATTTTTGCTCACCTGACAAATATTTAATATATGATAAAGATGGTCCATCTCCTCCGGGCCACTATTACAACAACATCATTTTTATAAATCCCGATTGCATGACAAAACCGGTCATTGACCATGACAGGACGCTTATTTCCAGTCTTGACAATAACAAGGGAAAATAGATCGAATTTGTTCTCGCATTACCTCTAAATAATTCCTTAATAACAATATTTCGTGTTTTGAAACCATTGTTATGTAAACATTACTGTTACAGCGATATGTTAACAAATATCGCTGATTGCGCAGGTATTTCAAATATTTAAGTCTGAATCTCTTTTTCAGAATATTTTTTTAATGCTTTGACCTTTTCTATTGTTTATACCCCTACGTTTTGATTGGACTTTAACCTTTTCCATTGTTTATACCCCTCCGTTTGGATTGGACTTTAACCTTTTCCATTGTTTATACCCCTACGTTTTGATTGGACTTTAACCTTTTCTATTGTTTATACCCCTCCGTTTGGATTGGACTTTAACCTTTTCTATTGTTTATACCCCTCCGTTTTGATTGGACTTTAACCTTTTCCATTGTTTATACCCCTCCGTTTTGATTGGACTTTAACCTTTTCTATTGTTTATACCCCTCCGTTTGGATTGGACTTTAACCTTTTCCATTGTTTATACCCCTCCGTTTTGATTGGACTTTAACCTTTTCCATTGTTTATACCCCTCCGTTTTGATTGGACTTTAACCTTTTCCATTGTTTATACCCCTCCGTTTTGATTGGACTTTAACCTTTTCCATTGTTTATACCCCTCCGTTTTGATTGGACTTTAACCTTTTCCATTGTTTATACCCCTACGTTTGGATTGGACTTTTAACCTTTTCCATTGCTTCACACGTAGACACTTCACATGTACACACTTCATATGTACACAATTCGAAGGCCTTGAATCCAATTAATTACCTTCTGTATGAAACTTTCCACTTTGCCTTGCAACCCAAACCACTTAAATTTACAGGTGACCAGTTTGTAAGCTGTCATCACAGGCTGCACTTCTTTCTATAAATAGATTAAAGGTATAGTTTGTGTTAATTCCAGTCAAACATTTTCTACCAAACACATGTCACACGATGAAACTAGTTGAAACAAGTGCAACGCCAAGCACGGCATATGCCCTTCGATGCTCAGTTTAGAGAGTGGACAATATTAAATATTTGTTTGGATCGAAAAATAAATTTCTAAATCCAAGAAAGTCTGTCAATGTTACGAAATCAATGAATAAAAATCCAATGTATCCTTTCACTCATATTGACCTATCACTATTTTCAAATTTGTAGATCTGTTGGTACTTGATTAACCCTTTACCCAACAAACCGGCCAAATAAAGCTGCAACAGCCTAAATTATCTTGGGTCTGTCTCAATAAAACCATACAAATATGGATATCATTGGAACCGTCTCATTGTGATGGTTACTGTTATGCCCTGTGCCAATGCATTCTCTTATATATGCGAGTCGACCATATAAGAGAATGCATTGGCCTAAACATTTTTTTAATGTGTTAAGCCAATGCATTCTCTTATATATGCGAGGCGACCTATGGTCGACTCGCATATATAAGAGAATGCATTGGCACAGGGCCGTTCTGTTGGGTAAAGGGTTAACAATGCTAGATATGAAGCAAGTCCTGGTCTCTTTGCATTCCAAATAACATTCAAGTCTGATCATTGTTACTGGAGTTACAATACAAAATGTCTGTTCAGAGTTAAAATTCTATGAGTCCAACAACAGCTGTAACTATTCAGTTATCCTTTCATCAATCCTGGTCTCTTAGCATTCCAAATAACATTCAAGTCTGATCAATGCTACTGGAGTTACAATGCAAAATGTCTGTTCAGAGTGAATATTCAACATAATTAAAAGTCCAACAAGGGTCATATATCTGTTAAAAATGTATGGACAAACAACATACAAATTTCCTAACCCCCTAAACAGGGCTATCACAATACCAAAGCACAACTAAATATGATGACCCAGGCAGCTGAAATGCTTGTACAGACACAAATTTCAAAGTCAAAAGGGGCCATAACTCTGGTAAAAATGAATGGATGAAACCATATTTCATAACATTCAGTTAAAATTAACTAAAGTTATCATCCAGAAACCAAAATTTAGGCCAAATTTCAACAAAGGACCATTATAAAGGGACTCAAAATCAAAGTTATTTGCAGTTGTGAACCAAATTGTATTTGACATAGTTTTGTAGAACTGAAGTTATCATCAAGAAATGAAATATGAATGGACAGACAGACTGATGGACAAACAGACCCCAAGTCATAATGAGGTCTCTTTTTTTAATGGGCATATAAAAACTACCTTATTATATTATAAATAAATTATTTTTAGAAAACAATCCATCATAAAATCATGGCAGATCTCTCCGACACTTACAATCCAGCCCTTAGTGAGATGGCCTAGTAACATGGGGTATTCATATACGGTTAATATTAAAATCATGGCAGATCTCTAAGACACTTACAATCCAGCCCTTAGTGAGATGGCCTCGTCCGGTTTTTTCAGATTTGTATTTTGCTGGATCCTGGTCTGGTTTGTAATCCTGAAACAATGAAATAGATCATATTTACACATCTCAACATATAGTTTCCTGGGTATGATATAATAAATATGAATTGAAGACCCCTGTCCGGAAACGCGTCTATCAATTATTATTATCCATTCCTTAACTAACACCATTTCCGATTGGGCAAAAGCCGCCACGTGATAGTCCTGGAAAAAGTCATATTGGACTCCCGAAAGTCATATTGGACTCCCGACTGTACAATATAACTTTTTATTGGACTCCGTGACGTCACGAATTAATTCTATTGCGAAATGTGATGCGCGTGCAACACTGATGGATTTTAGCAGACGTTCACTTCCGCATTTTTTGAGTTTTTTTTCTCACTTCCTTGTTTACTTTTCCAAATCATACTTTCTGATGATCAAAATACAGGCTTTTATAGAGAATTAAGTGCCGACAAATACCAAAAATAACCACAAATGTTTTATTCCTAAAATTTTGATAAACATACAGATGGAGAATAATAATGTCATTATACAATGTTGTGTACAGTATGAGTTTTTCTTGTACTTGTGTCTCGTCCAATATGACTTTTCACCACAACCTGGACTCGTACAAGAAAAACACATACTGTACACAACATTGTATAATAACTTCATAATATTGATTTTATTTGGAATGGTTTTGTATTAAATAACTCTGTGCCATTCAATAATGGTCCCTGATATTCACGAATGTCTTATATATTTGAGTTAATTATTAAAAATAAGCGTATGCTATACTCTGGGTCTTATCTACTTGATTCACACATAATATTACAATAGATACAATCAATTGGAGACATTTTGCGGTTCGCATTCGTTCAGAGCACCACTGCATCTAAAATTCTAAATCTAAATTTGTTTATATAAAGAGTTAATCCATCTTTAACCCTTTGAGTGCCAGGTCCGATTTTTGTATCAACCCATATACCCTGTGCCAATGCATTCTCTTATATATGCGAGTCGACCATAGTTCGCCTCGCCGACCATAGGTCGCCTCGCATATATAAGAGAATGCATTGGCCTAACATTGTTTTTTTTTTTTTACAATTTTAATAATTTATTCTTATATTCTTTAACAGACTTATTTTGTAGGTTTAGGGCCGATGAGATCGGCCCCTGGCACTCAAAGGGTTAATTCTTTAATTCTGAAAGTATATTTTTCAATAGTCTGTTCTTCATTTTTAGGAGAATTAAAGACATATTATGGACTTGTTCAGGTGCATGAAACTGATCAGTTAGTACTCAGGCACTATGCCAACTGGTGGAATGTAGCAATCTACTAATATTGTTGAAAATCTCGAAGAAATCAACCATACCGCTCCATAGAAAAATCATTTGAACTACACTCAATTGTAAATATTTACATCTCAATTTCGGGATGCAACTATCGGTGACAAACTAATGCAAATGATTTCACCGTCGACACTCATTACATTTAAATAATATACATTTATAAGAATGACGCTGTGTGTTGTAAATTTGGCTTAATATTCATAAAGTAACTACTTTGAGCAAGATTATTCTCCATTTCTATTTGATGACCCTACCGGAGTGTTTAACATCATTTCAATATGAGCAGACAACAAGCAAAGAAACAAATTTGATTCCTATTCCATCATATGAAGGGATGAAAGCTTTGTTTGTTGAACGTTTAGCTAAATATTCCTGTAAATGATGCATAAAATATTTCTCTGACAAGTGAATTCTACCCTTCGAACTAATCAAATTGTATTTATTGATCACTTCCAGGGTTTGCTCTACCATGTGCCAAATTTTCCAATGGCAAAAATAATTAACATTTGGCAAAAAATATTTTCGATTGGCATATATCCCCAAATTGGCAGTTGTCACAATGCATAATCGAGGTGCCCAATGGGTGCATATCACAATATTCATCATCTGGGAACTGAAATATGAGTCTTTTTTTATTAGGAATATCAATTCTTTTTTATTAGGAATATCATACTTTTTGTTTCAATAAACATAAAGAAAATTAATACTCAAAAATTTCACTAACTGTTAACTCTTTTTATGCTAAACCCATATTATTGCGAATTATCTGGTTGCCGCCAAATAAGTATAATTGCAAGCAATTCCCAGCTTATTCCAATAATGTGGCACTGGGACATCATGTTGTGGTGCCGGGTGTTATCAAAAGAGTTATTTACTATAAATTCTAAAGTATTTTGTTCATATATTCATACGTTGGTTGAAAAATTCAATTTTGAAAACAGTCTTAACCTGTATTCAGTGTGAATTTAGTGTAACTGCCATACTCACATTGTTTGAAACTGGATCGCATCCAATATCAATCAACTGTATGTCGCGCTTTGATAAATTATCCCCTTGTAGCGAATGGACCTAAAAGACAAGACACACATATAATATGCAGATATATAAATCATTAAATTTTTAACTTAAATATGGTAACTATTAACAGGACATCTCATAAAAGCAAGACGCATAAAAAAGTATTCACTTGTACATACTTATCTAAAATTTGATAGCTCCCATCTAGAGGTGATCCTAACCATGTGCGAAAATTTTCAAAACATTTCTCGAATAAATGCAGGCTGCCGGGTGTGCCGATGGATACAAATTAGAAATCTAAAATGGCTGCTGGCGGCCATGTTTTTTAACGAATTTCATAAAAACATTGATGGCCCCCATCTAGAGGTCACCCCAAAAATTCATATGAAATTTGGTGATGATCGGATGAGGGATGCGGCCTATGAGCCAAAGGAAATTGTTGATGGATGGACACATGCACGGACAACAGATGCCTACCCATGACAATAGCTCAAACGTTAAAGTAAAGTTGAGCTAAAAACTGGCCATACATTCGTTCCTCATATGAAACTATATTTATGTTTGATTACAAACGTCCTTATTGTTGAGGTCCTCGTGTAAATTCGCTTACTGACAGCGTGCTAAAAAATTCATTGAAAAAGAGACCACATGCTCGGATCTACATCACGATTTTGGAGCTATATGCCTTAGTAAATACGTCAATATTTAACACATTTACCTGTTAATCCAGGTTAATCCCAAATATCTTTATGAATATAAAATAATTAAAGAGTGATTTACTTGGGAAGTATTTTCTGTAACCTTGTCCTTGCATAATCATGCAGAGCTACTTATGATTCAAGCTTGAAATATTGTGTCTGTGATTTGCAGAATGAGGTCCCCAGAGGGTGAATTTAGTGATGCTACCCCGCATAGCGGGCTAGCATCACCAAATTCACCCTCTGGGGACCTCATTCTGCTTACACCTCAGCAGAATGAGGTTCCCAGAGGGTAAATTTGGTGATGCTAGCCCGCTATGCGGGGTAGCATCACTAAATTCACCCTCTGGGGACCTCATTCTGCAAATGACAGACACACTATTTCAAGGCTTGGTTTCTATGTTAATTCGTGTTTACATATTTTGTGTACAAATTGTATTTCTGCTGAACTAAATCATTTAAATGATAATAAAATGGCATTTTCTTTACAAAAGAATGCCGCCCTACCTTTAACTACAAACTGAAATTTTTTGGCCAACAAATCGGAAACACGTGTTTTTTTTGTTTTGGCTTAATCTAGACATTTATATTATCTATCATTATAACATATAGCCTATTATAAGATAATGTTTCCGAATCCTATGGTCTGACATACTTGTCATTCTGTATTACGCTACATGAAATGTCCCATCGAGAGCTCCCCTATATACGATCAAGCGACAAGCACGTGTCGATTGCCAGATTCAAACGCCATGAAATCCATGGAACAGATCACATACAAAATAGTATCCAATTGTCAATACTTTTCACCCAAACCCACAAGTACACATCAATTAAAATTACTTTTTTCAGACATGTTTTGCATGTATTTATGCCACATGTCGGTTTGCGCTCCAAAATATACCTTATAATATTAGCTTTTGAATTGTTCCCGCCATCGAAATAGGTCGATAAATATATGAACTACCTTTCTATGGGAATTGAATTAAAAATACAACCTTGAACACAGTGTTTGGGTCCCAAACAAACAGCGATGTGCATGGCATGGAACAGAAAAAAGCATTCGGTGTCTGCTCCTGATATGGTAAAATCTGATATTAACCCTTTACCCAACAAACCGGCCAAATAAAGCTTCAACAGCCTAAAATATCTTCGGTCTGTCTCAATAACACCATACAAATATGGATATCATTGGAACCGGCTCCTTGACCACATTGTGATAGTTACAGTTATGCCCTGTGCCAATGCATTCTCTTATATATGCGAGTCGACCATAGTTCGCCTCGCATATATAAGAGAATGCATTGGCCTAAAAAAAATCTTTTTTTAACACTTTTTACCATTTTTTCTTACATTCTTTAACAATTTTATAATTTTTAATGTGTTAAGCCAATGCATTCTCTTATATATGCGAGGCGACCTATGGTCGACTCGCATATATAAGAGAATGCATTGGCACAGGGCCGTTCTGTTGGGTAAAGGGTTAATGGCAGAGCTACAAGGCGATGTTTGAATGGACATATAAACGGACAGACACCTGGCATAATAAATGAAGTATTATATCAGTGTTATGGTTTAACCCATTTAAGACTAAATACTTATTGACGAGTAGTTCCCTTAGGTAGCAATACACGATTTCCAGCAATTTTGGCAACATGGGCAGGTACTGTACTTCAAATCAATTCTGAGCCATTATCTTTGGCATAGGTCCCATCAAGCATGTTATTTCGACAGAAATTTTAGGTGTAATCATATGTCTGTACTTTAGCAGATTAGCTTCTTTGTAAAATTTGTCATTGAGTTATGCCCCTTGGTTTGCACACACAAAATGCTCAATTTTACCCATTTTTTAAACTCAAATTGACCATTTTCAACCCAAAAACAGACCATGACAGAGCTAATGTTAGTAAATAAGCTTCTTCCACCTGACAGAGAAATATTTGAAATAGAAAAAAATTTATTGTATCAATTTGAAATAAGTCTTGCAAGCACAAATGACAGAATTCAGGGGCGAGAAATCGGGCTATTTTCCTGTAACAAATAACACAGAGTTGGCCTTCACTGAATCCGAAAATCCTGGTGCGTATCCATTTTCCACTTTTTTTTAGAACTTTCCCAGTTTTGTAAAATAATTAAACCTTCAAACGAGTAATGGCACATTTAACACAGGCTACTCAGACTGTTATGCCCCCCAGATACAGATATCCCCCTACAACCCTCGAAAACGTGTACTGCTACCTTAGGAAATGTTCGGATAATAAGTTCAACAAAAGTGAACTTATTGTTCACCTGTGAATATGATTCTCAGCACTCATAATTGGCTATCAGCCGAAGCCATTGCTGAAGCAAACTGGGCCATAGCAAAGGGTTGCCGCAGCGGATTACCAAAGCAAAGCAATTTGAATCTGCTCTTGTATTATCTGCTTCTATTACCTTCAAACCCCTCTAAATGAATAATAGACCAGCAGATTACCAAAGCAAAGCAATTTGAATTAAGAGGGCTAGATTCTGCTCTTGTATTATCTGTTTTTCTGCTTTTATTACCTGCAAACCCCTCTAAATGAATAATAGACCAGGGATTTTTCTGTTTATTTTGGGAATGGGTCCGGGTCCCTTCGAATTGGGAAAAATTGGTCTTTACAGACAAAAATTGGAAATTTTCCATGTTTTAGAAAAAGCCATGGACACCAAACTTCGACAAGTATTTACTGTACACGTGTTTTATATAAATCAGCAATTTATTTAGAGTTATCCTCCCTCTTTCATAAATGAGCTGACTGGTAGAGGGGAGGTAATTCGCATGTTAAGCTAATACATGTAGTTAGGTCGCCGCGTGTACATTATACGATGCGGGCTCCCGCTGATTTACCACGGGTTTTCAGCTGTTTATCGATCGACTGAGTGTACAAAACTTCAGAAAAAATTGATAATTATTCAATAAGCCCGATGGTATTATATACCTGCCTGCAATTGGGAATTTGGTGGTTGAAAATTGGGAATAAAGGTGCCTTTTTCACATTGGGAATGGGGCCGAATTCCGGACCCTGAGAGACACCTAAAAAAATCACTGTAGACCGTTCCAATGTATACTATTAAAACTTAATGAGAGAATCCATTCTGTATAGAAAGGATTAAATAAAACATAAGCACTTACATTTTGTGTTGTGCCTCTGTCATTATCTACATGCATTGTTTCAATCGTAATATAGAATGCATCTTTCATGTATTCTGGATTCTGAAGAGAAAGCAAGAAATTAGTGAAAAAATAGGAAAACCAAAAATAGTGATTTTTCCCGGTAACCAACCGTAATAATAAATGCAAAAATTGTAAAATTGTGATTATCAGTCGCAGATCTGCGTTATAACGCCTGAAGACAGTATTTTAAGATGGCAGCACCCTTGTGAATACGGCCTGATTCAATCTGAATTTGATGATAGTTTTTTGAGTAAAAATAAGGCTTCATTACCCAATACCTACATTAATGTGCTCATTCATCCTCATAAAAATAAATAACAAACAAAATTAATTTCCACCCGTCTGCCCTATTTTACCCTATTTTACCAGAAACATCAAATTGTTTTTAGGCCTAAGGACCCTACACCAAGGACAAACAAACCAGGACTGTTCACATGCTGCATGCAGCAGCAATTCATGACAGGCATGATACTCATGGAGTGGCAACTACAGTCCTGCAGTAAGGGTAAGTGCTACAGGTATGCTGCTATGATAACTCACCTAACTACAATTCTACATTAAGGGTAGGTGTTCCAGGTATCATGTTGCTCTGGTAACTCACCGTGACTACGGTCCTAAAATAAGTGTGGGTGTTACAGGACTCATGTTGCTATGGTAACTAAGGGTGGCAACTAGGGTCCTGCAGTAAGGGTAGGAATTCCAGTTCTCATGTTGCTATGGTAATTCACCATGATGACGGTCCTGCAATAAGGGTACCACGTAGGTGTTCCAGGTCTCATGTTGCTATGGTAATGGACGGTGACGACAGTCCTGAAGTAAGGGTAGGTGTTACAGGACTCATGTTGCTATAGTAACTAAGGGTGGCAACTAAGGTCATGCAGTAAGGGTAGGTGATCCAGTCTTATGTTGCTATGGTAATTCACCATGACGACGGTCCTGAAGTAAGGGTACCGCGTAGGTGTTCCAGGTCTCATATTGCTATGGTAACGGACAATGACAATGGTCCTGAAGTAGGGGTAAGTGTTCCAGGTCTCATGTTACTATGGCAACTCACTGTGATGACGGTCCTGCAGTTAGAGTAGGTGTTCCAGGTCTCATGTTGCCATGGTAACTCACCGTGAGAACGGTTCTGCAGTAAGGGTAGGCATTTCAGGTCTCATGTTGCTATGGTAACTCACTGTGATGACAGTCCTACATTAAGGGTAGGCGTTCCAGGTCTCATGTTGCTATGGTAACTCACCATGATGACGGTCCTACAGTAAGGATAGGTGTTCCAGGTCTCATGTTGCTATGGTAACTTATGTGACGACAGTCCTACTGTAGGTGTTCCAGCACTCATTTTGCTATGGTAGCTCACCGTAACTACTGTCGAACAGTAAGGGTAGGCGTTCCAGGTCTCATGTTGCTATTGAAACTCACTGTAATTACAGTCCTACATTAAGGGTAGGCCTTACAGGTCTCATGTTGCTATGTTAACTCACCGTGACAACGGTCCTGCAGTAAGGGTAGGCATTCCAGGCCTTCTCGTGTATCTCTAGAGATCCCTTCGGTGCTAATAATCTGATAAAAGCAGGCACTTTGCTAAAAAGTATAAAACAGGATATATTATATATTCTAATGCACTTAGGCCAATATACCCCCGGAAACACCACATATTTGCGGGGGGTTATTCATTCAATAACCTGTCGCAATGTATAGTCTGGTTCACCGCTTCAATGTTAGATATTCCTACGCGCCAATATTGCCGTTAGCTGAATTCCTAATCTCGACCATGCCAAATCCAGCCCCGCTCAATGTTCCGTTTCACTCCATGACGTCACCCTTACGCAGTACATGCCGGCGACGTTACGGAGTAGATTATAGAGTTGGCGCCCGGTCTACTGACTTCCGTTACTAGCTCGTTGCTATATAAACAAACCAGCTACGTCGCTTTTTCGAAAATTGACAGTTAGTACATTCGCCCTGTATACATGTACAAAAGACCACACCGTTATATCCCACAAATGTCCGTGTCTCGATATCATTTGACCACAAATTTCTTGACATGAACCGCGACAGACATGCACGGCGTGAAATACATAGCATTGAGTAAACAATTTGCCATTGTTTCAATTCAACTTCAAGTTCGCGGTAAAATCGAAACCGCAATTTGCAAGTGGTAAACATCTGAAACAGACATCAAGTACATGCAAGAACTGATTGTTGTGCATATTTATTTCTATTTGAGGTGGACATTTTTCATGTTTATCAGCATTTTTAACGATAAGAGCGATGGTAATTGAGGGACTATATTTTATCTAGCGCATTAAATTTAAAATAAAAAGTCCTGAATTGGCCGAGTGTTTTCTATGGCCGCACATTTCGTTGATAATTACGAGGCATTTGTTTGTCTAAATAATGTTTTTAAGTTCGAAGAGCATTAGAATGGGGATAACAGTGTGGTGTGTTGTGATTTCGGAAAGGTACATGGCGAATATACTGTGGCAAATTTAGTTAATGGGCGACGGCGGAGTTTGTGACTGTTATCCCCTAATTATTATCCATACCTTAACTAACACTATTTCTGATTGGGCAAAAGACGCCACGTGATAATACGGGAAAAGGTCATATTGGACTCTCGAATTTTTTATTGGGACTCTGTGACGTCACGAATTAACTATTGCAAAATGAATCAGTGAAATTGTGATGCACGCGCAAAACTGGTGGATTTAACAGAGGTTTCACTTCTGAATTGAGTTTTTTTTTCATTTCCGTGTTTACTGTTCCAAATCATGCTTTCCGATGATCAAATACAGGCTTTTATAGAGAATTAAGTGCCGACAAATACAAAAATAACCACAAAAGTTTTATTCCCAAAATTTGCATAAACATACAGATGGATAAAAAAACTCGTCCAGGTTGTGGTGAAAAGTCATATTGGACTCGACACTCCGTGTCTCGTCCAATATGACTTTTCACCACAATCTGAACTCGTACAAGAAAAAAACATACTGTACACAACATTGTATAATAACTTTATATTAAATACATAAATAATCAAATAACAATACGATGAAAGCAGGCATAGTGAGATTACTTTAAGATGGTGATGGTCCATACTGGTTATGGCATGGCACACTGCAGAGAGATAGGGCCCTAGTGTTTCACATATGAGACAGGGACGAGTCTATAATGCCACCTTCTGTCTATGTCTCCCATAACTAATAAGGTCATGCAGAATTTGGTGATGCTAGCCCACTGTGCGGGATAGCTTTCACTAAATTCACCGTCTGGGGACCTCATTCTGCATATGACATATTGCTCCTGCACAACCCTTTCTCTGGTTCTATTGGCCGTATTACCTCTGTAGAATGTAGATGGTAGATTTTATGAGTATATTGGCCGTCTTACCTCTGTAGATTTTATGAGTATATTGGCCGTCTTACCTCTGTAGATGGTAGATTTTATGAGTATATTGGCTGTCTAACCTATGTAGATTTTATGAGTATATTGGCCGTCTTACCTCTGTAGATGATAGATTTTATAAGTATATTGTCCATTTTACCTCTGTAGATGGTAGATTTTATAAGTATATTGACCGTCTTACCTCTGTAGATGATAGATTTTATAAGTATATTGGCCATCTTACCTATGTAGATGGTAGATTTTATGAGTATATTGGCCAGTTTTGTACTTTATTCCCTGTGCCTCCAACTCTGGTGTTGGTTTATTAAGAACTTCGTCGAATGGTTCATTTTTCAACACCTCTATTCCTTCACCGCCTCCCGTTTCATTTTTACTAGCTTCTGCAACGGAGTACAACTGTGCAACTTGGTACTGAAAGAAGTGAAAATATTCTCTATTATGTAGGGCTGCCATGAGTCAAGACTTTCACAATTCGATGCGAATCGCATCGCAATGCAAATTTTTGACAACCGACGGCTGTGAAAACTAGATGAACCACTCATTTAATGTTCACCATTTGGGACAGCGGATGCAAGAGCGCTCTTTATCGCGGGAGATCAGTTGACCAAAAGTATATTCTCATTAGCGTTCACATCAGTAAGTAAATTAAAAGACATAAGTATAAGGACCAAAATGATTGGTCAGATATTAGAAGTAAACTATAATAGCTAATAGTCCCCAGATCTGCCCAAATGCGAAGTTTGAGTGGAAAATTTATGATCTCTGACTATTGATAACTCTGTATACATTAATCGTTTTTGCATCCCATTGCACCCTCACAATATGATACATTGTATCGTGAACTTTAAAACGCGATGAATCAGAATCGCAATGAATCGTGGCATCCCTACATTATGTGACAACAAATTGTGACTGAAGTTTCGCTGCAGATCCTATTTTGAACCACAGGTCCTCAGAAGAATATTTGACCCGACACCCAATAGTACTTACTCCTATAGAAAGCTCTCTAACTTGTCGGGTCTACATTTTTAGCATTTTTTGTAATGTCCATAAACAGGTTCAAACTAGACAAAAATAAGATTTGTTACATATATGTCTCATACATAGGTAGAAAGATATTTTATTACTCTTCAATTTGATGCATCCAGTGTAAACATTGATTCAGAAGAACCCAGGTTATGAGCACAGGTGAGGTCTGATGCCGACAAGCTGTTTTTTCTATTCGTTTGACTTGATATCCGATCACAACGGGCCAATGAGTTGAAATTTATACAGACTTGTGCCTCAAAGACACTCTGAACACTAAGGCCCAAAAAAATAAATATTTTTCCACTAACGGAGTGAAAATTTGGATATATTATTTTCCAGCTGCAGAAATATTGAACTATCTCGACCAAATTGACATAAAATGCCTACTCATGCTGTGGAGAAAGTATTACTTGAACAGCAGAGTGGAAATAAGCATTAAGATTGAATAAAAGATCCAACTTGCTTAGTGTGTTAATATATGCATTTAGGCTAAAACTTGCTACGACATTGATGTAAATATAAACGTTTTATAAGAATTTTCCCCATAATACCAGTACTCATCTTGTGACGACTACATCCCAATGTCTGGAGGTAGCCAGTACACTCAACCTAACATGCCTGGTTTTTGTAGACAGTACTGTAGCTACACCCCTCCCATGTGTGGCGATAACCTCTATAAATATACAGACACCCACCATGTCTGTTGACAGTGTTCGTGAAAATTGAAAAAATCATGCCCACCAATCCACAACCCATCACACACCTGGAGTTTTAACTCTTTTAATTGATATATCGGGTCATGTTTATAGTTCTCCCATAGTAGGCCTACTCCCCCTTCCCAACATATACACAAAAGGGGAGCGGGAATAGTTTAATTTAATGTCCTGTACCATTGTACCCCCTTTCTACATGGTGATCCTAGATGTGCTCCTGCTCAGAACCATATGGGTTACTTTTATAAATAACATTTCATTCATACATAGTACAAGTTTTTTCTTTGTCAAGTACACGACATATCACTCAAAAAATTAGGATCAGTTAATATCAAGTTTAAGTTTGGCAGTTATTTTTAGGGTTGGTCGATGTGTGGAAACATAGAATCTGTTTTTGTTAGCCAAAGTAGCATATATACAGGGTTTCCGCCAGGGGGATTTTAATGAGTCCATATTGGGGAAACATATAACTCGACGGAAAGACCATGGTTCGTCCTGTTGGGCGAAAATTTTGTTATTTGTCACTGAAAAGTAGCCATTTCCTTGCACCTGAGATAATCACAAAGCAATCCAAAGCTAAGTATGTTACGCAAGTCGATCATTTCCATGGGTGCATTAATTGTGTTGATGGTATACAGATCATTAATCATGTAATTGCGCACATAAGACTGCCGCCTGATTGAAGACTAAATAAATGAACAAACTACGAGTTAGTGTTTACAAATTTATAACTTACAATAAGATTCCGACAGGTATAATTGTACTAAATACTAAAAAGCGTCTATGCATTGACCAATAATACTTAGCAAGGAGAATTGAATTAAGTATTGAATTCTGAAGCAGCTTCCGTGAAAATGAAACTGAAAGGATATATTCTGTAAATCGTAAAATTATTTGTGTGCTGTGACGTCATACTGCAGGGTTTATCTACAGGAGATATTTATAGCGGCGTAATGTGAATGGTAGCAAAATCTTTCAAACAAAATCGGAATGCGTAGCTTGTTGAATAGTCTGCATTAGTCCAACAACTATAGTGACGACCACTGCTATAGAACAGAGTTTAAGCCAACGTGTTGTAAAATATAATTGAGTTTTGGCGGGTAATGTGAACATGTGCGCCTTTGTAAAATCCATTAATTATATAGTACCATAGCACGGGATCTCGGAGCATGAGTAGTTTCATCCATGGAAATCCCATACACAAAAATCTCCCAACTCAGCAGTCGACATTCTTTGATAAAATTATGTAATCGTACCATAGCAAGGGATCTCCGAGCGTGAGTAGTTTTGTCCATGGAAATCTCTTGCACAAAAATATCCATACTCAGCACTCTGACATTCTTTGATGTCACCGCGACATGTATTACGCTGTGTATAACTTCGCTATTTCAATGCACACCAACCATTACGTTGTAGTTTTGGCGAACACTAGTAACACACTGCGCAATTGACCCGCTTTTTCACCAGTATTCTGTTTAACCCCCGAACTACCGTTGCAGCCGGATTTTTTACGGCATATTGCTATTGACTTTTGGTACTTGTATGAATCAAACAGATCATCTGCAAGGGGAATGAGGCCGTCCTACGGACGCTGAGCCGTACTAACGGAAACCCTGATATATATATTATACATAGGCCGTCCTACGGACGCTGAGCCGTACTAACGGAAACCCTGATATATATATTATACATAGGCCGTCCTACGGACGCTGAGCCGTACTAACGGAAACCCTGATATATATATTATACATCATTTAAAGTGGAATTGTTTTCTGACCCACATAACGGCCCCACATCTCTCATATTTATTAGAGATGTGGGCCATATTTTTATTGAAAATATCAGTTTCACAATCCGGAAGAATAAATTCCAAACTCATCAGATGGCCATTTTGTATGTTAGCTGAAATGATGCAAGACTATTATAAATTTGTCATTGGTCAAATATAAATCAATTATATATTGAAGAAGCAATAATTTATGCTAAAAAAATTAATTCAGTTATATTCTTGTCACAAATTTATAATAGTATGTTTACAAATCGGCCTTTGTGTTAATTCAATATTTGCCTGTTTGTTTCCTTTTTCTAATTATTTATTGTGTTGAGTATAAACTATAGATAGTACTCCAGGTCGACTTGCACAAAATGGCCTTCTGATGAATTTAGAATGTACGCTTCCAGGTTGTGATATTTTCAATAAATATGAAAGTGTCAAAGACACTGTAGCTCAACTTGGAAATGGGATCATTTCATATATTACAGTCCATAGAGCGATAGGAACTTGGACAGTTTATATGCTTAGGTAACTTGAGGTCACCCTGAAGATGCATGTATATTGGATAAACAGTTTGGGATTAATCGGATAGAACAAGTTTGACTGTAGGGATTGCCAAAGGATGGAGTAACACTACATGTAATAGAAAGTGTAAAATCAGAAATGGCTCCCATATAGAGGTCACATTGAATATCCTTTTGAACAATGTATTGCATGTTCTTAAGTTCTTAAACTAACTTATATTTTAACAAATTTTGACTAAAAAATAAGAAAACTCAACACAAAATATTTTCAACAAATGGATGGACATAAATACATGTACAGTATCAATATTTTATCAGTATATTTTTATACCAGGAATATATCATTGAAAATCACACTTACTTCTTCTACTGTCATGGGAAGAACCACTCGACTGAAAAACAAAATAGAAAATATTGATACAAATATTGAGAACCTCAGAATTTGGTGTCTTTGATTTAAACATTGTTTATTCCCATAAAAAAAAAATTCAGTAAAAATGGTGTACCGGTATCTATTCCCGGAACTTTCCATATATATTTTATACCAACCAATTTATTTCAACAAACTGGGTCAGAGAATTCATGTGGCAGTGCTCACCTGTAATATGTGAATATTTTTCTATTTCTTTTAAGACACTATTTAGTGAAAAATATGTGTCGCCACATGTTTCTTTTGTGCGTTTTCTAGAATAATGCCAATAAAAAAAGATTCTCTGTAACTATTTTTATTAACTACTTTTTCCAACACCTTTTGAATGGCAACTATACACGCATCCAAAAGGAGACTTGGAGTGGGAAAATAACACAGATTATTCAGATCATGAACCGAAGTGAATGTAAATAAAACAAAATTGAAAGATATACTACAAAATAGCCTAATGCATTCAGTGCTGACATTACGTGATCTCATAGGCTCCCAAGGCAGCGAGTTTGACTTTAAGTGAACGTTCAGACAATCACAATTCAATCGTAAGTGGAGGAATCTGGCCCAACAAAATCATGGATAGTTTGTTCACATGATTGCAATGTTGTCGCAGATGAGGATATCATTAGTGCTGAAACGGTTGACCTATTTTTGTAGCCGGTTAACCGCGACGTGTAACCGGATCATAACCGGTTATCCGCTATTTTCAACCTATGACTTTATACTGATTATTTATACTATAATTTGTACCAATATATCAGCATAATTTGATTTATTAACTGTATGGCAAACTCGCGTAATGTTTACACAGACAGAGCTTGTATTAAACGAATGTAAATCACCAAACACGAACGTCACAAAGCCACGTGTTGACAACTTGGCAGATGACACAGTGAACTAAAACTCGCAGTGTTTATAAATAGACATGTCATGCTTGACCTATTTGTACTGCAGTTGCGACTGTTACCTGACTTGTTATCGTTCTTATTTTTGGAAGAATATTGTGTGACCTATATACATGTTCATACATGCAAATATCGACAGTTTTGCATTGCCATTATAGCGATTGCGGGACTGGGCGATTATTAAGTCATGTGACTCAGGTATTCTAACCGCTGGGTGTTCTTTGGCGATTTGAGATGGATAGGATGACTGACGACCGATAAACACAATTATGAAGTTTGTTAACTTTATGTAGTTAACAAATGAAAATTAAAAAAAACAGCTGAAAACCTGCTAAAAACACTGTTTTCTGTTAGAAGACAATCAAATGCTGAGAATTAGTCATTAGGATGCAAATAAGTCCGACTGCAGGGGAACACCATTTTGATTCGAGTTCATTTGAAATTCATCGACTGAGATTACTCAAACTCAGTAATGTTAAAAGAATAGACCGATCGTATGTAAATAGGGTTGGTTCTCAGAGTTTACATTCTGCCAATTTCTCTTTGAAATGTGTCCAGACATCTGATTTACTAATTTCTTGGGTATCCATGATACTATCTACAAGTAGTCAGTCGGAGAGTAGATGTCAAATGACCACGCCGTATACTGCAGTGAAAACGATTGTATTGATCTTTGCCGATGACCCAGTGGCGTCAGTGCACATGTTTTACCAGACATCGGAACATCAAAGATGACGTCATGCATCTTTGATGTTTACCGGCCAATGCCAGACTATGTAATCTGCCATTCATGGAAGACTTGATCGGGCACCAGATTTTGACTTTTAATATGCGTAATTTCGAATGTATACCCCCTGAGTGATAACGTTTGTAGCAAAATTGATAAAGTACCCATGTTTAAAAGCTACTGTTATCAGTCTATGCCGATTTAAGGACCTGAATACGTTAGTTTTTATCAGTGGCATTGCATGTGTGTAATACATAGCGGTTAACCGGTTGATCGTAGTTCAACCGGTTGCCGAAGGTAGCCGGTTGTCAACCGGATATCCGTTTCAGCACTAGATATCATGGGTTGTTTGTAAGCCATGGTTAACCACATGATTGACTACCCTATGATCTTTTCATCTATTATTTTTACATACACAGGACATCGATTCCATCGCAAGTGGATAGTGTTGAAACGATTAATCGACTAGTCGAAGTCGACGCGATTATTAAATTAGTCGATCCCGAAATCTGCTAGTCGATTAGTCGGGAAAAAGCACTACCTATGTGCTATCATGACAGCAGTGCCATTGCACGGCCATATTATCATGTAATCTGTATAACAGTTAACACATGTTAACTTCTTAAAGCCTTATTGCATTGTTCCTTTAACAATGCCACTGCCATCAGTCATGCACGGGCGGTGAATTCCATGACCTTAACTGAACCCAATGTATACACGTGTAGGCGCGGTTTCTTTTATGTTGATCATAAAAGACATGAAGTGTCGCTGCCGACTGAAGGGGTCCAACTAGTCGACTAGTAGTAGTACAGTAGTACTAGTAGTCGATTACCTCTCGGGACTAGTCAAAATCGCTAATCGTTTCAACACTGTAAGTGGAGGTAACCAAGGATACCCCATGTATCTAAAATCAAAGAGTGCTTGATAATAATTTTTTACTAACGATCCTGTTCTGAGCATGTCCAAATGTCCCATTAATACCCTAGACAGAAAACTTTCCACTTACGATTGAATCATGTTCGTCAACTTGTTAGGTTTCGCTGTGCATTAAAACTTCAACGTGGTCACAAGGTACATTCAATGCGATATAAATGTCTCACTTTGTAAATAATCGTCACATTCACAACCATATCCTAACATAAAAGAATCGATGAGCCAGTCATAAATCTCTGTAAAATATATATCGAATAATTGTGAGTTGTTGTTGTTGTTTTCTGTAATCACTCTGTCTAACGTTGATTTAAAGTCTCTGGTGCTGTAATGATTTGCTTGACCCTTGGTACTTTAAACACTTGATGCTGTCCTCGGTGCTTCATATAAAGTTAAACTGCAATATAATTAATAACTGTTGGCTTTTGGTTCAGTTTTCACCAAGTAATATCAAGAAATGATATTAAAACAGATTTTGTGAGTGTCCCGCGAAAATGGGAGACTTTGCGTCGGCTTCAAAATTGACACTGCACTTTTCCTGGCTACCTAAGCAAGTCATCGCGGTAAATGGGCGCTGTGTCTAATCGCAATACTATCAAATACTGTCTATTTCTAAATAAAACACTGTACTTACTATTCTACAATTAATATACCCATTTTTGTTTACGACAATAAAACACCATGGGCGAGATGGGTGGAATGGGCATGGAAAATGACGTCATTTCTAATAGCAGGTTCGCGAAATTCCCTAATGCTTATGATCACGAAAAATATGGGACACACTAAAAGTTGTAGTTCTAGGCCTATTACGAGTAGAATCCGGGGAGGGGGTTGTAGTTGTGAGTTTCCATTTCGTTTATTGTCGTTAATATATAGTTTAAATTGTTGATAATTATGACAAATACAAATCAAATAAATCAAAAAGATAATTTGTAAGTCATATATTTCAACTTTTATAGACATTTTTCGTTTTGAATCACTAAAAGTTGTAGTCCGATCCACCATGAGGCAGCCGCCGGTTCGTTAATTAGGTGCTAATTGGATTATGTTAGAGGCATACTGCATGAAGATCAAAGAGCATGCAGTGGGAATAAGAATCGAACACACAATGGTAGGCCTATATGATAATTTAAAGGATTACAATGGTGAATGGTGTAGTTTTTCTCGGGGATGAAGGGACTTGCACAATGCAGTCCCAACATCCTACTCGGCCTTCGGCCGGAAACGACTCAACAGCTAGTTTTCTCAGTCATTATCGATGCCCGCTAATCGACTGAGCACATTGCCGAAAAATAGTCTTTGTGATAGGCCGCCCGTAACTGAGGTCGTGCTGATTCATGCGATTGACTATTCCACCATCAAGCTCCATGCAGAGTTCAGTTCCCTTCGCAGGACTTACTGCTGTCCGCGCCTATATACACGTAATGTGCAATTGTGCATACATGTCATATTTATTTATTTAGACTTGTGTAGGTTACAATTTATTCTGCATTAATCTGAGAAACTGAACTGTCCATATTCATTTGAAAATTGTCTTTGAGCATGACGAAATATACATACACATATATTAGCGCATATTACGAAATGGGGGGTCAAATTTGGAGCCTTATAATTATGATTATAAGAACAACCACACGAAGTATATCCATGACGGGGTATCTAGTTTGGAACAATATATCCAGGGAAGTTATTATGTTGTGAATTATTTTGTGAATTATCATTAAGAAATCAATACTGTGCCCGAGAAAATTCAATTCGATCGACAAAAAAATAAATTGGATGTCCCATTCACTTTTTTTGTGGTATTTATAGTGGAAAGTTGTAAATTGGTCGGGTTCGGTGAGAATATATCTAGCATAGATATTCAGAATATTATTCTGCAACTTATCATACAGCGCCCAACAATTAATGTAACCCTTTCACAAAACAATATCTTAATTGCATGGTCAATTTCAGTTATCTGCGGGCGTTTATGGGGGAGGGTTAACTTTTTGGATACTGAGTGGGTACCTGCATGATAATTACGGTTATGTCATATATTTTCTGAAAGCGAGATACCTCAGTAAGTTTTTGGTTTTTGTATCATCTCAATAACTTGTCATGCGTCCGATAAATTGTCATTAGTTCGCAAGACAAAAAACGAAAATTGAGTGATTTTTTTAGATTTAAAAAAATACCCGAAAAGTTGACTTTATGTTATATATATCATAACTGTTTCGCCATACATTTGAATATGTTAATATTACTGTTCGAAAAATGTCATATTCGTCGGCGATTAGTGAAAACTGGAGTTCTCCTAAGATATATCCATTTTTGCATTTTTTCGGGCTCAGAAACTCACAAAAGTCAATATTTTTCATAAAAGCCAATCCATAATAAAAAATCGCACACCCATGGCATATGTACCAAAGGTAGTTTAGACAGCCTGTGACATGATTTTCTCGAGGGCTCGGAAGTGCGGGGTATCTAAAAAAACTAGAGGCTTTCTGATAATCTAGTACCGTATACTGGCCTATATTATGCAGCTCAATAAATCAATATTGGCCATGCACTTTTGTAGATATATGTTACTTATTAATCTGTAATCGTATTGTTGAGTCAATAAACATTAAATATGAATTCAATTAATATATATGTCGTATTAAGAAATGTATTTCTGTTTTGATCGCCGGAATGTGACAAAACGAGCAAGTTATAAGTATACCAAATTAAATTTGCGGCTTCAGGTTCCTCTTCAACGTTATATAGGACCACAGATTATGGGAGGCCAAATTCACATTTATTAATAACTGTGCTTCAGCGCAATTGAATTGCGCTTTGAACAGCGAAATTGAATTGCGCTTCAGCGCAATTAATTATATATACATGGCTTAACCCCCCAGTTAATTAATGAATAAATCCAATAGAAAATTAATTGCGCTTCAGCGCAATTATTTTTCCATATATGGGAACACCCAGTTAATTAATGGAATAACTTATCTATTCAGGGGTGTAAGCTTGTAACAATAATTGCGCTTCAGCGCAATTCAATTGCGCTGAAATGCGCTTCAGCGCAATTGATATGAATCCAGCTGGATTGCGCTTCAGCGCAATTGAATTATATATATATATATCTTTATTGCCTCCAGTTTTGAAGATTTAACAAGACATAGTACACATGAATGTAACATAAATACATTTAGCAATCAAGAAGTAATGAAAAGACAGACAAGAGAACAAGCTACCGAGGAAAAGAATATCATTCTAATTGTATGTACACGAACACGAGCTTACATATCACATCAACAGACAACACACACCCTCTCGACCACACCCGTACGCATATACAATCTAACACATGACGCAGACACAAACACAACCGTACATACATACGTTATGATGCACTGTCACAACAGCACACCATAAGCAGGTGCATACAATTACAAAAGGAACTCTAGTTGGAGTTGGATTCGCTTAGAAGAATCTCTCTCCCCAAAGAGTCAGCAAACGCAATGCCCTTGCTCGACAATAGCTCCCCTGTAAACGTATGCACCCATTAAGTGGAATAGACTATATGTAGAATGATGTTGCGATAGTGCAATCGCTAGCGCAAGAAAACATATACACACACGTATACACCCTCACACACACCCCCTCACCCCCTCACACACACACACACACACACCATCACACCCTCATATACACATACCTATGCATACATATATATATAAGGATTTATTAATTTATTCATGTTTATTTAATTTGTCGTCTTCGGATTTTATGGACAGGACAGAATGTGGTACATTTAAGTACGACTTATGGTGAACACCCGTAACGTTCAAACTTCAAAGATCAAAGGTTGTTTAACACAAACCGTCATGCGTAGTGGCTGAGAGTTCGACATAGCGCCTCCAAATTAAGTTTGTGTGAAGAACAATGAATCTCGTAAACTTTGATGTATCCTCAACTTGCTCAAGAAATGTGAATATATCACGTGGAAGATGTGTGAGATGGAGCAATACGAGGTCGCTGTTGCTGAGACTCGTGGCCCATACGAATAGCGGTATGCCGAAACGATCAATCATCTGGTACCACATTTCGTTTCTGTGGGAATGCATAAGTGGGCTACTGCATGAGATAAGTGCGTGCTCGATAATATCAGAGTGTGACTGACAGCATAATGTGCATGTGTTTTGTTGAGAGAATGCGCTTCCTGCGATGAGCTGACCGACTGTGATAAATGCAATCTTATGCATAGGGTATTTACGACATGTTCTCCATAAGTGACACATAGTAGGGTTTGGTTGAATTTCTCGAAAACGCGCAAATGAAGTGTCACAATTTGTTCTCTCTGTCCATTTCTGTACGCATTTGTCGTTAATCGCGGTTTTTGTAATGCGTTTCCATTCGGATTTCAGAGGAAATGAGCAGAAATGAGCATACTGATGCATATGCTCGGATAGGTTGTATTCAACAAGAGTGTTGTTAATGTCGCTGATGAAGGAATTTGGGTTTTCCAGTTGTCCCGTGAAGTACATGTGAAGTCTTGTGACAAAAATTTCCTTGCAAGCTTTGCCAGGAGGCATACGGCATAGGCTTCCAAACAAATTGAGTTTCCTGGCATCAATCAATGACTTGATAGGATGGATGCCAAGCATCCCCAAAACGATATCAGTGCGAGCACGTACAGGAAGTCCCTGGAAATGCTTGAGGCAGAAGCGATGAATTTTCTCAAGAGTTGACCAATGGGTTTCTGATAGACCACACAAGAGTTCAGATCCGTATAGACCCTTTGGAATAATTATGGATCTGTAAAGAGTTTCGCAACTTTGAGGAGTGATTCCACCTGCATACATACCAGCATTGCTCAGCATGAAGTAGGTGGATCTTATTTTGTTGACAATACAGTCGATAAACTCACGAGCGAAGTCGCTTCTATGCAACGTTATGCCAAGATGGGTTATGTGATCAGTTTCGTCTACATACCCGTCACCAAGTTTCCATCTCCTTGGATGCACAGGCAGATTCTTCACTTTTTCATTGAATACAATGGTTTTACATTTCTGTGCGTTGTATGTAAGCCGCCACAATCGGCTATACATTGTACAAATATCACAGAGGCGTTGTAGGCCCACGTTTGTGAGCGAAAAAAGCGTCATATCATCCGCTTGAGTTGGCGACGCGCAGTTTGTGGAGACAATCCGAAGACCATAGTTCGATGCCTCGAGTTCATATAACAGATCATCTATATACAACATGTATAAAAGAGGGGATAAAATTTCCCCTTGTCGCGTCCCTTGTAGTATTTTGATTTCCCTTGACATTGATTTACCATAATTGACGAAGCACGAAAAGCCCGACAACATCTCCCGTAGTATGAACCATATATGTCCACGGAAACCGCGATTGTAAAGTTTGATCAATAGGCCGTCTAACCACACAGTATCAAAGGCTTTACGGACATCTAAGAAACATGCATAAAGCTTACTATTCTGCTCTGATGTGTAATTGATGCATTCGCTAACAACATATGATGACATTAAGCAACTTATTTCTTTCTGGAACCCGTTCTGAAGGGGGTGAACTTTAACGAGATATGGTGTATTAATTTCGAAGCGATTGAGCAGAACCTTTTCCAGGAGCTTATAGAATATGGGTAAGAGTGTAATTGCTCTGTAGCTATCGAACTTGTTCTTTGGTTTGTCTCCACCCTTATGCAAGGAAATCATTAATCCCGTCTTGGCCATTTTTGGAACATGTCTGAGTTTCAACATCATAGACAGCATGTATGCTGTGCAGTTGAGCAATGTATCGCCACCATGTACCACATGCTCATAGCATATGCGGTCGGGACCTGGGGCTTTCCCCTTTTTGGCATCACTAATAGCGTTATTGAGCTCTCTGTGTGATATCTCATAAATGAGAGATTGGGAACACCCAGTTAATTAATGGAATAACTTATCTATTCAGGGGTGTAAGCTTGTAACAATAATTGCGCTTCAGCGCAATTCAATTGCGCTGAAATGCGCTTCAGCGCAATTGATATGAATCCAGCTGGATTGCGCTTCAGCGCAATTGAATTGCACTTCATCGCAATTATTAATAAATGTGAATTTGGCCTCCCATACACAGATCACCTGCTACAACTTGAGCTCATACAAAAAACGTACACCAAACTATATGGCAACAATTTAATGGCCCATATTCAGCGGTGATACTGACATTTTTTTACCACTCTGAAATGTATAACAATTTACATACGCTTTTCAGTGGCATTCACCACCATGGATAGCACAACAGCTTCAACGAAACATCAACTTTAAAGGGACACGTCGGGAACCCCCACACCCCTTATTAAAGCCCGTGTGCTCTATCCAATCAAACTTTACCACGGTCAGACTTTTGATGACTTTTTATATTCAAGATATCACAAAAAACAACAAATCGTGGGGTAAAGGAGCTAGAAGGCTAGAAGCCTCGTGCCGCTAGCCCGCTACTACTACTTCTAAGCGTCATTACAGCACAACTACAGTGGTTTGTAGGGGATCGAGGGCCGACAGCCATTTCAAATCTTCCCGGGTATCATCCCCAAACTCCAAACGTATATATATCTGGAAGGTATATGTGTTATCTAGAGTGGTCGGTCCACTAACGCTGATGGAGTAATTTAGGTTACTACGTTTTAAGATTTTCTCAGTTTTGGACCAGCCTATATAGGCCCCTATTCAAGTTTGTGGGACTTTCGGCAAGAGTTATATGGGACTTCCATAATTGTGTTCTTACGAACTTCCTCTTCAGGGACTAAAGTATAAACCACAAA
Source organism: Siphonodentalium dalli (assembly GCA_032622095.1). NCBI lineage: Eukaryota > Metazoa > Mollusca > Scaphopoda > Gadilida > Siphonodentaliidae > Siphonodentalium > Siphonodentalium dalli. The sequence goes on from CP136064.1 coordinate 24,502,603, forward strand.
ATACCAAGTTTCAAGGCGACTGAAGATCAAAACTAATATAATCACATAGAAACCAAAAACAATGGCGCAAAAAAGGTCATAACTCAGATCCCGACCAACTTATAGGGACAAATTCGAAATTGACCAATCGTGTTCTGGGATTTTTAATGGTTTCAGTCTAGTTATGAGACTTACAACAATAAGGTATCTGCATGTCCAGGAGTGTCCAAAAATGTCTATGTCAAAAGATGTCCATGGGGTTTTGGGACTTTTGTCTGAATCGAATTTTAACATGTTTGTGGAACTTAATAATGAGACAATATACCGTACATTCAATTTGTGGAACTATCAAAAAGTCTTATGAATCATGAGCCAGAAAAAAGTACCAGAATCATACCATTCGCACAATCGGCAAACCTCATAATTCGATAAGTTGCGATTGACCATTCGTAGAGACAGTGGGCTGTGGGTCTTAAACCCCATTTCTCAATCGCAACTTCTCGGATTATCGTTCTTGGGAAAATTGCTACGGAAATCACCGAGGTTTGCCGATTGCCCCATTTCGGGAGATAATTTGTGTGACACAAGCGACAGGGAAACGCGGTCACGTGACCAATGGGCTTTCCCACGAAATTTCAAAATGAAGGGTGGCATGTCATTCTTTGCCTTTGGCCTATCTATTTTGACTTGTTTGGCGTCAGTATGCTCAGGTAAATAGTTTCATATTTGACGCAACAAGGGGGAAGTTCACATTTTAAATTTAATTATAGCCAGATAGAGTTTGTCTGGATAATTATGTTTATGTTGTTGATATGTTACTGAATTAGTGAAATTACTACTGTGAATACTGATTAATTTAATACATATCATAAATACCGGTACGGTCATTGACAATGACATCGAATAATTTCAAAACATGTGAACGATTTCAAAATTAATTTTTTACCAATTTCATTCTGAGGTTATAATGCGTATGGGAAGCCAAATTGACATTTGACACAGTTTAACAACTAAACTGATTAATGAACTCTGGGTAAATGAAGCAGAGTATTCGCTATAGTCGCTCACTTATACCGACCATGCAGACCTGACTGATGAAAGCTTGTGGGTACCCACAAGCTTTCATCAGCTGACCTAGTAGAGATTACCCTTGAGTGGTTTTAATTATTAACTTCTCACATCGCCTGTATAAGGTCGCATTAGATATTCGTGCGAATGATTTAAGAATTCACGCAGGTAATTAACATGCATGAGCGATTTCCTTTCGTGGCCGATTTCTGTAGTCATTATGTTTTTGTGATCTTGCAAGGGAGCAGGACCAACGGATTTTTTCCCAACCCGCCCATCCCCGTTATATTAGCTATGTTGAATTTTAATTTGATTTGCGTTTTATTTTGCACAAATGGATGAATTCAAATCAATCCGGCTTAAAGGCGGTGAGTGACCCATCTTTGGATCTTGGTGAGTTTTGTATATATATATATAGGTAGTTAAATTGTTGTAAGATTCTCATTGTTTTCATGTTTTCAAATAAATAATTGAGCTTAAAGTTAAACGCAATTAGCCACATTACCCTATGTACCCATGGGCCTGAAATTAGTTCAGGAAATATGTTTTCTAATTTGTAACCAATGTAACACTAACAGGGTACTTTGAGATTCCTAAGAAAAAAAAATAAAAGTAACAAATGTAACATTAACTAATATGTAAAGTAACTAGAAGTAACCATTTGTACCCCGTGCACCCATGGTCCTGAAATTAGATCAGGAAATATGTTTTCTAATTTGTAACCAAGGTAACAGGGTACTTTGAGATTCCTAAGAAAAAAAAAATAAAAGTAACAAATGTAACATTAACTAATAGGTAAAGTAACCAGAAGTAACCATTTGTACCCTGTGTACCCATGGGCCTGAAAGTAGTTCAGGAAATATGTTTTCTAATTTGTAACCAATGTAACAGGGTACTTTGAGATTCCTAAGAAAAAAAAATAAAAGTAACAAATGTAACATTAAAGTAACCAGAAGTAACCATTTGTACCCCGTGTACCCATGGGCCTGAAAGTAGTTCAGAAAATATGTTTCCTAATTTGTAACCAATGTAACAGGGTATATGAAATATATTTTCTAAGTTTCTAAATTTGTGCTTATAAAATGTAACCAATGTACCCGAGGTAACAACAGGGTACAAAAGTTGTGTTGTTTTGCTGCGTACCAAAATTAGACATATCTACCAGGTCTCCCCAGTCCAATAAATGATATAATTATCATCTGCCAAATATCACATCTGAGAAAATTGTCAGTCAATGGAGGCATAATTCTCATTTATTAGTGATTTGCTCTTATGGGTAATGCCTAAATCTTGTCATTCTATTATGCTTTAAAATGTAATAAGGTAGATATAAATGTTTTAAAGTGAACGAACATTGCTATCCAAGCTATTGTCTGCCATTGTTTTTGTGGCATGGTGGCCATAATCCTCAAAAACACACAACTGCTAATCATTCATTTCTTATATTTTTATTTATTTTATTTCCTTAAAAGCAGCTGAAATAATTCATATTTATTTCTCGGACATCTGTCTGACATGGTATATTGCAGGTTAGGAGTGACCTATATATAGTGTTTGGAGATTATCCCAAACAGCACCATAAATTGGCCCAATAATAAACCTTTCTATACTAAATAGCCCAATATTAACTTGATATCTCTCTGTGAATTCATTTCTGAAGTTTGGTAACATTTGTGTTCCCAGGTTTGGTAACATTTGTGTTACCAGGTTGTTTCATTGGAGTGTTTTATTGGGGTTTGAAATGAAGCGTTACCCAATTGGCTATAGACTACTAGTAATCAACAAACTGGAGTTAGTGTGATTTAAAACAAATGGGCTTTGTGAATATAAAAATATGAAAGAAAATGTTATTGCTAGCAATAACTAAAAAAATTCCTTTTCAGGACTTGAATGTTTCAACTGTACAAGTGTAGAAGATAGTAGATGTTTTGACCCTTTACCAACACATACCGACATCAAAGTTCAGTGTGATGAAGACAGTACTGGCTGTTCTGTTGTCACATCCAAGGACAAAGATTATGGTTAGTGCATTTAAGAAATGAATGTTTATTTTGTTGCTTTCCATGGTGTTTGGATGCAAGTTGGTCTGACATTTTGTGTGGAATACTTCAAATGACATAAATTGTCAGACCAACTACACATGTTCCATCCATACTCCATGGAATGCATCAGCAACAATTTAATGCCAATTTTCAACGATATTTTAGTGGTCATACCATATGGAAACAAGTTGGGGTCTGAGCGTGATATCATATGACTCTATTTCAACCAATCAACATCCTCCATTCAATATCCCCAACATCCATGATGATTGGAGGAGAATCCATTTAGTAAAGAAAGGGTTAATTTAAAATAAAGATTACAATACATGTAACAATGCACAAAAAACATGGTAATTATAATGAAAATTAGTTTATGAATCTAGTCATAAAAAAAACCAACTAATTTTCATTATAAAATTATACCATGTTATTTGCATCGTTCATAGAGCACATGAGTGTATTTTTGCATTAATCCATGGCTCAAATTCAATCATTTGTTGCATATATTCTTTTGACTATAATAGGAGATGGTCCCATAAATGGTCTGATTCAGTTGCTGCCACTTAAATATCGTACCAAAGCCTATTATATTTGCTCTTACTTATATGGCATACATAATGTTGTCATTCAATTGGTGATTTTAAATTTGCCACAAATTAACAAAATTAGCTATTTGCCCTGAATGCGATCGCAGTATTTCAATGTTGGTTTAGTATTTGACATTAAATCAAATAGATTAATACTGGATTTATTTATATTCCACTCCAAATTACTGATCAATTACGTCTGAATTTTGCGAAATTATGTAACATTTTTGAAACTTAAATTTAACATCACTTCCCATTTCTATGTTCAAATTGGGAAGCGATTTTATAGGAATTTACTGCAATTTCCTGTAATTGCCTCGATCAGCTTCTTATCTTTGCATTTTGCCCGACCTTCAGTCATGAAAATTTGTGTTACTTTCTCAATTGGATGTTGAAGCAGAGTGCTATGATTATAGGATCAACATACACTTCATGGCCAGCCCAGCACTGATAAAAAAAGACCAGTATTCTTTTAAATATTGTATAAACTCTCTGGTTCCTAAAATAAGTTCTCCTTATTGAATACAAGTGCATGTTTTTTCCAAGTACTAGACAACATTAAATTATATGGATAAATTAAATATTCATGACTAAATCCATTTTATGTTGACAAAGTGCCATTTAATGGTTGAAGTCATATGGCAATGGACAAGCCTTGAAATAGGGTGTCTGTCATTTGCAGAATGAGGTCCCCAGAGGGTGAATTTAGTGATGCTACCCCACATAGTGGGCTAGCATCACCAAATTCACCCTCTGGGGACCTCATTCTGCTTACACCTCAGCAGAATGAGGTTCCCAGAGAGTGAATTTGGTGATGCTAGCCCGCTATGCGGGGTAGCATCACTAAATTCACCCTCTGGGGACCTCATTCTGCAAATGACAGACACCCTATTTCAAGGCTTGGCAATGGGCTACATCAATAATGTTATAACACACCCACCACAGACAGAAACTCAAGGTAACACCAAATCAAGGTAATAAGCATTAAAGGGGCCCAAGGCGCTTGCAGTGGGTAAATGTGCAAAAATGATAAAAAAGTCTGTAAAAACATCACTCACACTGCAGTGTCATGATTTTACAGACTTTTATATTTTTGGCACATTTACCCACTGCGAATGCCATGGGCTCCTTTAAACACCCTAGTGTGGTCGTGGTACGCAAAAAAAGGGGTCAACCCAGAAGAAATTGGTATACAAGCGATCTCGGTGTCATTCAACGCGGGAGAATCTCTGCTACAACATATCCAAAATCCGCTAAAATCCGCTTTGGGCAAAATCCAGGATCCAAGATGGCGTCCAACATGGCCGCCTTTAGTCAAAAGAGATTCTGACTGAGATTAATTCGACATAATGAGAACAAATGTTGCCATATTAATACAAATGTATACATTTTTGCGAAGGTAAAGTATTATGCCACATATCTATAGAAAAAATGGAACACCTCGCCCCAGATGGCTGCCAAAATGGTGGCCTAAACTCGAAAATTTGAAATTTTTGCCTAATATCTTAAAGATCAATTCCTGTTGTTTGATAATGGTTCAGACTGGCGACATTGATTAGTCATATTCATGTTAATTCATCATCGGAGCAATGAAAGATACCATAAATGGGGTCCCAGTCTCATATACACCCTCAAAAATTTGATTTTACAGAACGCGGTATAAAATTCCACAAAAATCGCCATTGGGATTCCAGTCGTATATCAACAAGAAATGGACAGAACTGTACAATGTAAGTTGGGCATACCATTATCTATAATTACTCCAATTCAATGAAACCCAAATTGGCGCTTTGTCTTAAAATGGCTGCCAAAATGGCGGTCAAAATATGGAAAATGGCAGATATTTAGAATGGTCGTCAGAGGGTTAGACCCAGAAGAAATTGGTAAAGAAACGGTTTTGTTGTCATTCGACGCGGGAGAATCTCGTGTATAACATATCCAAAATCCGCTAAAATCCGCTTTGGGGAAAATACAGAATTCAAGATGGCGTCCAACATGGTCGCCAATAATAATGAAAATGGCAAATATGTAGTTATTCACGAAAACCCATTCGACAAAACGCCAATTCGGCACCAATACACATCATTGATTGAAATCAATGTTTTTTGTGGGTATGAGTAGCCAATCACGATTCAAAATGCTAAGATGGCTACCAAAATGGCCACCGAAAATTGTCGAAATTTAATTTCTGCTCAGAGGAAAGCCGAAACAACACTTCGGTTGTGAGCTAACGATGACAGACCTATTAAACATGTTGCCAATAATCTACTACCACAATCAGTTCAGCCCGAAATGTTCCAACTAAGCAGTATCTACTGCAGGATCCAACACGATGTCCACTTATTACGAGGGACTATCTGGAAATTAATTAAAAAGAAATTACATTGCTACGAATCTGGATTATTTGAAAACACAGTGTCAACATTTCTACTTATAACGACTATTCGGAACATCAAATATATGGGCATCGGTGGTAGTCCGGAAGCATCAGGCTATAATAGGTTTTCCAGTGCTGGCGAAAGTGAAAAGGACAGGAGGGAAAAGCGAATAATCTGGGGTTTATTTAATTGGTGGGCAAGTTGTTTATCGGAGCTGGGGAGTTTCAAAGTAAAATTATTTTCTTCAATATCAAGAGGAAAAATGAAAATTCGCACATACATTGTATACCCTTCACACTTTATGTGACAATTCCGTGTCATGCGATTGTGGGTATATACATGTGGATAGAAACATTCTAGTACATATATAGACGCACCTATATCTTCTACACATTTAATGAATTTCATCAATGATATGTAGACACAATGTGCGTCACAGCTGGATCTGACCCGTAGGCATAAAGGTATCAACCATTTAGCTTGATTAACTGGCATTTCAAGGTTGTCATTGGATAGAAATGCCACATGAACATGGTGATTAACAACATGTTTGTCTAAGAAATGTGAACAATGAACATGTTATTTTCCGGATGTTAGACAATCAAACTGCCACATAAGGCGTTCATCCATGCTCATCAGAGCACAAAATATGTGCAAATTAATGACACGAAAACTATTTCTTGCGGACGACGTACTCTAGACCTACATCCAACGTCATTTCCTATTAACTTTTATTGTTTGTACGGACGGTTTCGAGGTTTGAAAATCCCGCTTGTCCAAGAAAACCTCCACATACTTACGGAGTCGATGTGTAAACAATGTGTGGGGATAGTTTCTTCATACATATATGTATTTGGCACACGTATTTTCTAGAACATAAGAGATCACCATTTACCGGAGAGTTGATATCTGGGAAGAGATCAGAGTAAAACTACTTTTCTTACATGTCGAATGGGGAATCCATGGGCTACATTTAGTTCCAGCTTGAAACTTGAAAATGATGGCCGAGCCCGAATAGTTAATATTTCGTCGCATCAGTGCTATAATGTAACCCACATTTTCAACTTTCCGAGAAAATGAAGGTTGAAGTTTTTAGACAACATTTCTCCTAATGTTGACAAAGCATGACGTATTGTTGTATTTATCCCAATGAAAACTGACATTAGCTGTTCATTGAACCACATATTGTTTTCTGTTTATTCCCTCGTTTTCTTTTAAAAAGCAATAGCTTGTTTGGAGATATGACATGCCAGCGACGATTCGTTTCCGTGCTATAATGAAGTTGTGCTAATACATGCAGATTAAGCTAAATATGGTGGCAATCGCATGTGTCTATGAACTAAAAAGTGCCTATTCTACACTATGAAAATTCACCCATGTGCATCATCATACAGAAATGTGTGGAACAATCACAAAATTTAAATCACCAAATGATCACGTGACTAACATGGAGATACTGCCATATAGAACACATTTTAGAATTCACAAACACAAAACAGAAGTCACGTGGACAACCTGAAGCGTCCGATTGGCTGCTGTTGGACATACGACCTCATAGCACGAATAATTGTAAAGATCGCTGGAGATACGACATTTGCTTCACTGGTTTGTGCGAATATTTGTCATCCAATGCAAGGACAGTTTGGCCCATCGGATTGGATTTGTTCTCACGATTCGAATGGTATCAAATACTCATTTCCCGCCAAAATGGATATACGACATTATAGCACTGATGAGTCGAGATTTTGTCAACCCGCGGGAAGCCACCAAAAGATTGAAAATTAATAGTTTTGATGTATATGAGCCACATACATGTATATGAGCCAACTATCAACTGCATCCACCACTCACAACTTCCATTATGTGATAAGCTGGGCAGAGTCTACCATTTTCGTTTTGGAACCATATTAGATAAAATTTATTGTTTATTTTTGTCTATTTGGTCTATTTGATCAATTATTTTGTAGACAAGATCTGTTCATCCCTAAATATCAAATGTGACCAGAACCCCAAAGTCGATTTTGGTTAAATTTCATACCACATTCGTTATAACTTATTAGTGAAGGACCAGAGTAAACTATGATATAATCTATTAGAAATGTCATTGCTGTAATGATCAGTTGACACGATCATTGAAAGAATATACCCATTGTTTCCCAGTTCAGAGAGCAACAAGTGATAAACAGAAGTGATAGAAAATAGTATTTTTCACATCGGGTGGCCATTTTGGCAGCCATTTTTGGTACTGATTTTTAAGTTTTTACATAGAGCTAGCATAATGGCATCATAAAGAGGTATACATTTGTATTTATTTAGTCAATTTTATTCATCAACCACTACTTATAATGGATTGAATGACACTGTGATCAATATCCGCCATTTTCCATATTTTGACCGCCATTTTGGCAGCCATTTTGAGACAAAGCGCCAATTTGGGTTTCATTGAATTGGAGTATTTATAGATATTGGTATGCCCAACTTACATTGTACAGTTCTGTCCATTTCTTGTTGATATATGACTGTAATCACAATGGAGAGTTTTGTGGAATGTTATACTGCGTTCTGTAAAATCGAATTTTTGAGGGTGTAGATGAGTCTGGGACCCCATTTATGGTATCTTTCATTGCTCCAATGATGAATTAACATGAATATGACTAATCAATGTCGCCAGTCTGAACCATTATCAAACAACAGGAATTGATCTTTAAGATATTAGGCAAAAACTTCAAATGTTCTAGTTTAGGCCGCCATTTTGGCGGCCATCTGGGACGATGGGTTCCATTTTTGCCATAAACAGGTGGCACAACATTTTACCTTTGCAAAAATGTATACATTTGTATACATATGACAACATTTGTTCTCACTGTTATCGAATTAATCTCAGTCAGAGTATCTTTTGACTAACGGCAGCCATGTTGGACGCCATGTTGGATCCTGAATTTTGCCCAAAGCGGATTTTAGATATGTTATACACGAGATTCTCCCGCGTCGAATGACACCGAGATCGCTTGTATACCAATTTCTTCCGGGTCGAACCCTCTGACGACCACACTACCCACCAAGCAAGGTAATGAACGTTAATTATTCGATTTATGTCCACCACACATACCAACACAAGCAAGGTAATGAACATTAATTATTCCATTTCAGTTGAGAGAGGATGTGATATTGCGACGACATTACGCCTCGGTTCACAATCATCAATCGACTGTAAACAAGTGACGCAGTTCATTCCATTTAAAGGGGAGATAACCGTCAGTGAATGTGTATGTTATAAAACTCTGTGTAATGCAGCAACACGCAGTCATAACGTCAGCAAACAGCTCATTTTTTTCTTGTCAATTATATCTTCTGTCAGTATTTTCATACTTTTCCCGGGTTTATGATAAATTTTAGATAATGCCACATTAATTTTATTAGTTGGTTTACAGGGAAAAAATCTCCCAATGGAGGCGGGAACCCACATCCCCCCCAAGGCAGGTTACCGATTGGTAATTATTCCCGGGGAATACAAATCTCATTTATTTACTTGAAATCATTATTTGTAAACAAAACCAACACTATAATTTCGCAATTATTCTCATGATATTAATATGACTGATAGAATGTCATACACAAACTGAACATCATTGGCAAAATATTTAATTTTTTTTGTTGCTATTTTCGTAAAACAACTAATTAAATTGTTGTCACCTAATGCATGATTGCAGAATGAGGTCCCCAGAGGGTGAATTTAGTGATGCTATCCCACATAGTGGGCTAGCATCACCAAACTCACCCTCTGGATGTACACCCAATGGGAACCTCGATTATGCAGTATGCAATGTGTCATCTGCCAATTTGGGGATGTAGAGAAACTAAACTAAAACAGAAATAGAATCTACGTGAAGAAGTATCTATAGAAATTTGATAACAAAGAAACTTAATTTCCAGAGAATATGACGCCAAAGCATGAGGTCCCCAGAGGGTGAATTTAGTGATGCTAGCCTGCTATGGGACAGCATCACTAAACCCACCCTCTGGGGACCTCATTCTGCAAATGACAGGCACATTAAACTCAGACTTGAAACTGTTGTGGTAGCTTCTAATTAAGCCTTAAAAGGGGGTGATTACTATCACTGAATGTGTACTGTATGCTATATGTGAAGTCACACAGAATGTGTCAGGACTAGAGCATAATTTTATTGACATGTTATTTCTTATGTTATGTTTATAATGTTTTAATTATTTTTGGCACGTTGAACAAAATGTGAATCTTGAATTTAATAAATTTAATTAATACAAATATTGATTCAATAAATTATTCAACCTTGTGTTAAAGATCGTCTATCTCTTCATGTCCACAATAACAACATAATTTTTATAAATCCCGGAACACCGCTTGTGACACCAACTGCAAATCATAGATTAACCCTTCCAGTACTGACCTTTAACCCTTCCATGACTGCAGCTTCCTGAAATTTTGTGAAAACCCTGTGCCAATGCATTCTCTTATATATAAAAGTCTCCCATGGGGAGCCTCACATATATAATAATATATTGGCCTAACAATATCTACCCTGACCTTGTAAGCCAGTGCATTCTCTTATATATTCTCCCATAATATAATTTACATAACCAGAGAAATGTAACAGAATTCAAATAATGTACAGAATTTGCAATCACCACAAAAATTGTGTGACTCAAGTCAAAATGTACAAACACGTCGTGCAAGATTTGTGTGTGAAAAAATATCAGTTGATAGCATGTGTGAAGCACGTCATATAAAACCATTTTGCACATCAAATTTTCGCTATCTTGTGTTGACGGTGTTGCATGTCGATGTATTATATGACGTGTCGCGCAATCAAAATTCTCTGAGAATGTGTTGTGAAGATGGGGTCTGATGATGGTAGCATTTATCTCTTGCAATAATCAACTTCGTATTTTATCACACAAAAATATTGCGCCACACGTCATTTGCACAACATATAAACCGGGTGTAACACTTGCTTTACTAACTGGAGTTTGCCATTCATAATGAAGACAAGCATTCATCAGATTTAAAAAGGACCCCCCCTGAAGCAAGCATTCATCAGATTTAAGGAGGACCCCCCCACCCCCGAAGCAAGCATTCATCAGATTTAAGGAGGACCCCCCCTGAAGCAAGCATTCATCAGATTTAAGGAGGACCCCCCTGAAGCAAGCATTCATCAGATTTAAGGAGGACCCCCCTGAAGCAAGCATTCATCAGATTTAAGGACCCCCCCCCCTCCACCCCCGAAGCAAGCATTCATCAGATTTAAGGAGGACCCCCCACCCCCAAAGCAAGCATTCATCAGATTTAAGGAGGACCCCGCACCCCCAAAGCAAGCATTCATCAGAATTAAGGAGGACCCCCCCCCCCCCCAAAGCAAGCATTCATTAGATTTAAGGAGAACCCCCCCCCCCCCCCCCGAAGCAAGCATTCATTAGATTTAAGGAGGACCCCCCCCAAAGCAAGCATTCTTTAGATTTAAGGAGGACCCCCCCCAAAGCAAGCATTCATCAGATTTAAGGAGGACCCCCCACCAAAGCAAGCATTCATCAGATTTAAGGAGGACCCCCCCCCCCCCCCCCCCCCCCGAAGCAAGCATTCATCAGATTTAAGGAGGACCCCCCCCACCGAAGCAAGCATTCATCAGATTTAAGGAGGACCCCCCCCCCCCACCGAAGCAAGCATTCATCAGATTTAAGGAGGACCCCCCCCCCCCACCAAAGAGCAAGCATTCATCAGATTTAAGGAGGACACCCCACCCACCCCCCCCCCCCCGAAGCAAGCATTCATCAGATTTAAGGAGGACTCCCCCCCCCATTCATGAATGTTAAAAAAATTCTCAATTTCAAACTATCAAATTGAAGAGGAAAATCATTTTCCTCGATAGTTAGGTTCATAAACTAGATGATGCATTGCATCTTTTGTAAATATTTCCTGTCAAACTCTCAAAAGACCGTCTCAAAACATCTTTGGTTTAAAATTTTTTTTTTTAAATATCTCTCATATTGTTGAGGGCCAACAGGTGTTATTATAGTAAGATACAGGAATTAAAATGAAAGTGTCAATGACACTGTAGCTCAACTTGGAAAGGGAATAATTTAATGTATTACAGTCAATGGAGCGATTAGGAATGTGGAAAGTTGAATGTATAATACTAGTTTATAGACATGAAGAGAAAAGTAAAATCCAAGATGGCTGCTGGTGGCCATGTTTTCGGCCGAATGACCCCAAAATGAGTCGTTCCCATCTACATGTCATCGTTAACATCCATGACAAATTTTATGATGATCAGACTAAAAGTAGGACCTGTAGCCCGTGCTAAAGGATTTAGTCATACAAAGAGTAAAATCCAAGATGGCTGCTGGCGACCATGTTTTTTGTCCGAATGACCCCAAAATGACTCGTCCCATCTACATTCCAATTTCAACAGCCATGACAAATTTTATGATGATCAGACTAAAGGTACAACCTGTAGCCCGTGCTAAAGGATTTAGTCGTACAAAGAGTAAAATCCAAGATGGCTGCTGGCGACCATGTTTTTTGGCCGAATGACCCCAAAATTACTCGTTCCCATCTACATGTCAATATTATCATCCATGACAAATTTCATGATGATCAGACTAAAGGTATGACCTGCAGCCCGTGCTAAAGAATTTAGTCATACAAAGAGTAAAATCCAAGATGGCTGCTGGCGGCCATGTTTTTAGGTCGAATGACCCCAAAATTACTCATTCCCATCTACATGTCAATATTATCATCCATGACAAATTTCATGATGATCAGACAAACAGTACGACCTGTGGCCCGTGCTAATGGATTAAATTTTGAAATCCAAGATGGCCACTGGCGGCCATGTTTTTTGTCTGAATGACCCCAAAATGACTCGTTCCCATCTACCTTCCAATTTCAACAGCCATGACAAATTTTATGATGATCAGACTAAAGGTACGACCTGTAGCCCGTGCTAAAGGATTTAGTCATACGAAGAGTAAAATCCAAGATGGCTGCTGGCGGCCATGTTTTTTGGCCGAATGACCCCAAAATGACTCGTTCCCATCTACATGTCATTATTAACATTCTTGACAAATTTTATGATGATCAGACTAAAAGTAAGACCTGTAGCCCGTGCTAAAGAATTTAGTCATACAAAGAGTAAAATCTAAGATGGCTGCCGGTGGCCATGTTTTTTGGCCGAATGACCCCAAAATTACTCGTTCCCATCTACATGTCAATATTAACATCCATGACAAATTTCATGACAATAAGACAAACAGTACGACCTGTAGCCCGTGCTAATGGATTGAATTTTGAAATCCAAAATGGCCGCTGGCGGCCATGTTTTTCGACCGAATGACCCCAAAATGACTCGTTCCCATCTACATGTCAATGTCAACATCCATGACAAATTTCATAATAATCGGACCAAAGGTACGAACTGTAGCCCGTGCTAAAGGAAATTGTTGACGAATCATGCATACACGCACACACGAACGACGGATACCAAGCCATGGCAATAGCTCAAACTTTACAAAGTAAAGTTGAGCTAAAAACCTGTTGTTTTTAAGCAAATATAGTGGCCTATTTAAAGTTACCGTGTGGCGGTATGCGGCTTATACAGACCCTGGCTCTTACGGACCCTGGCTTTTACGGACCACCGGCTGATACGGACCCTGGCTTATACGGACCCCGGCTCATACGGACCTCAATTAAAATATGCCATTTTCAAACTTATATTTATGAATTTAATATATAATTATGATTGTCATTTCACACATATATCTGTATTAATTGAGAATTTTTGGTGATTTTCAAACTTATATTTATGAATTTAACCGATTTTTTCGTTTTTTTTTCAAACTTATATTTATGAATTTAATATATAATTATGATTGCATTTTCACACATATATCTGTATTAATTGAGAATTTTTGGTGATTTTCAAACTTATATTTATGAATTTAACCGATTTTTTCCAAACTTATATTTATGAATTTAATATATAATTATGATTGCATTTTCACACATATATCTGTATTAATTGAGAATTTCGGTGATGATCTGGCTTGAAAAAGCAATTATTGAATCGCGTTAATTAATCTCTTCATCGTTGTGTAAACACGCGCGTGTGATCCCTTTATGTCGTTGTATAAACAGACATGCGGTGATAAATGGTCAGTGAATGGTGATCAGGATGAATCCACTGAGTTTGATTTGTTACGAAAACATGTTAGTAAAAACACAACTTGTTTCAACTTATATATTGTCCCTTGTAATACAAGGGATCACACACAAGTGTGTATACAAGGCTTGTATACACACTTGTGTGTGATCCCTTATATTGTTTTATAAACAGACACGCGATGATGAATGGTCAGTGAATGGTGATCAGTATGAATCCACTGAGTTTGATTTGTTATGAAAACATGTTAGTAAAAACACAACTGGTATATATTCAACTGATTTATTTTTGACTGGCATAATTCCACTGCATTGAACCTGAATGTTCTACTTGAGAGCACAACAGCTACTACTCGTCGATGAGGATAACTGCCAGCAAACTACTGACAGAAGACGCCAAGCTGTACGCCCCAATTTAGATAATGTTCGTCTGATGTAACGTTGTTCCATTTTTGTTATCGTCAGATTTTTTGTTATCTCAGTATGTACGTTGTCAGTATTTAGATTTTATTTAAATAAACACCAAAAATAAAATTGCATATTTTAATTGAGGTCCGTATGAGCCAGGGTCCGTATAAGCCGAGGGTCCGTATTAGCCGGTGGTCCGTAAAAGCCAGGGTCCATATGAGCCAGGGTCCGTAAGAGCCAGGGTCCGTATCAGCCGGCATTCCCGTGTGGCATACCTGAATTTTATGGTTGGACAGCATGGTGTTCAGACGAGTGCGTTGCGTTGAAATTAGATTACAGACAATAAAACTAAGGTATTCAGATGGCTGCAATGTCGTTATTGTATTCGTTAATGTACACAACAGAGATTCTATTTTCAAAGCAACGTAAGGGAAACACATACCTTATATGAACTTTGATGGGTGGGTTCCTAGACTAGAATAAAATATTTCATACCCCCGAAGCCAAGGAAATAGTAATTTGCGAGCGTTAATTCGGATTATGCATCTTTAACATTTCTGGCAATATCTATTGACCACCGCTCATTTAGGGTTTTCTACATTAATGCCCTATTTAATCGACTCCTTAACCACAGCAGAATTATGGGTAATTTTTCAGGATTTAGTCGGAAATATGGCTTGTTGCCATTCATCGGAAAGCTCTCAGTGAGATCTTTCCGATGAATGGCAACAAGCCATATTTCCTACTAAATCCTGAAAAGTTACCCATAATTCTGCTGTGGTTAAGGATTCGATTAATTAGGGCATTACTGTATATGAGGCATAGATTGAAGAGTCCCTCCGAATCAGGCCTCCAAGTAGTTAGATTACAGGAGCACACCACAATTCCCTGCTGACAGCTCTCTTTCCCCAACTGCATATCTGAGGAATAAGTGGCATGTACGAATCAACAACAACATGGTTAAGCCATTTGCAAAATTCACATGCTACTATTATGATTTTAACGCAGGTCAGAATGTATATCGTGTATTTGGGAGGGGGCACGAAACCACCCTGAGCAAGTGTCACGCAAAATATTATCTTTCCGTCATTTTCAGCAATGCTGGTGGCATAGAGTTCACTTCTTATTAATCATGATGAACATGCGTTATGCAAGCCTGAGTTTAGTGTGCCAGTCATTTACAGAATGAGGTCCTCAGAGGGTGAATTTAGTGACGCTATCCTGCATAGTGGGCTAGAATCACTAAATTCACCCTCTGGGAACCTCATTCTGCATGGCCTCATCTGCTAAGGGGACATAGACTCAGATTGAAGTTCCCAAATAGTGAATATTGTGATGTACATGTACACCCATTGGAAACCTCGATTATGCAATGTGTCATCTGCCAATTTGGGTATATAGAGAAACTAAACTAAAAAAGAAATAGAATCTATGTGAATAAGTTTCTACAAAAATTTGATAATAAAGAAACTTTCCAGAGAAGATCAGGCCAAAGCAGAAGAGGTCCTCAGAGGGTGAATTTAGTGATAGCGTCATAGCGGGATAGCGTCACTAAATTAACCCTCTGGGGACCTCATTCTGCAAATAACAGGCACACTAAACTCAGACTTGACTTATGTTGCCAATGAATGTTGCTGTGTGATTTCTTGAGAAATTTAGATCTGAATGAACATGTGCTTTTGTAAACATAGGTTGCTGTGTGTTATCTTAAGAACTTCAGATCCATTTCAGTCAATAAATGTTTTTCTGTGCAATTTTATATCATGCTGAACGTATATGCTATGTTGTTAACTTGTTACAGACTGTCATTGTGTGACTCGGGAACTTGCACATCCGGGACAACAATGTAATGTCTCATGAAGATCGTGCTGAACGTATGCTACTTTGTTAAAGAATGTCGTGTGGCTCGGGAACTTGCACAACCGGGACAAAAATGTAATATCTCATGAAGATCATGTTGAACATATATGCTACATTGTTAAAGAATGTCATTGTGTGACTCGGGAACTTGCACAACCGGGACAACAATGTAATGTCTCATGAAGATCGTGCTGAACGTATGTGACTCAGGAACTTGCACATCCATCACAACAACGTAATGTCTCATGAAGATTGTGCTGGACGTATATTCTACGTTGTTAAAGAATGTCGTTGTGTGACTCAGGAACTTGCACATCCATCACAACAATGTAATGTCTGATGAAGATCTTACTGAACGTATATGTTACGTTGTAAAAGAATGTCGTTGTGTGGCTCGGGAACTTGCACATCCATCACAACATAATGTCTCATGAAGATTGTGCTGGACGTATATGCTACGTTGTTAAAGAATGTCGTTGTGTAGCTCGGGAACTTGCACATCCGGGACAACAATGTAATGTCTCATGAATAAACAGATCACAGTCAATACAAAATCCCAGACTGCATTTCATACATTGGTATAACTGTAAACAAAATAAGGAAAGGGACATTATAATATATATCAAACACAAGCAAACCTTGAAATAGGGTGTCTGTCATTTGCAGAATGAGGTCCCCAGAGGGTGAATTTAGTGATGCTACCCCGCATAGCGGGCTATCATCACCAAATTCACCCTCTGGGGACCTCATTCTGCTTACACCTCAGCAGAATGAGGTTCCCAGAGGGTGAATTTGGAGATGCTAGCCCACTATGCGGGGTAGCATCACTAAATTCACCCTCTGGGGACCTCATTCTGCAAATGACAGACAGCCTATTTCAAGGCTTGAACACAAGGGACATTATCCTATATAAACTATCAAACTGCACATCTGAATAATAGTAAATGAAGAAGAAAAGTGTTGCAACATATTAAAGGAATTATATTTCATTGTTAATTTAATATCCAGTTGTTAAAATATTTTTTGAACATAAAAACAAATCCGAAAATTGTCAAAATTTAGATAAGCACGTGGACACATGACTATCAGCTAATCCGCATGGTCACATGACTGTTGTCTCATAAGGGCAGTCACGTGACTATCACATGTTTTGTACTGTAATACACAACAGACTGTCAACACTACATTTATTATGCATTGCGGCATATTTTCTTTCTAAATTGTAGGCTATGTGGCACTGTTCTCTGCTTTGTTTTTGATGTTCAGATTTCCACTTTCAAGAGAGGAAGTTTTAACACGTTTTGAATAATAATTCAACATTTTTTGTTGAGCAGATGACCAACTAGTATGGATGTTATATTGTTATATTGACTCTATATTTTGTGCATAATAGTACGATTGAGTTCTCAATAAAGCATACCAAGCCAAACAGAAACAATTAGTTGATGCTAAATAATATTGAGTGCTGATGTGTAATAAACACAGAACTGCACAGGCGTGTGAAGGAGGTGAACTTTATTGACCTATTTGTTAAGACGCAACTTACAAGTCAAGCCTCAATGCTCTCACTTTAACATTGTGCCACAATAAACTAATTAATGCGATAAGGTTCACCTTATTCACCCCGCCTGTGTTTGATAATGTTCACCTTATTCACATGCCTGTGCGTGATAACGTTCACCTTATTCAGGGTTTCCGCTACTAAGGCAGGCTGGTCGTCCAGCGGCCTCATTCCCCTCCCCATCATTGACATAACATTGGTCACAAAATAGCCACAGACCAACTCAGCCGCCTTTTTACTCAGGACAAGCCATCACCGACACTGATGATTAACAGATTGCAAGGAATCCTACACATGGTGCCTGAATAAGACATGATCAATAGCACGGACCACGTGCGCAGTTGTCTGCACCATCCTGGGTAATGCTTTGTTGGCGAATGTTTAGTAGTAATCAGCCTGTCACATTTTAATTTACCGTAGATTTCCGTCTATAAACTTGTCCCAACTTTCTGACCCACTATTTCCCCTCAAAATGCGCAATATACATCGGTAAGTCATTACGAGGGGCTGAATACTGAGCTACAACCATGAACACAGGTGAGTTTTGCAGTCTCTGCGACGAGCTGTGCGGACCTTTTACCTCAAAATCAAAGAAATGTTTAATTAAAACTAAAATAATTTAAATATTAATAGTTATTATCAGTGTATTTATTCCCTATCCAATGAATGCAAAATTTTCCATTATACGAATCCAGCATGTGGTCATCTCCATCTGAGGAATGGCTTTTGAGTTTACACCAACTTGTTTTGATCAGTACTGTATAAAATACAAAGAAAGCAGGCACGCATAACGTGTGCAAAGCAAGTGACATGAGCTCTGACGAAACACTTATTACTGCTGGAGTACGCTTGACACTGAGTGTGACAATGTGTCTTTCCAACCCCAGTAATTTCTTTGATGTCGGCTTTTAATATTGCTACCGTTATAAAAGTTGTTGTATCCATTGTAGGCCTATGTTGTGGTGCTTACATGCTTTTAGTTCATTAACTTGAGATCAAAGAAAGACGATCTGTTTTAAATTGGTTTCCATACGAAGCTTCAATGTTCCTGCTTGTTTCAAGTGCAAGGAAATGGCTACTTTTCAGTGATAAACATCAAAATTTTCTCCCGACAAGGTGCCGGGTATGTTCTTCCCAAATACGGCCACATTCCCCCAACCCCTAGCGGAAACCATGCCTTATTCACACGCCTGTGCGTGATAACGTTAACCTTATTCACACGCATGTGTGCGATAAAGTTCACCTTATTCACATGCCTGTGCGCGATGTTAACCTTATTCACACGCATGTGTGCGATAACGTTCACCTTATTCACACGCCTGTGTGGTCAGTCTACTTATAACATATTCATTGTTATATATGTAGTAAATGCAATAATCACAGCCTGTGGCAATATTTGACAATTTGCTCTGGGGTGATCTGGGATACTCCTTGATATGCTAATGCGACATAGCGAGCATTTCACAAGTTTGTGATATAAAATAATTGATGAGAGGAACTCTGAATAATACCACTGTTGTTTGTGTTTGGGGTGTGTAATAAACACAAAGCCACACTTGTGTTGGTTTGGATCCAGGCCTGAGTTTAGTATGCCTGGCATTTGTAGTATCAGGTCCCCAAAGAGCGAATTTAGTGATGCTATCCACCATAGCGGGCTAGCATCACTAAATACACCCTCTGGGTACCTCATTCGGCTTTGGCCTCATCTTATCTAGAAAGTTTCTTTATTATAAAATTTCTACAGAAACTTCTTCACATAGATTCTATTTCTTTTTTAGTTTAGTTTCTCTATATTACAAAATTGTCCATCACAATATTCACCATTTGGGAACTTCAATCTGAGTCTATGTCTCCCTTAGCAGATAATGCCATGCAGAATGAGGCACCATAGTGTGAATTGGTAATGCTTGCACACTATGCGGGATAGCATCACTATATTCACCCTCTGAGGACCTCATTCTGCAAATGACAGGCATACTTAGGCTTGTTTGGCTCTTGTGGATGGTGCAAGGAATGCCAATTTGAAAACAATCCGAACTAAAACTAAAGTTATCATCTGGAAACCAAAATAATTGGGAAATTGTAAGTCGACAAGGAATATAACTCTGGTGAAAATGGGCAGATTTCCTTAACACTCGAGCCAACAGCTCTCACAGTATCCTTCCACCACCTGCTATCATGAGATAATCACACAATGCACCTCTATATATAAATATTATTACACTCCTGTGCGCGATTTCCATTGAATACGCTGTTAATTAAAAATGGTAATATCACTAGTGAATTATGTCATTTCCTATGACGTGACGTTACGTCGCTTACAGATCTAAAAATAGAATAAAACAAATTTATTTTTTATCCTTCGCCACATCGGGACTTTCATGCATTAATTATGTGTGTTTTAAACATATTTGGCGAACCAAATTGATGCAGAAGTGTAATAAATAGAGTAATCAATTAGTCCCGAGAATTACGTTCAATAATTCACTCGAGGCGAGAGACGTTTGGGAAAAGAAAGTGAAAGCCAAAAAAGAAACTCTGCTATCAAATAATTTCTACACCACTGTAACCACGGTGATCACATGCTTCATATTTTAATCAGCGCAAACATAAACCAATCATTAATTTTTTATTTTTTTTTTAACAATATTGAGGAAAAAGTTGTGGAAGGGGTTTGCAAACCAGGTTATTAAATGGCTGTTGCTAATAGAACAATATCATTGAAACAAATGTACTCACTGACGGATCATGAATATCTTTTTGGCACGCTGCACAGAACCTGGAAAATCATAAGAACAAACTATATACTCTATAGTTCAAACATGCATGCTCGTTAATTAATTTCAACTAAATTTCCACCCTGCTTGATTATTTTTTCATCTTTAAAAACAAATGAAATAAAAAAAAAATATGCCAAAGGTAATGTATTAGGGTCCTGTGAATATTCGGTATATTCGTTTTGACCCGAGTATTCAATTCAATAATTGGTGGCGAATATCTATCAAATATCTCCATTTATTCTCGCTATGCTTTTTTTGGTCGGAATCATGTCTATGTCTCCCATAGCAGATGAGGCCATGCAGAATGGGGTCCCAAGAGGGTGAATTTGGTGATGCTAGCCTGCTATATGGGATAGTGTTACTAAATTCACCTTCTGGGGAGCTTATTCTGCAAATGACAGGCACACTAAACTCAGGCTTGGTCGAAATATTCCCCATACATGGATGTAATTGGGCTAAAAGCAGTGTCTCGTTAGAAGGACACATCCATGACATTGCTGTAGAGACGTCAATACATTCTCATTATGAGAGTTGTTTGTCTTGAGGGTCCCATTCAGCTTGCTGATGAAACTTTGTCTTAGAAAGTAGTGCTTACAGATAACATTATGGTGAAATACACATGAAAAAGACCGGGCAAATGGAAAGCATCCCCGAGATTGCCGATAATAACTCTTGAAACTCAACACTCAGGCCAGTTTTATACCTCGAGCCACAGTTCATGCCAGCTTAATTAATGTGAAAATGACAAATTCAAAGATATTGTGACTGGAGCACTACGTATAAAACTAACTGGCTCACGTGCTGGTGTCAACGTGCAAGACGTCTGTGGCTCGACGCTGTTTCATAGGTCATGCTAAGGACACAGGTCACGCTAAGATGATATAGGAAAATTCACCCCCCATTTAGGAACACTTAGGCGGGAGCATGCGCAATTTGAAGTTTTTAGCATCATTACGTCATCCCTGGGTCATAGCACGACCCGTGTCTGGCACGTCGTATAAAACAGTGTCAGGCCACAGACGTGTTGACTCTTGGCCATTGTCAATATACATTGAACACAATGGTGCAGATCATGTTTGCTCATAGTATAATGCAGCTACTAAACTGGTCAATGGAATTAATAACTTACAGCTGAGATTTGTCCTCTATGTCTGATGTATGAACTTCTCTGAACTGCTCCAGGGGGAACAAGTGGTGATACGATCGGGCTAAATGAGGAGCAGACACCAACGTTAGACCTACAATATCAGACAAATAAATAATATATACTCCAACATTAGCCAGATACTGTTAGACCTACAATATCAGACAAATAATATATACTCCAACAGTAGCCAGATACCAACATTAGACCTACAATATCAGACAAATAGATTAAATATTCTCCAACATTAGCCAGATACCAATGTTAGACCTACAATATCAGAAATATAATATATACTCCAACATTAGCCAGATACCAATGTTATACCTACCATATCAGACAAATAGATCAAATATACTCCAAAATAAGTCAGATACCAATGTTAGATCTACAATATCAGACAGAAATATAATATATACTTCAACATTAGCCACGCACCAACATTATGCCTACAATATTAAAATTATATATACGCCAACATTAGCCAGACACCAACGCTAGACCTACAATATCAGAACGAGAGGCCGATCATGATTGGCAGATGTTTAACCCATACCTTGGCGATAGCGATTAGCTATAACTGATAATTTTTCAAAGATATGATCACAGGAATCCATACATCAGTACCAAACTTGAAATCAAAAGCTCAAACAATTTGTCATAAGAAGGGGTTAAAGTATTTGGGGTGGGGGAGGAGTAGTTTTAAATCTCATAACTCTGTCCCTATTCACCCAAAGACCTCTCACTGTGAGATCCAACGGTTTAGTGATTTCGGAGGATATGTTTAGAAGTGTTTCATTACCAGGGTTATGGTTTTCAAAAATATATGTAGTTTACACAACACAAAAGTGTTATTTATATAATGTTATAGAGACATAATATGATGAGGATGCTGGCCCCTATGACCACTGAATCGAAACAGATTACCATAGTTCATACACAGAAAGTAAGTAGCCCTCAATAGTTTCACACATTACAATGTTTTACAAGTAGCTTGAAGTCCAAAATTCAATCAACCATGATAATATGAACAAATGGGAAAATAAGGTTCCTGGAAATATTAACAACATCTACCATCTTGATTTTCAAAACAAGGCATCACCTACAATAGTCATGTAAATTTATATGCCTGTTACCTACTGCATAGATAAATTATATTGGCTATAAGCCATTATTTTAATTTCAAATTGAAAGCATGTGAGGGGTTAATATATTTGTTCAAAAATCAATTAATCAGTCAATACCCAAATCATTAGAAGTGAATAGTGTGCAAAGATAACCATACATAAAGAGATATGAGTAGGAGTCCATGTACATTATAGCAAGAGTCTCATACTGCCATTAATCAATTTGACAGATAGGATTAAACAATTTGCCAGCCAGTGAGCAGTTGTTTATCTTTACCTTCATCTAACCACCCCTAGAGGTCTGAACCATATGTCATCACTCAATTAATAACATATTTCACTTAGAATGACATCTATTAAAGGTACTCTCCATACACTATGGATATTTGATGTTGGTAATTTATTGATATCATTATATTACATGCAACTATTGCAATAAAATCTTATTTTCAAAACAGGACATCACACCTAATTAATGGTATAAAATTCAAACAAATGAAAGTGTCAATGACAATTTTTTTTAATTTTTTTTTAAATATTTTTTTTTTATTATTATAAGGCGAGACCAATTTTATTACTTGGATTACGAACATTGAGGATTAAAATCTGTAGATGCAGGAGGGAAAAAAAAAAAGAAAAAAAAAACCTTTTTGGAATTATTAGTAAATCAGCTGGAATATTGGAATATCGACAGCAAATACAGACAAACATGACTATCTGACTGGTACCAGAGACAATATGGTAAGCAAATGAATGTAATCCATATCATTGGTTTAGATGAGCATTTATAAATAGGGTATTAATGCATCTTTGACCACCTCCATTTGACCCGGTATTATAATAAATGATGGTGGTCATCATGTCCTCGTTACATTGAATTAAGAAATGAATGGCATTTATATTATGATACGCAATATTATAAAGCGTCCATAGATGCCGTCATGAATGGAAATATATACTAAGATACAGACCAGGTCTGTATTTTATAACAATATTTATATTTAATAAAAGGTTTAGTATGTTTTAATAATACATTTCATAATTTCTCAAACGCATCCTTTGGCGTTCACAACCTCCACATATACGCGGAAGCGGAAATCGTAAACCGGATATAGTTCAGTAGTTTAAAATCTCAAACGTTTACCGGTATAAATAACGGATCGCGCGTAATACCGAAAGCCGGAAACATTAAAAAATACGGCATTCAAACAGAAACGGACCGCACATTATACATACATCCGGAAAACATTATTTGCTTTCAAAATAAAAAAAAAAAAATTCTTCGATTTTTTCGGATTTTGTTGTCGGCGCGTTCGTAATCCAAGTAATAAAATTGGTCTCGCCTAAACATAACAAAAAAAGTTATAATAATTTTTTATTAATTGAGCAAGGAGTTCAATCTACAAAAAAAAATAATATTTTTTTATATTTTATTTTCGAAAAAGGGTCATAACTCCTTTAAAATAGATCGGATCAAACACATATTCGAACTCGATTAGTATTTTGGGTTGAGAAACTCACATACCAAATTTGGTTCCAATAAGATAAAAAATGTTTGAGTTATGGCAAAATGGGTGAATTCTAAGTAAAAAAAAGGGCCATAACTCTGTAAAAAAAACAGTCGGATGAAACCCATATTTGAACTCGATCTGTATTTTGGCCTGAGAAATCCATATACAAAATTTGGTTCCGATCGGATAGAAAATGTTTGAGTTATCGCATTATGCGTAAAGTGTCTACGGACAGACAGACAGACAAACGACGAGTGGTCAATTCGGACGTCGACACTATGTGTACCATTCTATGGTATGGGTACACATAAATAAAAATAGATAAAATATACATAAGCCATATACCAACGTTAGACCTACAATATCAGACAGAAATATAATATATACTCTAACATTAGTCAGATACCAACGTTATACCTACAGTATCAGACAAATAGATAAAATATACTCCAACATTAGCCAGGCACCAATGTTAGGCCTACAATATCAGACAGAAATATAATATATACTCCAACATTAGTCAGATACCAACGTTATACCTACAATATCAGGCAAATAGATAAAATATACTCCAACATTAGCCAGGCACAGACCTGTTACCTCTCCCGGTTTATGCGGGAGACTCCCGGATTTGAGCATGATCTCCCGCACTCCCGGACAGACATGACAATCTCCCAGATTCAGCTGATTTTGAAAATCACCAAAATTAATCTCTTTTATTTGAACTATTTGATCAGTACCGGTACTATAAGTAGACAGGCTATCAAACACATCCCATGGGGGAGGGGGTGGTATCTGACTGCGACATCATTGTGGCAATTAACACCCAATAATTAAGCTAGTGTTTCAAAATCAACACTGCTCACACAGCTGTCGCTGCAGGGACCCCGACAATAAAACAACAAACACCTTCTAACTTCTGTTGAAACGGAACACAAGACTGAACAAAGGTGACCTGTTCTCAATTAACGGCCCTCTGGAAATCAGGGAATATGAAACTATCATGTTTATTGGTATGATAAAATTCAAAAGAAACATGTGTTCTAGATTTTAAACTTTACGAGTCCGTTCCTGAATTGTACTTTTTTAACATGACAGTTGAAATCTCGTGAGATCTAAATGAAACCGAAAGTAGTTTACCATTGTTGATACGTGGCCTACAGTGTTTTCTCTATAAATGAGACAATAAATAGTGATGTTCCGATAATCGGAATCGGAATCGGCCATCGGCCGATAATAGCCCATCGGAAATTAATCGTACCTCGCAGTTGAACATCGGCTTTTACCGATTGTCAAAATAAATAAAAACGTTCTAGTATCTAAGCGCAATGTGCACGCTTTAATAAACATACGCAATACAACTGTAGTATTGAATGTAAAACGCAGTTGTAACAGCCTAAAAAGAAGCCATTGGCATCATCAAAGCAGTCTGATATGATGATATATTATAAGAATGGCAATACACATGCCCGACATCCCGTGTAATATGAAGTTATTGGTTCAATCGCGTTGACACGAAATAGATTCAAAGAAAGCTTTAATTAAAAAGCTGACCTGATTACAGTGAGGCTTCCTCTAGAGCACGTGTCATGTGACGTCACATGCTATGTCAATAACTTGAAGCACACACTGAATGAAATAATACAGTTGTTATCAGAACTGTCTTCAATAACGATCAATGTTAGTAGGGGCATAATTAGCTTTTTCGTCTGTACAACGTATGCTATGAAATACGCTTAGCTCCACGTTGAACTTGCGAAACAAAAATTGAGCAGGCGGAACTATAAAAGCTTCCGAGTTGTTAAAAGATAAAAGGTGTGACCAATGGAAACTTGGGAAATCTCAGACAAATATGACAGCAATTATTATCCATCAATCAAAATTTAGTTAATAATCATCGCCATTCCATACATTGTTGCAACTTACAAGTATTCAATCAAGACTTTTACTCTGCATGCAAGTGTTCCACACATGGTCATAACGTTACTCTGAGTCGGCACCTTTGATCTCTTTGTCAAAACAACTACCGGTATACATCAAAGGAAGCACACAACCGACGTCGGCAGAAATACTGTCACGACAGTGTGTATATATTTCTTTGATGTATTTGGCTTTGAAACTATGCGGGATATGGAGTGCATTGGGTGTATATAAGTCCATTATAGGAACAAACGCACAATATATATAAACATCGGAATCGGAATCGGAAATCGGCCGATTGTGCCTCCAGTTATCGGAAATCGGTCCGATAAGCTTTTTCATTATCGGAACATCACTAACAATAAATGTATAATTACACAATAACTGTTTTCCTGAAGAATAGTTTGTTAATTTGTTATCAAACTTGCATGTTTCTGTGTGATAGATGATAACAAATTTTATTTTAATTTTTTTCTTTGTTTAAATTACAAAAATGCAAAAGGAATTCAATTATTTTAAATCTCCCGGATGGTGACCCCAATCTCACGGAAAATCATGACCAATCTCTGGGAAAATATTTTTTGAGGGTAACAGGTCTGGCCAGGCACCAATGTTAGGCCTGCAATATTAAAATTATATCATAGTTCCAACATATTATATATTATAAATTACAATATTGACCCTAAATAATAGATGAAGAGCTAAAGAAAATATATACTTAAAAATTATTCTTTAAAAATGGTTTCCCTAATGTTGGTGGCTTAAAAGATGAATAGATAACATGAGTTTTTGACTAATAAAAGTCATCATGTCTTACTAAAAGTGGAACATTGTGATATAAACAAGTTGGTTTTCACTGTAATAACAGTTTGGCAAGGATATATTTGTCACTCTAAGGGTCATAACTCTGCAAAAAATTAATGGCGGAAAAACATTCAAATCTGACCTATGATGACTAAGATAGATCCAAAGTTCTTACAGATGAACACAAACTAGGAAAAATGGACGGACAAAAACCATTTCTATATCCCATGCCATGCTTTTTTTGCTGGGGATAAAATTCCATTTACAACATTAAATTGATTGTCACCGAATTGCATCGTGATTTTGAAAGTATTATTATGTAAATGTGGGAGATAATAGGGTCTGTAAATAGGATAATTGGCTATAAGTTTACAGACATTGATTTCTGCTTATCTTAATGACTTGACCTCTGTCAAGGTCAAGTCAGCTATCATGTCAGCGAGATCTATGGTGCCGTGACAACAAAATATGCCATAATTACTTCCCTGTTTTTCTATGAATCCGGTTTCATGCACGTGATGATGTTGTGAGAAAAGTAAACAGACAACCTATACATTTTGTGGCCTATTTTCGAAGTATGTTTCGCAAGCCTGAGTTCAGTGTGCCTATCATTTGCAGAATGAGGTCCCCAGAGGGTGAATGTAGCGATGCTATCCTGCATAGAGGCTAGAATTACTAAATTCACCCTCTGGGGACCTCATTCTGCATGGCCTCATCTGCTATGGGAGACATAGACTCAGATTGAAGTTCCCAAATATTGAATATTGTGATGTACACCCATTGGGAACCTTGATTATGCAATGTGTCGTCTGCCAATTTGAGGATATACAGAAACTAAACTAAAAAAGAATCTATGTGAAGAAGTTCTATAGTTTCTTTGATAATAAAGAAACTTTCCAGAGAAGATGAGGCCTAAGCAGAATGAGGTCCCCAGAGGGTGAATTTAGTCATGCTAGCCCACTATTCGGGATAGCGTCACTCAATTCACCCTCTAGATACCTCATTCTGCAAATGACAAGCACACTAAACTTAGGCTTGGACAGTAATGTGAGACATCCATCTCAAACCTCACCGATAAAGTTTAATGTTTAACCCACAGGGAGCCTCACACAGATGGAAGCATGCATCTGCTCCAGTCTAGGTATGCTCTCTATGGGTTAGACGCAGGCTTGGTGTAACAATAATACCTTAATAAAGAGCTTACCACATGCTTTGCATTCGATGGGCAGTTCGCAGTATTTGCTTTTACATTGTGGACAGAAATAACCACTGGTGCTTAGTCCCTGGTGAGGTGTGCTGTCAAGATGGCTGAAAAGATAAATATATATAACCATTGGTGCTTAGTCCCTGGTGAGGTGTGCTGTCAAGATGGCTGAAAAGATAAATATATATAACTACTGATGCTCAGCCCCTGGTGAGGTGTGCTGTCAAGATGGCTGAAAAGATAAATATATATAACTATAGTCCAAGTCTTCTTGTACTAAAACCAGCTAAGATATTGGGATGGCGATGCTGGCGTTTAGTCCAAGACCGCCCTATATGCTCGCTTATGACACGGCTTAAGCGTTAGTGACCCGCTCAAATAAAACCACAATTATATGAAATAAAATATCACAATTGCTACAATAAACGGATAGTTTCCGCAGAAGACATGCTATTTGATCTGAAACCCACATCGGTTGTGAATTGAAAGCGGTAATTTAATGTGAAAAGAAACTTTTGCCGCAGTGTTTACATATTTTTTAAAGTATGCGAACTCAGTTGACCTTGCGAACTGCGTTCGGCATTTTCCGGTGAAAATATTCCGTAGATTTTCAATCAACCACGCACGATGAATTCTCCATTGTAATCGTAATTATACGTGACAATAAATAAATAAATACATAGATTAAATACATATTGAAGATATAAATGTAATACATTAAATAAATTACGGGAATTATAACCATCTCACAGTTTAAAACAGTGTAAACACAATGACCATTAGAATATCATGGGGGCCGCCATTTTGTTTGTATCGAAATTCGTCTCGGCCAAAACAAACACCGGATAATGCCGAAGTTCTTCGGAACCTGAGTTCGGCTTTCAGTTAAGTAAACAAACAGAAAAAACAACGATGTTTATGGCAATCAACCGGAATATTCTATGTGTAATTTAACATTAAAGTTAGATTATTATACACCATTGTGACCATAAGATGTAAGCCTTTCCGATGTATATGGCATCATGTATTGATTTGCTAGGTAAATCGAGTAAAATACACCACAGATTCCCGCCACAGATCGTGGGCGTAAGTCGTGTGGTAGGATTGGTATGCAAGCGGGCTTGGACTAAACGCCAGCATCGCCATCCCAATATCTTAGCTGGTTTTAGTACAAGAAGACTTGGACTAATATAACTACTGATGCTCAGCCCCTGGTGAGGTGTGCTGTCAAGATGGCTGAAAAGATAAATATATATAACCACTGATGCTCAGCCCCTGGTGAGGCGTGTTTCAAGATGGCTGAAAAGATAAATATATATAACCACTGATGCTCAGCCCCTGGTGAGGCGTGTTTCAAGATGGCTGAAATGATAAATATATATAACCACTGATGCTCAGCCCCGAGTGAGGCGTTATCAAGATGGCTGAAAAAGATAAATTAAATATAACATCTTTGCATGGACTCATTCCTAGTGCTAAGCCTCCTCTAGCCTAAGATGCAATTAAGCCTTGAAATAGGGTGTCTGTCATTTGCAGAATGAGGTCCCCAGAGGGTGAATTTAGTGATGCTACCCCGCATAGCGGGCTAGCATCACCAAATTCACCCTCTGGGGACCTCATTCTGCTTACACCTCAGCAGAATGAGGTTCCCAGAGGGTGAATTTGGTGATGCTAGCCTGCTATGTGGGGTAGCATCACTAAATTCACCCTCTGGGAACCTCATTCTGCAAATGACAGACACACTATTTCAAGGCTTGGATCTTATATAGATATAAACAAAAATTAAAACAAATAATTCTGGAACAGAGAGGAGTCAACAGGAGTTCTACTTTCATATAATTAAACCTACTTTCGCTTTCAGTTAAATGCATGCATCTGATTGGTCAAAGTACTTTAAAGGTACTCAATCCGATAAAACTCCTCCCAATTACTATTTCAATGGCTTCGGGGGTCAAAAATATTTGATTCGAGTCGAGGAAGTCACCCATCAAAGCTCAGATTTGTTAGATATCGATTTTAGAAATCTATTATTTTTCATTATCGGGAATACTTTCTGACCCAGAACGCAGTCAAAATTGCGTTATTATTACCACTTGATTTTAGAGTTATCCATCCTTGTCTGTTTGAATAGAGTTTTGGTGTACACATCTCGAGCAGGATACGAAATTGACGGCAATTATTAGTACTCATCTCGAGAATATAACAAATTTCAAAAATCAATATCTAATAACTCTGAGCTTTGTTTGATGGGTTCCTCGACTCGAATCAAATATTTTTTACCCCCAAAGCCAAAGAAATAGTAATATAGGACCCTCTGATTGGATTGTTGTTGTTGGAATCTGTTGAGATGGGGACCCTCTGTTCGGATTGAGTACCTTTAACATGCTTGGTAGCGACAATATCTATCAGCTGAGGGAAGTGTCATTTCCTGCATCACAACACGTATTGATACTTTATTAAATTGTGCGACTCCAATCATTGCCCCACATCATAAGGTCATTTTGTAAACATGTCCATAGTTACCATACCACGAAAAGAAAAAAAAATAATTAAAGTGAAATGCCATAACTTAGTTGGGGATAAAGCAATGTGCTATATAACTATTCCCCTATTAACAATTTATGGGAGGCCGTTTTTTCAAATTTATTAAATAATTGGACTAAAGTGAAATTGAATTTTACTTAAGCACAAATAATTGTACACAAATGAAATTCAATTGCGCTTCAATTGCCTTAATTCTTATAGAATAGTCTGCAAGATGACTATCCAGCCAAACATGATTATGAACCTCATTTGATCATCGAGCACAATTGTGACCCACCATATCAAATCCAGTCGTAAGTCAGGATTTTTTTTACCCTGTGCCAAGCATTCTCTTATGGTCGACTCGCATATATAAGAGAATGCATTGGCCTAACAATTTTTTATCTTTTTTTTAAATAAATGTTTCTTACAATTTTTAGGACATAAAATAAAAAACATCCATTACCCTGCAGGGAGCCCCACACATATATAGAAGCATATAGAAGAGTGTCGTCTGCTCATGTTTGTCTGGGGCTCTGTATGGGTGAAATAATAAAATTGTTAAAGAATACAAGAACAAATTATTAAAATTGTAAAAAATTGTTAGGCCAATGCATTCTCTTATATATGCGAGGCGACCTATGGTCGACTCCATATATAAGAGAATGCATTGGCACAGGGTAAAAAAATCCAGACTTACGTCTGGATTTTATATGGCGGGTCACAAATGGGTAAAGATATAAGTAATTCGCTTAAGCGGAATTGAAAAGGGTAATTAACTGGGATAATGATATATTACATAGTATTTTGGCAGCTACAATAGTCTGGTCGATAAAAGGTTTGACCTAGAAAAAATTTGGACTAAGTTGGTTTGTATATCATTTTGAAGAGGAATATATCCTCCATAACATATCCAAAATCCGCTAAAATCCGCTTTGAGCATTTTTTGTAATTCAAGATGGCGTCCAAGATGGCTGCCATTTTCATATAAGTCAGCTTGATGCAATTATAGTGAGAACATCTTGTCATATATATACACATGTATACATTTTTGTGAAGCTAAGACATAACGCCATCTTTATGTGCCAAAATTGGAACTCCCCGTCCAAGATGGCCGCTAAAATGGCGACCGGAAGTGGATTTTTTACGTTTTTTTAATAATATCTATAAGTGTCCGTGGTTTGGAACTGGTTGAGAATTTTGGCTTTATTTTGTATACAGCATGTTAAATGACAATTGGAGCAATGAAATATGCCGTTCGTGAGGTCCACACCCCTTCTGATCACTCAAAAAATCGATTTTACAAAACGCGGTATAACATTTCACAAAAGATCCCCAAGATTCTAATCATATTTCATCAAGAAGTGGGAAGAACTGTGCAATGTAACTGATCCATTCTATATCTTATTGATATTCGAATTCAAAGGTACCAAAATTGTCACTTTGGCTCAAAATGGCTGCCAATATGGCCACCAAAATATGGAAAATGTTAATTATTATCCCAGCGTGCCACGCAACCGCTTACAAGTTAGGGTGATGCACACAGTTGACTAGTATGTCTTATATAGCTTGAGTACTAACATTTCTGATGCACCTTTGGTATTTTGTTACTATTTTAACCACTGAAATTACCAGAATTATTCGAAATTTTCTGTCACAATCCTGATATCAAAATCGGCAAAAAAATCGCTGTTCAGGTTTGAGCCATATTTTGAAAGTAAAATGGAACTATGTTTGGTATCAAAGATGTTTATTGTTTTGATATGTGTTACATGTGTCACACTGAGTTGTGTTAGACAAAATTACTCAAGATGGCTTCCAAAATGGCAACCAAGTTGGTAAACATTATGATATACATAAACATATGTGTATATACGTGGTGTATATGTATACATAATCAATTGTGACTCACGTGCTACTTAATCAACTAAATGTTCTATTCTGATTGCCCCGGTACCCTACGAGTCATGACAAATTCATTTTGATGAATGCAATATGGATTTTGCGTAAAGCTTCCTTGTTTTTGAACGGAAATGGGCAGAACGTTGAAACCGAACTGAGATGGATCATATTAAGTGGCTATTCTGGCCCATTAGCATCAACATTGATCAACTTAATACAGTGCGTATGTCTGTTGATTGTCTGGTCATAGGCGATGTGAGTAGGTATACATGGAACTATTGTATTCATGAATGGTGTGACTATATGGTCATGGATGGGATGTCCATAGTGAGATGTATATAAGGAGTAGCTGTATGCTGATGTGTGATGTGAACATGTTTACAGTGAGTGGCTGTCTGGTTATTGAAGTGGTGTATGGTCATAACGAGAGCAGCTACACTGTCCTGTATGTATACATGGAGTGATTGTGTGGTCAGTGGTGGGCTGTACATATGTACATTGGGTGGATGTATTGTCATGGGCGGGTGTATATGTATACACATGTTGGATGTATGGTAATGGATGGGTGTATGTATAAATAGGGTGTGGTTGTGTGGTTATGGGCAATGTGTATATGTATACACGGAATGACTGCACGGTCATTGTTGAAGTGTATACGCATACCTGGAGTACACTTTGATGGCCATTGGCGGCTAGTGTATATAGAGAGCAACCTCATGGTGATGGATGGGATGTATATGTTAATATGTACTATTGTATTGTCTTTGGTGGTGTGTACAAGAATACAGTAACTAGCTGAATGCTCGTGGAGAGGGTGTATATGTATACATCGAGTGGCTGAATTGTCACGATTGAGCTGTATATGCAAGTCTGACGTGTACGAATGGCCGTGTGTGCGGGGTATTGGTATATCTAAGGGTTGTATGGCCATTGGTTAGGTATATATACACACCTGGAGTGACGCCGTGTCATGGGTGAGGTGTATATGTATATCATGAGTGACTACATGGCCATGGCACGGCCAATATGTACATATGTATATGGGGATTGACAGTATGACAAAATTAATGGTGGGGTGAATTTATATACAAGGAGTGACTATGATCACGAATCTGGTTTATGCGTATACAGCGAGAAGCTGAAATGTCATGGGTCAGGTGTATATGCAAGTCTGGAGTGTATGAATGGCCGTATGCGCGGTACGAGACATTGATATATCTAGAAGGGCTGTAAGGCAACTTTTGTGAGGTTATATGTATATACCTAGAGTGACTCTATGGTTTTGGGTTGGGTGTATATGTATATCTTGAGTGGCTAT
Organism: Siphonodentalium dalli; assembly: GCA_032622095.1. Lineage (NCBI taxonomy): Eukaryota > Metazoa > Mollusca > Scaphopoda > Gadilida > Siphonodentaliidae > Siphonodentalium > Siphonodentalium dalli. The sequence continues at coordinate 24,536,913 of CP136064.1, forward strand.
ATGGCCATGGGTGTCGCAAATATGTATATATACAGGGAGTGAGACTGTATGACCACTGGTGAGGCAAATAGATATACAAGAAGTAATATATAACAATGGATGTAGCGAACAGGTATGGAGTGACTGTATGGTCATCGGTGAGGTGTATATGTATATATTTAGTGGCTGTATAGCTATGCATGTGGCAAATACATATACATGGAGTGACTGTATGGCCTATGGTTAGGCGAATAGGTATACAAGAGGTTACTTTGTGTTCATGTATGTAGTGAATATGTATACATGTCATGTGATGTGTGGGAGTATACCTGGTGTGTCTGCAATGTTATTCATGGCTATATGACCATGCGTTGGTGTATGGGTAAACCTAATTGTGGCTGTATGGTAATGGGTGAGGTGTATGTCTATACAGCGAGTGGCACATGGCCATTTACGTGGTATTCATGTATGTATATATGGAGTGACTGCATGCTCATGTGTGATTTGTACTGGTGCACCTTTGTGTGACTATCACTTTCCACAATAACTCAAGGATATGTTAATCGATAGAGGTAATATCATAGTGTTCTCCACATTAATTGCGTTTTATATGCAATGTGAAGAAAACGGTTTTCCTGACAATAGTTTATAAGTTAATCAATTTTGATGCTAATGGGCCAGAGTAGCCACATAATATGATACCTGTCAGTTCAGGTTCAACGTTCCGTCCGTTTCCGTAAAAAACATGGACATAATCCCAAAAGAGGTGTTCGGCAAAATTCATACTGCATCCCTTAAAATTAATTTGTCGTGCCCCATAAGGTTTTGGGACAACCATAATATAAGATTAAGTTGTCCATTGATTAAGTAGCATCTTTAATAACCAAGTGAGTCACAATTTGCTACCATTTCGGAACAGCCGAGAATAATGTTCGGAAAATAAACTTTTTACTAAATTTGGTTGCCATTTTGCATGTAATCTTGAGTAATATTGTCTAAAACACCACACTATGTCATATTTAAGGCATATCAAAATAAAAAGAACCTTTGATACTAAAGATAGTGATTTTTTGCCGAGTTTGATGCTGTTTGTGATAGAAAAATCCCATAATTCTGGTGATTTCAGAATGGTAAATAGTAAAAATTAATCAAGGTGCATAAGAAATGTTGGTATTCAATGTATATAATACGGAATAGCCATTTGTGTACATCACCATAACTTGTAAGCAGTTGCATGGCATGTTGGGATAATAATTAACATTTTTCCATATTTTGGCGGCCATTTTGACAGCCATTTTGAGCCAAAGTGACAATTTTGGTACCTTGAGTTCGAATATCAATAAGATATAGAATGGATCACTTACATTGCACAGTTCTTCCCACTTCTTGGTGAAATGTGACCAGAATCACAAAGGGGATCTTTTGTAAAATGTTATACCGCGTTTTGTAAAATCGAATTTTTGAGTGATGGGAAGGGTGTGGACCCCCACGAACAGAATATTTCATTGTTCCAATGGTCAGTTAACATGCTATATCTACAAAATAGAGTCACAATTCTCAACCAGTTCAAGACCTCAGAAACTTATCTTAAAAGTATTAGTAAAAACGTATGAATTCCACTTCCGGTCGCAATTTTGGCGGCCATCTTGGACGGGAAGTTTCAATTGTGGCATATAAAGATGGCGTTATGTTATAGCTTCACAAAAATGTATACAAGTGTATACATATGACAAGATGTTCTCACTATAATTGCATCGAGCTGACTTATAGGAAAATGGCAGCCATCTTGGACGCCATCTTGAATTACAAAAATTGCTCAAAGCAGATTTTAGCGGATTTTGGATATGTTATAGAGGAGAGCTTCCTCTTCAAAATGATATAAAAACCAACTTAGTCCAAATTTGTTCTAGGTTGACCCTAAAATTTTAGTTTATCGACCAGACTACAAGCATAATTTTCAAACAAGCTGATACCTCATTTGTGTCCAAACTCCCAGTTGTTTGCTCTAACATTCTGATCAAAGTTGTCAGTCGAAGGATTCTTCTAGACTTGTGTATTCCACCGAACCTCCGACTGGCAACTTTGGTCAGAATGTTATAGAAAACTACTGAGTAGGAACAAATAAGGAATCAACTTGTTTTAAAAATAAACTAGCATATGCTAGTCAAATTGTTATGTTTTGTGTCAGTTCTTCATATATTACGTTTTTGTGCGTTTGCATATTTTGAATGCGTGGTACTCACCGATCGCAAAATCATGTGATTTCCCCACCGTGTTTACAAAATGGATTCTGCCACTCAGTTATAAATATTAGATTGAAATGGTCTACTATTCGTTTGGAGTGAAGTATACTCAAATCTATAATGTTAACCTACAAGCTATGCAGATATACTCAAATCTATTAATATTAACATATCACATGCACTTTGATAACTTATAATCTATGAATGTCTAAATACCACATGCACATCGATAACTTATATTCTATGATTGTGACCTACCACATGCACATTGACAACTTTTCTTCCCTACTTTTCTCAGAACTGCCAAGCTGGTGATGTGGAAAACCTGCCAAAATAAATAATGGAAGTGCCAATGACAATGTAGCTCAACCTGGGAAGGAGTTTATTTTCTCCTGAGTAATGAATAGAATGATAAAGAAGAAAGCCAAAAAGTTACAGTAAAAGTCTTGTATTGTGTAGATGAAATTATTTTCATTTCAAACATTTTACCAATAAATGTGGGCTGCCGGGTGTGTGGATTTATTCAAATTTGAAATCCAAGATGGCTACTGGCAGCCATATTTTATAACGAATTTCGCAAATAATCGATGGTTCCCCTCTAGAGGTCACCCCAAAGATCCATATGATGTTTGGTGATGATCGGATGAGGGATGCAGCCTGTATGGTGGTCCACAGAAAGTTGTTGATGCAAGGATGGACGACGAAAACCCATGGCAATAGCTCAAACTTTACACAGTAAAGTTGAGCTGAAAATGAAAGAATATCTGATAAACTTGTTACATACAGGCTGTAAACTTGTTATATCCAGGCTGTAAACTTGTTACATCCAGGCTGTCAAATTGCTCCAATTACAGATTGGCAGTTTAAGTAACATTATGGCATTCCAACTGTTAATAACATTTCTTCAATAAATGAAGTCAATGTTCAAAGTGCAATGAGTGGAGAAGTCTGAGCTGTTTTCACTTTTTTAACAGTTTTAAAGGGTTTACTCATTTGAATCAATGACTAAATGACTTACCAATTAAATCCCATTAAAGGACTTACCCATTAAAAGACTTACCCATTAAAGGATTTACCCCTTAAACCCATTAAAGGACTTACCCATTAAATGACTTATCCATTAAAGGACTTATCCATTAAAACCCATTAAGGGACTTACAATTTAAATGACTTACTCATTAAAATCCAATAAAGGACTTACCCATTAAAGGACTTACCCATTGAAGGACTTACCCATTCGAATCAATGATGATTCTGTGTTTGCCTGGAAGCAAAAATAAACAATGAAACTTGATTAAAACTAGCTTTTCTCAGTTCTCTGGTTTGGAATTCCCGGGAATCAGAAAAGCAATGCTCGCTGATCGTGGCAGCTTCCAACATCCACAGTACCATATTCCTCATGGAAGCTGTGGTGTAATATATGACAAATACATGACAAATGTATGTAGTAGTATAATCATTTATCAGCAGATGACAATGATAGTTGATGCTTGAACAGCAGCAGACTCGAAGATGCAAATAATCATACTATAGATCGGGGTAATATAGTTTCTTTTATTATATACATTCACAGAAGATCATACTGCCTTTTGATTGGACAAAGAGCGATCACGTGACAGAGAATGGTTTTGACCACTGCTCAGTGAGCAAACTATCGTCCGGGCTATTGTCTTTGAACTATTACTCGGTTCCTGAAATCACAATGCTAGCGGAGCCAGAGTCTTATGAACTATCACCCAGTCTATAGTCTTCAAACTATTTATCCGTCTGCTGACGTCACGGTTGGCGTGGGGCAAGAATTGTGTCATATATAATAAAACACCTATTGACTGCCTTGGGGTTGAATAGCAAGCGTTATTTTCCCTCGATGATGTGAGGGAATCTAGTCAGATATTCGGGTTTGCATCTTGCTAAATATTAATCATGTAAGTGTTGATATTATACATGTATATGGTCCCGAATCAAGTGATGAGGGTATGATGACGAGACAGAAGCACATATACAATACTTTCATTTCTTAACCCTTCCATGACTGGAGCTTCCTGAAGTTTTGCGAAAACCCTGTGCCAATGCATTATCTTATATATGTGGATCTCCCAAAAGGAGCTTCACATATATAAAAGAATGCATTGGCCTAACAATATTTACCTTGACCTTGTAAGCGAGTGCATTCTCTCCTCATGGGAGACTCATATATAAGAGAATGCACTGTCACAGGATCTTTAATGCTGCACAGCGCAGCTCCCATCGTGAAAGTGTTAATAACCAAGGTGATGTATAATGTTTAACCCACAGGGAGCCTCACACAGATGGAAGCATACACTATGAAGTGTCATCTACTGAAGTCTGTGTGGGGTTCTCTATGGGTCATGAAAGGGATAAGTATACTTACTGTGGCAGGTGGTGGGGTTACATGTTGACTCAGAAGATCTTTATAATGGTATTCATCGAGTATCACGTTATATATACCTAAAAATAATAAAAGTACCAATGACACTTTAGCTCAACTTGGGGAGGTGTTAATAAATTTAGGCTGAGCAGTGAATAGAATGATAAAGAAGGATAGTCAACATGTTTCAGTAAATGGATTGTAAACATTACAAACATTTCTTCAATAATTGTTTGCTGTAAATATGAAATCCAAGATTGCCATTTTTTTTTTTTTAATTTCAGAAAAATTTAACAGCTTCCATCTAGAGGTCACCTCAAATAACCATATGAACTTTATATGAGGGATGTGACATTTGGGGTATGCCAAAGGATTTTGGTCATGAAAAGAGTTATATCCAAAATGGCCAATGGCGACCATGTTTTTTTTTTTAATTTGGAAAATATCGTTGGAACCCATCTAGAGGTCACCACGAAGATCCTTATGAAGTTAGGTGACAATCGAATGAGGGATGTGGCCTGCAGGTTGTGCCGAAGGATTTAGTCATGCAAAGAGTAAAATCCAAGATGGCCACTGGCAGCCAGCTGGCACCTATCTCTGTCAGGAGATTTGATAGCTCCTATCCAATCTGCCAAAGATCCATATGAAGTTTGGGGATGATTGAATGAAGGATGTCGCCTGTAGGCATGCCAGAGGAAAGTTTTGACAAAGGGGCTACAAATGCCAAACCATAGCAATAGCTCAAGTTGAGCTAAAAAAACTGCCATGCTGAAACCAGCTATCTCTTGGCAACATTAATGGTCTCCACAATAATACCAGTATCCCATACCTCCAGTTTCTATACAAAGCTGTTTGCAGATCCTCACCTCCGCAGCCAGACCGATCACTGAACACCTAATATTTAGATCAACCATAGCCTGCAATGAATAAATATCATAGTGAGACCAGACCGATCACTGAACACCTAATATTTAGGTCAAACACAGCCTGCAATGAAATATCATAGTGAGACCGATCATTGAACACCTAATATTTAGGTCGACCATAGCCTGCTTACGTTACTATGGCTCAGCGTCCGTGTAACGGACTCATTCCCCTCGCTGATGATATGTTTGAGACATACATGTACCTAAAGTCAATAGCAATCTATCATAAAAAAAAAAAAGACTGCAACGGGAGTTTGAGGGTTAAACAGAATACTTGTGAAAAGCCAGGGACAGTATGTTAACGGTACAGTGTAACCCTTTGAAATAAAAGCGCCTAAAACTACAATGCAATGTTTGGTGTGTGGTCAAATAGAGACGTTATTTGTAATTGTATACAGCGGAATACACATATGAAAATGTCGCGGTGACATCAAAGAATGCCAGACTGCTGAGTATGGATATTTTATGCACGGGATTTCTGTGGATGAAACTACTCACGTTCGGAGATCCTGTACAAAACATATCCCCCAATATGGAGATAAAGTCAAAGTACCGCCAATAATAGTTTCGTTATCCTGCGTGGAGCCCCAAGCACAAACGCATAAACAACGACGCACGTGTTCACATTTCCCGACAAAACTCAATTATATTTCATAACACGGGGCTAAAACTCTGTTCATAGCAGTGGTCCTAACTATAGCTGTTGGACTAATGCAGACTACTGAACAAGATACAAATTCTGAGTTTGAACGATTTCGCTACAATTCATATTACGGCGCTATAAATATCTTCTGCTGTATGACTTCACAGTGCACAAATAGTTTTACAATTGACAGAATATATCCTTTCTGTTTCATTTTCACGGAAGCTACCTGTTGAAATATTTGGAAATACGACTACTTTTCAGTGACAAATACCAAAAAATGTTCCTGACGGGACAAACGATGGTCGCATCGCGTTATATGTTTCCTCAATACTGTTGAAATACAGTACGGACTCATTTATTTACCCCTGGTGGAAACCCTGAATGAACAAATATCATAGTGAGACCGATCATTGAACACCTAATATTCAGATCGAGCATAGCCTGAAATATACAAATATTATATCGAGACCGATCACTGAACACCTAATATTCAGATCGAGTATAGCCTGAAATATACAAATATTATAGCGAAACCGATCACTGAACACCTAATAGTCAGGCCAACCATAGCGTGAAATATACAAATATTATAGCGAGACCGATCACTGAACACCTAATATTCAGATCGAGCATAGCCTGAAATATACAAATATTATAGCGAGACCGATCACTGAACACCTAATATTCAGATCGAGTATAGCCTGAAATATACAAATATTATAGCGAGACCGATCACTGAACACCTAATATTCAGATCGAGTATAGCCTGAAATATACAAATATTATATCGAGACCGATCACTGAACACCTAATATTCAGATCGAGCATAGCCTGAAATATACAAATATTATATCGAGACCGATCACTGAACACCTAATATTCAGATCGAGTATAGCCTGAAATATACAAATATTATAGCGAAACCGATCACCTAATAGTCAGGCCAACCATAGCGTGAAATATACAAATATTATAGCGAGACCGATCACTGAACACCTAATATTCAGATCGAGCATAGCCTGAAATATACAAATATTATAGCGAGACCGATCACTGAACACCTAATATTCAGATCGAGTATAGCCTGAAATATACAAATATTATAGCGAGACCGATCACTGAACACCTAATATTCAGATCGAGTATAGCCTGAAATATACAAATATTATAGCGAGACCGATCACTGAACACCTAATATTCAGGCCAAACATGGAAATGAATAGTATTCTTTATTGCCTCATTCTAAGAAGATATTGAATATATGTGATATTGTTGCGTGATAATGACAGCGTATATGACTTAGCATTGCTTATTATATCTGTGGTACTCATGTAAAACTTTATATCTGTTGTGCGCCTCGTGACACTCAGGTAAAACTGTATATCTGTGGTGCATCTTGGCGACACTCAGGTAAAAAAAAATTACGATTTATTTAAAGATGCACTGTCCGATTTACCACCTCTAAATTACTATTTTTTCGGACTCTGGGGTGAAAAATAAATGATTTGAGTTGAGAAACCCACAATTCAAATCTGAGATCTATTAGAGTTCGAGTTTTGAAATCTTTTAATTTTATCCACCTCAAATTTTTATCAGCCTAGCAAAATTCCGCTGGCAGCATCTTCAAGAAATATACAAACTAGAACTAAATAAGCCTGACGGTTCTTGAGAAGAAGTCATTATAAGAATTAATATGAAGGGAAAGAGTTATGTCCCTGGCTCTTTTATTTTACCTTGACTGTGGTTTTGTGAATTAGAATGTTATTTTACCTTGACTGTGGTTTTGTGAATTAGAATGTTATTTTACCTTGACTGTGGTTTTGTGAATTAGAATGTTATTTTACCTTGACTGTGGTTTTGTGAATTAGAATGTTATTTTACCTTGACTGTGGTTTTGTGAATTAGAATGTTATTTTACCTTGACTGTGGTTTTGTGAATTAGAATGTTATTTTACCTTGACTGTGGTTTTGTGAATTAGAATGTTATTTTACCTTGACTGTGGTTTTGTGAATTAGAATGTTATTTTACCTTGACTGTGGTTTTGTGAATTAGAATGTTATTTTACCTTGACTGTGGTTTTGTGAATTAGAATGTTATTTTACCTTGACTGTGGTTTTGATGTCTCCAGGATCACAGGTGTTTAGGCTGCCAAAGACAACAAGAACTTCTCGGCTCGCATGACCTGGCATATGCCTGAATAGATCAAGTGGAAAATGATCACTATCTATCATCCGTGGACTCAATAATTGGCAACAAAACTTCCTTTTGATTTCATTATGCAAAAACAAGTACAAAAAAATCTCTAAATTTAAGATGACTAGGGCCCTGCAAAACTAATTTTTCACTCCAGTCTGGTGCTGGACATGTGTAGAATGAGGTCCCCAGAGGGTGAATTTAGTGGTGCTACCCCACAGGTGCTAGCATCACCAAATTTACCCTCTGGGGACCTCATTCTGCATGAATTCATCTGCTATGGGAGACCTAGATACAGATTTAAGTTCCCAGATAGTGAAGATGTGCACCAGTCCTCGAAATTGGCCATGGCAATAAGCCATGCCATGGGGAAATGCCGTGGCAACATGTGGAATCTTAACTTAAATTTACAGTGGGACATTTTTCCTAATTTCGAGGGCTGCCTGCACCATCTTTAATAAAGTTTTTTTTATTGTTCACCACTTCGCGTAATAACTGACATTACTTTTACCTCAATGTCTGCATCGTGAGTTCCAGTGAGTTCTGTAGAGACGGCTCTCCAACACATGTTTTGTCAGCAAGATTTTGTAAAGCAGCTACATGCCGTCTCGGGTTTCCTTAAATTGTGAAAAAGCTTATAATAAATAAATTATAATACTTTTAATTATACCAGGAACTTTTATTCGGAACAACGGTATATAGTAATTTTGATTTTTATGACTCTGAGAGTGTATATGAATTTCAACTAGCTAACAAATTATAACTACCCATGTTCTATGTATATATTATATTTATCCCACAGGGTCGTAACACAACAAAGACAGGTTTGCCTGCCTTTGACTACCTTTAACCCTTTCAGTGCCAGGGGCCGATCTCATCGGCCCTAATTTACAGTCTGTAAAATCGGCCATAAAAAAAATAAAAAATAAGATTTTTTTTAGATTTTTTTTTGGTATGCTTAAGCATGCTATAGCGAAATTAACAACAAACTGGATAAAACCTTAGGGGCATGTTATAACTCAAAACTATCACCAAGTATTCATAGTAATAATTTTGATGCCCATGAAAAATGTAAGATTCCCTGGCACTAAACCTACAAAATAAGTCTGTTAAAGAATATAAGAAAAAACTATTAAAATTGTAAAAAAAATTGTAAAAAATAATAACGAATGATGAAAAATTGTTAGGCCAATGCATTCTCTTATATATGCGAGGCGACCTATGGTCGACTCGCATATATAAGAGAATGCATTGGCACAGGGTATATGGGTTGATACAAAAATGGGTCTTGGCACTGAAAGGGTTAATGAACTGTTAATGAAACAGGTAGTAGCAAAATTATTGGTAGGACATTCACTGTTCAGTTATCAAATTCTTGCTTCGATTCTCTTCCTTTTTTGGCCCACCATGCGTCATGCCATCAACATATCAAGTGCGTGGGAACATTTATTAACCCTTTACCCAACAAACCGGCCAAAACCGGCCAAATAAAGCTTCAACAGCCTAAAATATCTTCGGTCTGTCTCAATAGAACCATACACATATGGATATCATTGGAACCGGCTCCTTGACCACATTGTGATAGTTACAGTTATGCCCTGTGCCAATGCATTCTCTTATATATGCGAGTCGACCATAGGTCGCCTCGCATATATAAGAGAATGCATTGGCCTAAAAAAAATCTTTTTTTAACACTTTTTACCATTTTTTCTTACATTCTTTAACAATTTTATAATTTGTAATGTGTTAAGCCAATGCATTCTCTTATATATGCGAGGCGACCTATGGTCGACTCGCATATATAAGAGAATGCATTGGCACAGGGTAAAAACATCCCTTCTGTTGGCTAAAGGGTTAACCGAGTTTACTAAATTTGGTTTGAGCCAAGCTTTAGTGGACGAGATTAATAAATTTCATATAGAATTGCGATAAACTTGAGATCCATTTTATCACATAATCACATTTTAGCAAGGAAAAACAATCTCGAAATGACTAGGGTTAAAACAAATTAATATTGATTTCCTTATCACAACCAAAGAGCAAGTAAAGACACCTTAAAAAAAAAAATAAAGATCAATTTTAAATGTGTCTTTTCATGTTGACAAAATTGTTCAACCACCATTATCACCCATGTTTATCTCACTGTCAACACTAAATAACGCAACACAAATTGAATATCAGAATTATATTCTAATTAACATAATAATAAAGTTCTGGCATTGGCATCTTACGCCACTGCTTGTGTCGATAATACACGTGTGTCAGACTGTGTCTTACTAAAAAAAATGAGGCCAGATTTAGGGGCTATGTGATAAATGCTGAATCCTTTGCAAGCCTTGAAATAGGGTATCTGTCATTTGCAGAATGAGGTCCCCAGAGGGTGAATTTAGTGATGCTACCCCGCATAGTGGGCTAGCATCACCAAATTCACCCTCTGGGGACCTCATTCTGCTGAGGTGTAAACAGAATGAGGTCCCAAGAGAGTGAATTTGGTGATGCTAGCCTGCTATGTGGGGTAGCATCACTAAATTCACCCTCTGGGGACCTCAATCTGCAAATGACAGACACACCATTTCAAGGCTTGTGTACTGAAGTATATCCATACTCAGTACGAGCACACAGCGAAACAATACAAACAGGTGCTCAGCGGCCAAGAGGTTAAGACACTTGTTTTTATGCTGATGCTTAACTTAGTACTTACCTCCTAATTCAGTAATCTTTTCAGAACGCTTGTTTTTCGTCACGATTATTCCTAACTGGCTAATTGGATTCTGGTCAAAGTATTCTTCAATGAAATATTCTAGAAGCTGAAAGAAAAAATTGTAGACATGATATATATTGTGCAGAACAAAATGTAAGCACCTGATATATATTTTGAATGAATGAGTTTGAAGCAAGAATACCACAAGTTAATTTGTAACATGCAAGATAACATTTGTACACTATAGACATTGGTGTGATTAACCCTTTCTCGATGGGAGCTGCGCATTAAAGATCCTGTGCCAGTGCATTCTGTTATATGTGCGAGTCTTCTACAGGGAGCATCGCATATATAAGAGAATACGGCTTACAAGGTCAAGTTAAATTTTGTTTGGCTAAAGTATTCTCTTATATATGCGAGGCTCCATATGGGAGACTTGGATATATAAGAGAATAAATTGGCATAGGATTTAACCAAATTTCAGCAAGCTCCAGTCATGGAAGGGTTAACTCTTTCGCCACCAAATTTATAGAGTCCAAATTGTCCAGGACACCGGGTTTGCAGCAGTTTATATGGAAATTCAGTGTCTCACATGTGGGGCATTCATACTAGTATTTATAGATGAGGTAGGTATGGACACCCATATATTGTCATGACCAGCGACAACTGCCCATCAATTTGAGCTAACTGCCGATGGATGACGTCATATAATTGTGATTATATCACCATGGTAACGCATACCATATGTACCAGGTGCGTAAATACATTTGAAATCAATATTTACTGTTACAGTTAACGTTATTTGCAATATTTCACCACACAAGTATATTGACCAAACTCACATTCAAATAGTTAGCACTATATACATCACATGTCGTTGATTTAGCATATGTGGTGATTAAGAATGAAATTAGAAGGCGTACAATGAGCATAGTGATGAGAACAGACCAAGTGTATGCCCAAGAAGGCTTTATTTAACCGAGATAGACCCATTTTCCTGGATTTAAGCCCACGTGTATTCATCTGTAATAATGCTAGGCAATTATGAATAACTTTCCAAACACAACTGGCAATGATCTCATTGCATTCCCAAAATGTGTATGCATGTCAATATCATGCTTACAACCGTGATGATGCACTCGCAGCTATTATTGAAGTCGCAGTATTGCACGGCACGGTGAATTTCGTAACATTACGTCGAAAATAGGAGACACTAGACGGTTACCACAGAAAACGTCGCTAGAAAGGGCAACAATCTTCTTTATTTCACAAACATGTGTTATCGCAATGTGTTTGTCATAAACAATAACAAACGTAATCAATCGGTACATGTGTATCTGATATTAAAAATCCACACCTGGCATTGCTTCGTCAGCATTTTTGGGGAAAACCCAGGGAAACCCCACAATAGTAATTGTGACGTCATACATCTACTGTATATATTTAGGTCGGGAACATCTCATTGTGGCTGTATTTGTCAGGTATACGTGTTCCACAGTAAATTAGTATTGATACAGAATATCACCAAATGATATCTAAGTCGCCAGTCAATAAAATCATTAGTATATATATCCCCGCAAACGTGATATTATTGCCTGTTATTCCCGAAAATTATTTTATGCCGGCTAAAGCGGGCAGCGGTGTTGAACGTAATTTACGTTGTGCCCGCTAAAGCGGGCTGCGGTGTTGAAAGAGTTAAATATACTAATACATCAATATGTTCATCATAATTTCCTTATTTCGAAAAAATTATCAAATCAATAATATATACTAATCCTAGCTCTACAGAAAAATTTATTTACGGAATAATTTTTATTTTCTGATAAAATTACAGAGTACATTTGAAATACATCAAATACATTTGAACCGAATCACAAACATATAAATCGTAAAACGATTTATAAAACTTTGTGGTCAGCACTAATGTATTTATACTATCAGGAACAAAGATTATTCCTGATAATTACATATCAGTAAAACATATTAACATAAAAATGCATATTCAGTTGGAAATATCATTAAATAGTAGGAACTTTATAGTGCAATTGCAATGACGTCACATGTTGCCATGGCATAGTTCCGACACTAACTTCTGCCCAAATATAATTATCCTATTTAAATAAATTAGGTTTTTTGGAAACTAATGACAAAATACAATAATATAGAAAATTAAGTGGGTGTAATTATTATGATGTATACTGTAGTACCCTGGATATATAGCTAAGTTATTAACTCAGTAACTAAGGTTATTATGCATTTATAACAGTAAACAGTTCTCTGACTGCTGTGGCACCGCTCTTAAATGCGGTAAAGAAATTCCAGTTATATTCCTGGTCTGTGGATACACTGTATCTAACAGCTGACTGTGGGCGAATTTCATTTCTATGACATAAATTTGTAATTGTGATGGAAGTTACTGTTTTATACCAGTTGATGATGAATTTTAACAACACAATTTACTAGTTGTCTTGTGGTTTATAACCATGTTTAAGGTTCCTTTTGAACACCCACCCCTAATTGACTAAGTACCTTCAATGTAGCTAGTAACCTTGTTGGCTTAATATCTTGATCCGTCATTGCACTTGACATATCAACAACCAGAAACAGGTGCCTCATCTGAAAAATATAACATAAACATCAGCACAAATTTGAAAGAACATTGAGACAGATGCCTAATCTATCTATCTACACCATTAAATAAAACTCAATTCTGTTTGTCCGGGTATGGGCGACCAAACATCTGGATCCTCGGAGCGGAAAATTTGTACACAGGCGTCAATTGATCCGGGGAGTGTCATGGGATATGTGCCGTTGACATCAGATGTCTTAAAAGGGCACTAATAATTAATTTAACTAAATAATTAATTATATACCCAAATGTGGGAATCTAGTCGCTGAAATTTTTTCCACAGGGTAAATTGACCTGAAGAGTGTCATGAGATAGGCAATTGTGTGATATGATTAGAGTATTTATTGTGGTGACTGGCGGTGTCTCGAATGGTAATTCTGCATGTCATGTTCGAGCAATTCATACCCAAATTTAAAATTTTAATTTTGTTTTTTTTAAAAGAAGATTTTCCAACTGACGTGTCAAATCTTTTAAAATGTTTTTCGAATATCAATCTTACCATCCCAAGTCGAATATTTCCAATCTTATCGAGGAGTTTTCTCTTTTTAGCCTTGTGAATGATGTCATCAACACTGGCCTGTAAGGAACCCTGCTCATCTTCTTGGATAGCTTCCCTATAAAAATAAAAAACAAGAATAACTAATAGAAAATCAGAACCTTGCTCAACTTGCAAGCACATTGTCGACCAAAAGAGGCTGTCAATCCATCACAAAGATGTACCGACGTATCGCTGGTTGAACTCAGAACATCATGCCATTTTTTTCTTCCCATTTCGTTAACGGACACCTCCATTTCGTTATGTTGCATTGATGGTTATTTCCACATTGAGGAAAATTGCAACCATGTCAAAGTAACGATGGTGACCACGTTAAAACTATAACTGCATTGATGGTAATTTTTCAATGCGGTCTAAAGTGGTTCCAACACAGTCGAGGGGGGACACTTACTTTGAGAAAATGTGTAAATTAGGAAGAAATTTTAGTACCCCCAACCTTGGTAATGTTATTACAATTTTGCCATTATTTCGGGGACCTTTGTAACTGTCACAAAAAACCCGTGAGAGTGACTAATTAAGCCATGGACTTCCTTATTCATTATTTGCGTTTCAGGTCTTAATAATCGGAATTGGCCGTCGGCTGATAATATTATAGCCCATCGGATATTAATCATATCTCGCAGCTGAATATCAGCTTTTACCGATTGCCAAAAACAAAAACAATCCTTCTTGTATCTAAGCACAATATGCAGTCTTTAATAAACATATGCAAAACAACCCTTGTATTGACTTGTATTAACAGTATAAAAAGAAGCTATTTGAATATTGGAATCGACCAAACAGTCTGATATTATTATAGATAAACACCTACCTGGCACGCGCGCATATGCTATGTAATATGTATTTATTTCTTCAATCATGTGGACACGAAATATACTCAAAGAAACCTATAAAAAGCTGACCTCATTACATTGTAGTTTCCTAACGAGCATGTGATATCATATGCCGTGTCAATAATAAGCACACACTGAATGAATTAGTACAATCGGTATCAGAACTATCTTCAAAAACCATCAACATGAGCAGGCATTGCATAATATCCAAAATGAGGACTTTTGGGAAATATATTTATAATTATAAACATTAAACATACATTTTAAAGGAATATACTTTGAAGACTCCACATGAATTTAATGGAACATATGGTATAGCTGATGCATGTCAAATGGTCAGTCTGTGATGACACCATGCAAAACTCCCATACTGTCACTTTTGCTCAGTACAGTACAAGTCTATATGACAGCAATTATTATCTATCAATCTAAATAATCATCGCCATTCCATAATTTGTCGCAACTTCCAAGTATTCAATCACAAGTCAAAGATGTTTACACCGTGGTTAATTGGTAGTCACCTCTCTGAGTTGTCACCTTTGATCTCTTTGTCAAAACAACTACCGTCATAGATCAAAGGCAGCGAACAGCTGACGTCAGCGGAAATACTTTTGTGACAGTGTGAATAATATATATTTCTTTGATGTATTTGGCTTTGGAAATATAGCGTAATAGGGAGTGCAATGGGTGTATATCGGAACAAACACCCAATATATATAAACATCGGAATCGGAAATCAGCCGTTTATGCCTCCAGTTATCGGAAATTGGGATTTTACATTATCAGAACATCACTATTTAGATCTCCATTGGAGAGCTCCATCCACCCCCACCCTTTCTAGTTTCTGCCTTGTCCAGCAAAGTATAGACTTATCATGAAAGAACTTATTTTATACTTGGACATATACAACTATTCTTTCCCTCAAATGAGGATAAGGGAACTCGAAATGTCCCTTTTCAAATTTATTACTTACTTGCGCTTAAAGGGGTACTGTACCCAAGATGTTGTTGTTGGTTTCTATAATCCCCGAGTCGGAGAATAATGTAACAACTTTTCAATTTTTTGAAAGTTTGTTGAGTACGAAGTATTGTTACGGATGGCAAATTTACCGGAATGCAAAAATACAAATTGTCGTTGTCGAGTAATTTTTGTAAAGTTTTCAACCAAATGAATCAAATAAACATTATATTATATGGTTAGTAGTCCCATATACTCATTTAAGTTAGTGTACCGTCACTAGTCAATGAATGGCTTGGGTTTTCTCCCCGTATAAGCATAATGTTTCAAACGATCGTGTGTGCAATTGTCTTCCTAATCCGGTATCCCTCAATTATAATTTGATTACGTTTTGTACACGGAAATTCGAATTTTAAGAGACGCCATTTTATGGCTGGAGCCATAAAATCAATTTATATTAAATTATTAACTTTTAAATTATTAAATTTTAAGATAGCCTATTAACCTGAGCGTTTACAGAATACATCTTCGACTCAAATTACTTATATTTCTATATAGTATCGATAATAGATCGTTGTTATCACCGGGAATTTATTGAAAATGGCGTACAGTACCCCTTTAAGCGTAAATCATTTGTGCTTAAGCGTAAATCATGTGTGCTTAAGTACAAATCATATGCGCTTGAGCGCAAATCATTTGTGCCTTAGGGCAAATATCAGTTTATTTGTGCTTATTAAAGTGTAAATCATTTTGAGACACATTAATCTGAGGAAACATGGAATTTCAAAGTCTTATCTGTACTCTTGAGTGCCTAATAAACATACATGTACGATTATTAAAATCGAGGTAAAATTCCCACCTGTATGATCGTTATTTGGTCCTGTACGTTTATTAAATTAACCAAAAGAAATAATTCACCAATCTTAAATTGTGTTATTCATAGATAAATGAACTCTGATTGTTGACAGTGATCAGCACACTGTAGATTCACAGACCTGGCTATCCATCGAAACTATTTCTGTCACATGGCATCAGTAAACCAGTCAGATGGTGCGTTTTGTTGGGATGTATGGTACTAATATTTCCAGTCTGTACGTTTATTCCGCCCTGTACTATTATTCAGTTACGCGACATTTTCCAATCTGTACTATTATTCCACCCTGTACTTTTATTAGACACTCAAGAGTATCTGTAGATATTGCAGTGCAGGAACCTTTCAGATATAGACGCACTGGTCCAGGTGCTACTAGTACCATGGCCGAGTAACTTTATAACCCTGTGGTGACTCCAGTAGCATTCATTAATGTGCACATACTGAGGCATGTACTCTAGTGTCCCGAATGGAAGAATAGACCTGAATAGTAGTACAGGTTTGACGATTGGGCAAATTTCAATAATAGAACAGACAGGAATAGAAGTACAGGGCGGACAAATTCTTAGATGTCTCAATATTCAAACAAGCCGATCATTGGCTATCAATCTGTCAACCCTCCCTTGGTATTTGCTGGTAATTGACTGTCCAATAACTGTAATTGAATTCAAAGTCAATGAGATCCAGTTTTCGATATCTACCAGTACCGGTACATGTATTACTACTGGTACAAGTACTACTAGTGGTAACTTTAGATGGGGTTGAGTCACAGCTTGTCACAGCTGGCAATTTTTATACGATTATGTCAGATTGAAATTGAAAAAAATAATAAACATATACTGTAGACCGGAATAAGCTCATATAGGGCGCAATTTTCATGAAAAAAAATAAACATACACATATGTTTATTCGGGACACTAGAGTAGACAGGTCAGCCATTAACCCTTTACCCAACAAACCGGCCAAATAAAGCTTCAACAGCCTAAAATATCTTCGGTCTGTCTCAATAGAACCATACAAATATGGATATCATTGGAACCGGCTCCTTGACCACATTGTGATAGTTACAGTTATGCCCTGTGCCAATGCATTCCCTTATATATGCGAGTCGACCATAGGTCGCCTCGCATATATAAGAGAATGCATTGGCCTAAAAAAATCTTTTTTTAACACTTTTTACCATTTTTTCTTACATTCTTTAACAATTTTATAATTATTAATGTGTTAAGCCAATACATTCTCTTATATATGCAAGGCGACCTATGGTCGACTCGCATATATAAGAGAATGCATTGGCACAGGGCCCTTCTGTTGGGTAAAGGGTTAAAGTCCACGCCTGTTCGGACAGTGTACTTCACCCATGACAACATACATGTACCTGGTCAAATGTTGTCATGGGGGAAGTCGGCATTTCGCATTTGGATCTTTAATCAGTGATCTCCAATAGGACTTTTCAGCCTTACAAACCTGGTATCTGACCAAGTTCTGACTTTTGTCAGAATACTTGACCAGGTTGCAACCCTGGTCCACTACTAGTAGCACCAGAGACCAGTACGCTACCTCGCGGCTACCGACTTCTTAAAATTGGGATACTGGTACATTGGTAATTTCAGATGTCAAATGTATCAATTATGATGTTTTATTTAGTTTGTTTAGGCGACACCAATATTTAAGTCTGGTTTACGAACACCGCCGACAACTTTTGTTCCATTCCATTTTTATTTTTGTATTAGTGTACTAGTATTAAGCATGGGGAATAATAGTTCAACGTTACTCAGCTAAAAGGTAGGGTATTTAAATTATATTCGCATATGCCTGGCTAGACAATTTGTGGATTGGAGCAGTATGCACTAATTTCCTATTAAACATGTCTCTATTTTTATTTATTTTATGACAAGAAATATCTGTTTATATTAAATTTGAATATTAAAAACACATTTCAAATTCATATTTTATATATAATTATTGTGAAATTCAGGTAGAACTCCACAATTTAACCAATATACTGTTGTGAGAGTTTTTTTTTTCTCTTTTTTTTCCCCTCCTGCATCTACTTTTTTTCCCCCACATGTTCGTAAACCAGACTTAAAAATTGGTGTCGCCTTAGCAGGTAGGCATACTTGAATACAGCTAAAGGTTGTTTATTATTTATATATATATATGTATATATATTATTTTTTTTTAGAAGTGTTCAAAATTTGAGATTTCATATTCCTTAAATTCAGGGGAGATCAATGGTACTATTTTGGCTTCAAAATATTGATTGGAATATGTAATGAATAATGTGAATATGTTTATATTGGTTGAGTTGGAGGTGAAATAACATCACTGCTCAAGGCGTCTTTCATGAATATATGATGTGTATGGTAATTGGTATGAATGAGGTATGAAATTCTGCCGTTGATGGGGGTAGAATCCTACAATGTACTATATACAAACACATGTTTTTATATCATAACGTCACCCTCTACATGCGAAGCCACAGTGGACCTGAAATGAGCCTTTGACCTGTGCACAGTAGACCTCAAACTTGGATGAGCCTTTGATCTGTGTTGCCGCACATGTAAGCGTACCCGGTGACGTTGCTGAAACGTCCCATTACTGTGTCACATAATGGAATGCTACAATGTACTATATACACACAGTTATGTAGATTGAAGAGAGATAACTCTATTACACCATCACCTGAAATGTCTATCAACTTACGCCCCGAAGGGAGGAATTTAGACAGGAATTTAGACAGGAATTTTGCCATTAACCTGTGGATCATTGCCCACAGTAGGGTACTTTAACGTGCACACATGGTTGTACACGGGACAGCCATTAACGTCCCCACCCGATGGGACGGCGTGATCAAACCAGTGTCATCCCTGTACATGACATCGGGCGGGAGAGGATTACCGCTTAACGACACCTCAGTGAGGTATACACGGTACTTTATATAGGCACGCTCAGAACTCCCGACTTTTGTTTTGTCGAGGATCGAGGTGAATCGATCCGGGGTCCAAGTGAAACCTCTGGCCAGTAGTCGAACATGCTAACCACTCGACCATCACACTCCCATATCGGCATATGACAGGAGAGTGGTATAAGGTTATTTATTTGTTCATAAGTGTCAATTCATTGTGAACATTATCCAGCAAAATAAATTATTTTGATGCCAAAATGGTGGTTTTTCTGGCAAATTCCAAGGGGGGGGGGGGGGTATCAACAGACAATACTATTACTATGAAACTTTCAGCTGACTGATTGCGAAGGCATTTCAAATTCAACAGTTCTATTCGAACTTCTGGACTACTGCAGTTGAAAACCATTGCAATTTGTCATTCGAATTTAGAGGGTAGTACCATGTCTTTTCATATTCAGTTTCCCAACGGTATCCTTTGTCATCATCCTCTGTCATTTTCTTCTGTTTTATTTAAAATAAACTAGTAAAAATTTCAGGACAATCCTCGCACTTACTGTACTGATAGAGCTAGACTAGAGTTATCTCCCTGAACATACAATTAAACATTTCGTATAAAAATATGGGATTCCTAAAAAATATTACTAGGTATTCCGAATTTTACTAAAGGAGACCAAAACAAAATATATAATATTAATTGCGAATAAATATATTACTAATTTTATTTTATTTTGAATTCGAAACTAAATATAAATTTCGTATATAGCTCTGCATTAAAATTTCAGCAGAAATTTGAGTTCGCAAAATAATGCTTAACATGGCTTAGCTTAACTTACCAAAAATGTTTCGTTTACCAGCAGGAAAATTCGGGTATATGTGTGCCCTTATCTATTGATTTATTGATTAGATTATGTTTTCTTGTCGATGACCTTGATTTTAATAGCCATGTTTCCTATTTTCGGGGTATAGCTATCCCGGAAATTCGAAATGGAAAGGCTATTCTGCTGTGTACGCAGTAGATTCTAATTCACTTGCTGCCAATATCCCCCTTGAAACATCAATGATTTGCAGGCAGTCAATAATCAATAAACTGTCGCAAAGTGTAGTCCATTCACTGCTCCAATGTTACTGTTAGTGTACCTTCACTGGCTTCAGGCGACCACGATACAATCGTAAGTGGAGGAATCAGGGTCGACGAGATCGTGGATAGTTTGTTCAGACGATTGCGATGTCAAGTGCATTATGATATCGTAGGTTGTTCTAAAGCATGTGATTTAGGGCTGGGCGATATTGGCCCCAAAAAATATCGCGATATTATGGTGACAACATCGCGATACACGATATAATCGCGATATTATTTTGGTATATCACAATTGGTAAGTACAATGTACAATATATGCAGTATTTCATGAATAAAGTTTGCACAATACATCCCTACGTTTTATTTACAATTTGTGGGTCATGAGAGGTCGAGTAAATGTGTATTGAACAATTATCAGTAACATCACAGTATACATGTATATAATGACCACTCATCTGCAACAATTGACAGTTTGTCGACGGAGAAATAATAACTTTGAAACAAAGGGATATAATCATATAACACGGCCAACGTGCGTTTTCGCATACATTTTTTAGAGTTATATCCCTTTGACCATAGCGCTCAACACCATGCACACATTAAGCACCGCATTCGGTTTCAAATTTCCATTTTATTAATTCGTGAGGAATTGGTTGTTTGTGAGACTATTTATCAGTGGTAATTGGTAGTTGGTAGCACCGTGGGACTTCAATGTCCATATACGGCAGCCCTGGAAACTAGCGTCGACAATGCCACAATGGGCAGTGCCGAGGCAAAAGCCGACGTGAAATGAATTTGCGTCGGCATTTTTTTAGCTGAGGAAAATAAATATAGACAATCATGTTCAATTAGTTTGTGAATTTGACATCTGTTGAAGCGATAGCAATGCCATGATCCGTACGGCACATGTCCACAAAATCATTTTACTCGCAATTTGCACACATTGAGACGATCAAATCTGACATCGTAATCCGTCTCCAAGCAACCGGTTACGGTTGATAGAGCAAGCTGCACCAACTTGAAAGGAGGTCATTGTGCCAGTCGCATGCGCGCGACATACCAATCTCACAGTGTAGCCAACTGATGCTACTATATAGTATCTCTTTGATGTTTCTGACGAAGCATATCCAACTTGACAGGCACTTGCTCCGATGTTTTAAAACGTTTTCGACTGCGTATTTCCGGGAAGTTTGGGACTATTATACTTACTCTAACTTCGCTGTTTGTTGTGACCATATGATGGGTTTCAACCTACATGGAGAATATTACAACTTGGGACGGTATTACGATATTTTTATTTCAGACGATATTGTTGACGATATCAAAATTAAAACCGGGTATACCCGATATATCGTCATACCGCCCAGCACTAATGTGATTGACTACCCTACGGTCATTTCCAGCTACGATTTTTACGTACACACGACTGCGATTAAGTCGCAAGTGGAGGTAACCAAGGATACGCCACGATTTTGCATCTAAAATCAAACAGCGCTTGATATTATTTTATGACCTACGATTTTGACGTGGGCATGTTTAGTCCATATTCCGGTTACTTCCTACGACGGAAATCTTTCCACTTACGATTGTATCGTGGTCGTCTGAAGGTACACTTAGATATTCCAATCCTACTTGCCAATTAGTGAATTACTGAATTAGTGCTGGACGATATTATTATTAACTAAAATAAAACCGCAATTTTTGGAAATTAAAAACGCGGTTAACGATATAATCACGTTTTTTTTTAAACAGATACTAGAGACTGAAAACTATTTCTCACTGTTCGATAGAATCACATCATTGGCATTAATTTTGACAAGTTGACGTCGGGAATAACATACACAACCACTCAACCAGTGACAACCTCATGCTCGATCGATATTCGGAATGAAAAGTAAACTCACTGGTTAAATTCCACTATTCGGACAATTTCGTTCAGGTGACTTGACAAATTCTACTTTAGACCGGTAATTATAGTAAAACCATTATCTCGTCTATGGCAAAACTAAAAGTGTTTTGTACTATAGTATCCTTTTCTGACTCGGTATGTTCAACTATGTTGAGTACATATATATGTTATTCCCGATGACACTTGAGTCGCTTGACAAATGGAAATGTGGTTTACCGGCAAGACAAATTCGACAATGAGGTTCAGTCTTTCAGCGAAGTCCAAACACACGTAGTACATAATCTTTTGGAATTCGGCCAAGCAAGGACACCATGTATTTTTGGGCGGGTTTGAAGCTTTATTCTATACAATTGGTTTTAACCAATCTCTGTGAGTGGTTTCTTCTAGTCTTCGCCCATTGATTATTTTGATCGACGGTGCACGTGCATCATTGTGCTGAAGGAAGAGGCATGGCATAACTGACCTTCATATCGATCTATCACCTGATCAGTCGTCGAATCATTTTGGTACATTCTCTTGTAATACTATTATACGCAGGGAAGTCGGAGGGTTTGTGTAAAATTGTGAGCGAAAGGGGGACGTATTCTGGTTTTTCATATTCCCTTCCCTAATTCTGTTTGTCGTTCTAAACGTTGTTTAATATGATTGAATATTGAAAAAAATGATCCTGCAAAACGATATTTACACACAGGTACACTGAGTAACATAAACCGCACGACCACACACTTTCTGTGTGTTTTGATTGCACCGTGGATGTTACGCTGGGATTTAAAAACTTAAATAACTTGATTTAGGCTTGAGTTAAATTATTTGTTTGTACACACTTATGATTGGCTGGCACCCACTGATTGCCGATGATATTACGATTATTTTATTTTAGACGATATTAGTGACGATATTGAAATTTTAACCGGGTATTGTCGATTAATTGGGAAACCGCCCAACACTAGTGCCAATAATGGCAATATTGACACTGTAGTCTATTTCCCTCCCCATCCATCTCCACTCACTGTTCCGTTCTTCACCATAATGCCACGCTTACGCAGCTGACTTCCGTACCTAGCTAATATCATTGTCTCGATATCATTTGACATTCTTGACAAGAAACCGTGATGACATGAAATACACATCTCAATGAATAACAAATTTCCATTGTTTCAATTCAACTTCAAGTTCGCAGTCAAATAAAATCCGCAATTTGTATCTGTAGATATTGCAGTGCAGGAACCTTTCGGTTATAGATGCACTGGTCCAGGTGTTACCAGGGCCGAATAACTTTATAACCCTGTGGTTCTTTAACGTACACACACCAAGGCATGTTCACGGGTCAGCCATTAATGTTCACACCCGATCAGACAGCATACTGTATTCCTGGACAAATGCTGTTATGGGGGAAGTCGGCATTTTGCATTCAGATCTTTATTCAGTGATCTTGAATGAGACATCGTTTATTATTTTCTTGGGAAATTTCCTCCCCGCACAGTGCTTATTTGTGTCTCACGTTTATTAATTTTGAGGCTATGAAAATTTAATTCAGCACAAACTCAAGATTTCTATATTATTCTGATATCAAAATGGTGAGCTTATAACTTTATGCATGCACATATTCAAGTATATGGCACAAATGTGAACATTTAAATATTGAATAAAACACCACATGACACATACTATGTTGATTCCTTTACTTGACCTACTATAAAAATAAAATGTTTAACCACAGTTATGTTGATGTTTTGCTCAGGATTCCCCCCAGCACTATTATTTGGGCCTGCACTTTTATATTAGGCCTGAGAGTATTTGAAAAGAATTTGTCTGGGAGCCAGAGTTATAGCAGGAAGTTTGAAGTATTCGTCCATTCAATTAATATATACAGGGTATTTAATTGTAGAACTGCAGATCTATAAGCATTAATTCGCACCACACATACAATAATTCACTCAGGTGACAAGTGCGTGTGAGTGAAAATAAGCAGTATATTCATTAACGACAGGTCTCCCAACAATTATGGTACATCACCTTCGGAATGCCCCGTCGTTCCTAGAAATATGAATTCTATAAATGTGCTGGTACATGTATATATGAAAGTTTATTGTTTGCCTTTTAAATAGATTGACATATCAACTGGAGGTTTCGCCTTGACAAAACTGTAAACCCATTGTACAATGTAGTCACCACTGATTTACAGAAGTGACTGATGTTTAGATGATGTCACTCATTTGAATTTAATGATATAATGGCCCTGAAAAATGGGAGAATTTTTCATGTAGTTCAAACTTCACCTTCATTGTAGTTAAGACTAAGATCACATTATCATTAGCAGCTTTATCAGACATCTGAGATGAAGAATTCTGTGTATATAATAAAAACACACATTTAATATATCATCTTCCAGGGCATGCTGTGAGTTCTGCAGCAAAAATGTTCTACATAAACCAAATCAATCACAGCTTCAAGCCGTTGTAAAGACATCATGGCAGCTGAAACTCAGTAACAGACAACTATGTGTACAGACAATATGTTTTGGGACAAGACAACTACTCCACACCCATAGTCGCCAGCATGGTGGGAGGCTTCCTCTTGTGCGTAGTCCTCGGCTTCCACAGGATTGGAGGTTTGGATCGGTGTCATTAATTCTGACACCTGGCAGTAGGGGTATCATGGGATTGCCGAGGGTTGTTCAGACTGTGAGCAGATTCTTGAAATTGAGATATCTCATTTTGACTGGAGCAATTGGTGGCGGATACACGCTAAATAAGGTGAGATATTACTTTATATAACAAGAACCGTAACCCTTTCATGATTGGAGCTGTGCTGGTGCATCATTAAAGATCATGTACCAGTTCATTCTCTTATATTTATATACATGTATATACCGTTATAAGAGAATGCACTGGTTTACAAGGTCAAGGTAAATGTTGTTAGGCTAATGTATTCTCTTACATATGTGAGGCTCCCTATGGGAGACTCAAATACATAAGAGAATGCATTGACACAGGGTTTTTGCAAATTTTCATGAAGCTCTGCTATGTAGCTTTAATCCTTTGATTTACTAAATACTCATTGGTGAGCAGTGGGTGAACAAAGTTCAACAAACATATCATCTGAATGTTCCTTCCAAATGCCTACACAAGATAATTTTATAACCTGCACTTGTGCTATCAAAATACGCCAGTCTCCAAATGATTAATAGACTATTCACACACAAATGCCAGACATATTTCATCAAGACCAAATCAAAAGA
The DNA here is from genome assembly GCA_032622095.1 of Siphonodentalium dalli. NCBI lineage: Eukaryota > Metazoa > Mollusca > Scaphopoda > Gadilida > Siphonodentaliidae > Siphonodentalium > Siphonodentalium dalli. Next base: position 24,562,973 of record CP136064.1, read on the forward strand.
CTCACATATAAGTAGTGGCTCATTGTATGTATTATACAGATGAATCATTTGGCCGAATTGAATCAAAATTAAGATATATAATTATATACTCTATGTACATAAACTTTCTAGGCCAACGAAGCACCTGTTTATCTTCCTCACTACTTTTTATGCCAAAATCAAAATTAATTAACAAAATAATGTTTGAACGTTAATTTTACTTATAAAACAAGAAGAAGAGAATACAGTATCTCGGTATCTAGAGGTATCACATGGAGTGGCTGAACAATTACTCTTTGTTTATTCATCCATTCTATTATTTGTTTTACTATAAACGTCTGGAAGGAATACATCCCTGACCTGGGATGGCTGAACGATTATCTACCAGAGAAGGAGGGTATCACAAGAGCCGATGTAATTGGCCTCTCGTTTATTCATCCATTCTATTATTTTTACAGACTGGAAGGAATACATCTCCGACCTGGGATGGCTGAATGATTACCTACCAGAGAAGGAGGGTATCACATGAGCCGATGTGATCGGCCTCTCATTTAATTATCCATTCTATTATTTTTACAGACTGTAAACGTATGGAAGGAATACATCCCCGACCTGGGATGGCTGAATGATTACCTACCTGAGAAGGAGAGTATTGACAGCTTCACCAAAGCTCTGCATGATGCTGCGTCCAAACTTGGTTTACCAGAAAAGGTAGCAGAAATAGATCTAATATATTTTGATCAACTGTTTTTATAAATAACTTGGTTCTATTTTCACAATTTCAAGACTACAAATAGTTATTTTGTGAATTAAATACTGCTAAAAGCCTAAAACTGATAGAAATGCAATTTGCCGTGATTGGGGGATGCTAACAAGATAGAGTTCCCCTTCTTTGTAGGCTCATTATGCTGCGAATGTTTCCGCATTTAATTCTGTTCTAAAAATAGCCCACAAAACTGTCTCTCGTATGTGGTAAGAAATTCTAAATATTAGTTATATTAATTTATAGAAACTTTTCCGGACAAGTGTCCTCGATATCTATTAATTACATACAACTTTCTGGGAAGAGATAAACCATCTTCATTCAAATTAATTGCACTGAGTTTATTCATGAAAATGCTCGTTCCTAAAAGCGCGTAGAAAAATTATGATGTTAAGTCTCCATTTCAGGGATGGCTGAAGACAACCAGAGATAATCTTCTTGTGAAATACAATGATCTGAAGGAATGGACGGCTGATAGCTACCAATTCACAGGAGGTCAGTTCCGATAGAAAATTCTTGTAACCAGTTAGCATGCCTTGAAATAAGAGTCTGGTCACGGTCAATGACCGGCCGAGAAGCCCAAATGTCCAGTGCATGTTTGTTTTTACCTCCCATTATGACTGGTGATCATTCATGTGTTATGCACTGATAAAAATGCTGCACTTTTTTGTAAGATAATAAATTTGTAACTTGTAACTACTTGTTTTAAAAAGTACTTATTTTCAGTGCATTGATCGTTTGTGTATCCAAAAATGAAAACAAACAAACAACATCGCATGCTTTATTCATGGGCCAAAGTTCAGCACTTTCAATGAAACACCCAATGTACATGGACTGTGCAAAAATTTTAGTTATTTCCAGGTTAGTCTAAATTTTCTTCGATGCTTGTTATATTCTAAATTCTGTTTTATGTTGACGATCCATTCTATTTCTATCCTATAGCAGAGTTTAACCCTTTCTATACTAAATGGATTGGTCTATTGTTCATTCAGGAAAAACAAGCAGATAATAAAAGTTCAGAATGAGTCCTATTTATTGGAAGGCAATGTTCAAATAATAAGTTCAACAAATGGCCTATTGTTGAACTTATTAACCCTTTACCCAACAGAAGGGCCCTGTGCCAATGCATTCTCTTATATATGCGAGTCAACCATAGGTCGCCTCGCATATATAAGAGAATGAATTGGCTTAACACATTACAAATTATAAAATTGTTAAAGAATGTAAGAAAAAATGGTAAAAAGTGTTAAAAAAAGATTTGTTTAGGCCAATGCATTCTCTTATATATGCGAGGCGACCTATGGTCGACTCGCATATATAAGAGAATGCATTGGCACAGGGCATAACTGTAACCATCACAATGTGGTCAATGAGCCGGTTCCAATGATATCCATATTTGTATGGTTTTATTGAGACAGACCCAAGATAATTTAGGCTGTTGCAGCTTTTTTTGGCCGGTTTGTTGGGTAAAGGGTTAACTGAATATTTTCTCCCGGAACAACTCATCAATGAGCATTTAGTATAGAAAGGTTTAAGTCCAGAATCTTGGGCGGGATGTTTCTTCAGTTGTAATTGGCTTTATCATGCATTTATATTTATCAGAAAAATTAAAGATGCATAATCTGAATTAACGCTCCCAAATTACTATTTCTTTGGCTTCGGGGATAAAAAATATTTTATTCGAGTCTAGGAACCCGCCCTCCAAAGCTCAAGAGTGATCAGATAATGATTTTTGAAATTTGTTATTTCTCGAAATGTGTACTTATTGTGGTCTGGAAAAAAGTCCTCAAACCGACGGTCTCGGACAAATTTGCTGATGAAGATGGATAACTCTAAAATCAAGTGGTAATATGGCCAAATTTTGTGATACTCAAGTAATAATACAGCTATATTTCATTGAACAACATGTAGATTAATAAATAATTAGGAAATTATATACCATACATTTAGTTGACAGTGGTTAGCAGTATTTTGTTGTAATTAATCGATTCTGATAACTAAAGCATATTTTGAAGAAATGTTGTTGTAACTTGGTGATATGGGGACCTTCTGATCGGATTGAGTACCTTTAATATCTTTATGGTCACAATAATGTTCTATAATGTAGATATTATGCTAACATATGTACAAAGTAATTAAACTGTGTAACTAGAAGTAAGGCAAAAACAAAATATACCTGTGTTTCTGGTGACATACAAAAAAAATAGGGGCGGGGGGTTGGAATTTCATTTAATTTAATTTTTTCATTTTATTTTCAACTTTGCTCAAAATAAATGTGAATACACCCCCAGACTGCTTCTCCTTGTATTAATGTACTATAACATAATTAAACTAAGTACATAATATTAGAATATACCGTAGTGTAATTTATTGTTTTATTGAATAAAACATAAAAAAATAAGTTTTATTTGGCTGTGACCTAATTTATGTGTGGCATAATTTCCGGTTCAACAGTACATCCGATGTGTCCGTTTTACAGGGAAATGAATTGGTTTACATGGAAAATAAAATGGGATGCATACTAATTTTGCAAAATTAATAAAAATGAAAATGGTTGGGGCACGGTAATAGGGGCGGTGGGCCACCAGAAACACAGGTCTATTTTATTTTGGCCTAATCACATTTATTTAAGTTGGTAGATGTAGAGATTAGGTCACTTGTCTTAACCCTTCCATGACTGGAGCTTCCTGAAATTTTGCGAAAACCCTGTGCCAATGCATTCTCTCATATTAGATAGTCGACCTATATTTTATGCTGATTAGTATTGTATAAATATCTGTGAAATGTTCTATTTGCATGCTTTGCTTTATGGACATATTCATCATTTCTTTCTATATTCTTCATGCTTTGTCATATTAGATTGTCATTATTCATTCTCTGTGTTTCCAGTTAGTGATTTTGTGTAATTAGAGCAGAGTGCAATAATTTTAATGAACATATTCAAGCAGCAGACTATGTTTCTTGGCACTCGTAGTTTCAATGTGGTAACTGCCTGACATTGACATCCAATTTAGTTTCCAAGATTGGTGAGCGCCTCCCTTAATAGTTCTCAGTATCCTCCCATAACCTTATCTTTACTAAATGGATTCTCCCACCCAATTATAAAAGTATCCAGTGGAATGGTCTGTTATTAATACGAGGGGTGTTTAGGAAACGTTAGCAGACAACAGACAGACGAAAAGATAATAGAGAAGCAGAAGGATTTCTATTCATTGGAGGGAAATGTTCAGATTATAAGTTATTAGAACTACAGCTATTCTCTAATTAATCGACCCCTTTAATGAGGTTGTAGGCTGGTATTGATCAGTTAATTCCTTCAACTGCTTAATTCATTCAACTGTGGTCAATTGGTATCACCATGAATGCTAGCAGTTGACATGCGCTATCCACTGGTAACCTTACTGCTGTAATATTTTTAACCACAGTAAACCAAGTTAGTTACCGGTACCCATGTTAATTTTTTTTTACTGCCATACACAGCGGTAATTTTTGATCACTATACACCCAGCTAATTTTTTCGGGAGCACTGTGCGCCATGTTACTTATGTTCTGTTTGATCTAGAAATTTTGAAATGCTTAAGCATTCAACGTCTGGCGCCATTTTCAATTACCAAGTTTTCAATTGACAAATACCATATATTTACATCATCAGGGTATCTTTATTTTCAAGTTAACTATACATAAAACAATTTTTCAGTTAATAAATTGTTTACGGTTTTTCAAAATGCAAAGTTGCTCACTGACACATTTGCGATTGCATCATCAATGCAGCATCATGCCACACCAAAAATAAACAAACTCTCTGGTTAAAATATAGTTAAAAATAAAACTATTGAACATCACATGAATAATGCCGTCTAACTGCGAATGCGAGGTGATGCCTTGGTATAATTGACCTCTCACATGATTGCGGTCAAGTATCACGCTAATATCATTGGTCAACCTCGTTAAGGATGGTCGATTAACTAGAGCATATCAATGAGTATATAATAAAGAATGGGTAATCATCATTTTGACAGCCCTTGTGTATACCACCTATGCAGTTTGATAAAAGTTTGGCTTTCCATTGTGCCCTGATCACATTGGTTGCTTTTGGATTACCTCAGATATTACTTACGGCTGTCGAAAATTGCGCCCTTTTCACTGATCGAGACACGAACATCCCACAAATTAAGGGATACAAATTTATGTCAAGCTGTTGACGTTTAATGGGACTCATTCAAGAAGTCACTGCACAAAAGAAGAAACCGTGAGTAGAGCGAAGTTCCAGTCCAGATTCCTGATCAATATGAAATTCAATACGGTCTGTTCTCATCACTTTAACCCTACCATGACTGGAACTTCCTGAAATTTTGCGAAAACCCTGTGCCAATGCATTCTCTTATATATGCGAGTCTCACATAGGGAGCCTCGCATATATAAGAGAATACATTGGCCTAACAATAATTATCTTGACCTTGTAAGCCAGTGCATTCTCTTATATATGCCAGGCTCCCTATGGGAGACTCGCGTATATAAGAAAATGCACTGGCACAGGATCTTTAATGCTGCACCCAGCGCAACGCCCATCATGAACCTTTTAAGCCAGTGCATTCTCTTATATATGCCAGGCTCCCTATGGGAGACTGGCATATATAAGAAAATGCGCTGGCACAGGATATTTAATGATGCACCAGTGCAACTCCCATCATGAACCTTGTAAGCCAGTGCATTCTCTTATGTATTTGAAGCTCCCATCATGAAAGGGTCTAGATGTGTTACATGTAACTGATAGGACCTACAAAAAAGCTATGTTTTTGCAGATTTTTGTGTGTTTTTTCTCATTTCACTCACTTCAATGAACAAGCCCAAAGATTGCAAAGACGAAAGAAAGTAAACACAGTTCTGTCTTCTTCATCTTATAACAGACTGTAACTGACTGTAGCCTGCTGCTTGAATACAATTATTAATATCTGCTGGACTGTATAATATATTATACAGAAATTACTCCAAATATAATTTGTACAATGAAGTGATAATTTACAGTTTGAAAAAATTGTTTTTATTTTCTTTTGGCAGGTGTATTATTCGATATATTAGGAACATCACGAACAGGTGTGTAAATTCTCAGAAATAATCAGAATTTTCATTGTTTAAAGTTTTGAATTATTTACTTAACCCTTTACCCAACAGAACGGCCCTGTGCCAATGCATTCTCTTATATATGCGAGTCGACCATAGGTCGCCTCGCATATATAAGAGAATGCATTGGCTTAACACATTAAAAATTATAAAATTGTTAAAGAATGTAAGAAAAAATGGTAAAAAGTGTTAAAAAAAGATTTTTTTTAGGCCAATGCATTCTCTTATATATGCGAGGCGACCTATGGTCGACTCGCATATATCAGAGAATGCATTGGCACAGGGCATAACTGTAACTATCACAATGTGGTCAAGGAGCCGATTCCAATGATATCCATATTTGTATGGTTCTATTGAGACAGACCGAAGATATTTTAGGCTGTTGAAGCTTTATTTGGCCGGTTTTGGCCGGTTTGTTGGGTAAAGGGTTAATATTTTACTTATGAATGTTTATATCTGAAGTTTTTAGAGTATTAGTAAAAAAAAAATTCCGGGCATTGTCATTATTATGATGTGAATATATTTATAGAAAGATCTTACATGTTTAGAAGATTATCCCTTTCATGACAGGAGCTGCGCTGATGCAGCATTAAATATCCTGTGCCAGTGGATTCTCTTAGATATTAAAGTCTGCCATAGGGAGCCTCACATATATAAGAGGATGCACTGGCTTACAATGTCAAGGTAAATATTGTTAGGCCAATGTATTCTCTTATATATGCATGGCTCCCTATGGGAGCCTCACATATATAAGAGAATGCATTGGCACATTGTTTTCAATTTTTTTTCGGAAGCTCCAGTCATGAAAAAGTTAATTAAATTTTAATTTTTGACACTCTGCTCTGTCACAGGTACTGGAAGCATTGTTATTACTTGACATGATTTCTTGATGTATCATATGATATGTATCATTTAAAATCATACAAGGAATTTGGTTTAAAGGGGTACTGAACGCTAAATTCGGCCATTTATGGGACCATCTCCTATTATACTCAACAAAACATATGCAACAAATAAATGAATTTGAGTCATGGTTTAGAGCAAAATACACCCATGTGCTTTATGAACTATGCAAACAACATGGTAATTATAATGAAAATGAGTTTACAATTCAAGTCATAAACTCATTTCCATTATAATTACCATTCATTAGTTTGTTGCATATATTCTGTTGATTATAATATGAGATGGTTCCATAAATGGCTGGATTTAGTGTACAGTCCCCCTATAATAGAATATGATGTTCCAACAGGTCAGATTTGAAAATCATTTGAAAGTAATAATTTGGCTGCCATTTTGATGGTCATTTTGAGCTAAAGTGACAATTTTTTTCTCCATTGAATTGGAAGTAATGGTATGCCTCACTTACATTGCACAGTTCTGCTCATTTCTTGTTGAAATATGACCAGAATCCCAATGGTGATTTTTTGTGAAATTTAAACTGCGTTCTGTAAAATCAAATTTTTGAGGGATTGGAAGGAGCTGGGACCCACAGGATGGCATATTCATTGCTCCAATGATCAGTTAACATGAAAAATACAAAATAAAGTCACAATTCTTGAGTCAACCAGTTCCAAACAGCAGAAACTAATCTAGAAGATATTAGTGAAAACTAGTTATATATTCCACTTCTGGTGGCCATTTTGTAGGAATTGGAGTTCCAATTTTGCACTAAAAAGCTAGCATTATGTCTTAGCTTCACAATAATATGTACATTTGTATACATTTGTAAAGATTTTCTCTCAATAATTTGCATCGAACTGACTTATAGAGCTTCGTCTTAAAACGGCGGCAATGTTGGACACCATCTTATCTTGTGTACACGGCCACTATTCGTTCATGTTAACTCTTTCACTGCTGATCGCGACTACAGTCGAATTACCCATACACTGCCGATAGCGACTTGAGTCGAAATCGGTTACATGCTGCCAGCAGGACGGGTACATGTGGTGTAAATATGGCCGTCCAGTGAATATGACGCATATGAGTTCTAGTGATGGGCACATACATGACATTTTTATAAGTTCAAGACTATATAACACTAGGAAATGTGTGAGATAGTGCAGATAAGAGGCAGTCTCTGTATATAGGACTATATAATGCTAACCGTTATATAAGGGCACTTGGTGATGTCATGGTCACGTGTGTATCTCTAGCTATCACATTTTTACCAATAATATAAAATGGAAACTAAAATACAGCAACCTACCCAATATGATATGTTCATCAAATGCTTATAACATAATGAAGTCGGACAATACCCAAAACATATGGCCATACTGGTGTTATATGTAGATCCAAGATGGCCACCAAGGTCACGTGACCAATTTGAGGTGGCCAATGTGGCTCCAACATATCAATATGTCTATATGGTCCAACAACATAAGTCAGACATTTACGATATATTGAATTGTTAATGCATTACCCGCACCTATACATGTATGTACATGGTATATGTGACCACTCACACATAAGTTCATGGTAATCACCACGGTCACATGACCTATTCAAATATTGGTATATATAATACATTTTGTACGGGTATGGGTCCCTCCCTGAAAGATGACAACTAACGTGAGAAATACAAGTTGAGAATGACCAATTTCTGGTAATTTTCTGCATCGATAGCACCCATATATACCGGTACCCATACACGCATGAATAGGCATCAAACGCAGCCATTAGTGTGTAAACCAAGATGGCCCCAAGGTCATGTGACCTCTATGGTGGTGGCGTTAGTGGCTTGTGATGCCTATGTCTAGTCACATATGAAGTTTCAACACATTATTCCAAGCGATACTTGAGATACACTATGTTACTTATATACACCCATAATGATTGTATACATGTATTGTATGCTTGGCAGTGGGGAACCAAGTAAGGTTAAACTTTGACCCAGTATGTACTAGAGCCCGAAGCCGCCATCGCACGCCGCCGCCGCCAGCCATATTGGCCACAAGCCGCCGTCAGCCATATTATTTCTAACGCCAGCCACATTTAAAAATCTCCGCCGCCGGAATTGTAAAATGGCTGAGCCGTGTGAATGGGCTTATATGTCAAGCACAACTGTACTGTGAATCGCAAAGAACTAAACTGCATTGCCTAATATTGGCATACTCGCATGGACAGACATCGCTGTTATATTATCAGAACACCAGGTCCTGGCCCCTATAGACTATCCCAATGCATGCTTTCATATAACTGAATGGGCGCATCCATTCGGTATTGAAGGGGTTAAAATATAAATTGTTTATATCGACAACACCCAGTCTCAGACATCACTGGCATTTGTCAATATATACACATAAGAATAGAAAATAGTTTGAAATATTATATATCATTACTATCGGGTTCATCATTCCAATGATGCATGCATATATCGCAAGATGGCAGTGATGATAGCAGTCTGAAGTCGACAGAAGTCCCAATGTAACTACTTATACCGATTAGATGGGAAACTACATAGTATATCCATGCCAGTCCTTCGTGAATTTTCGCCATAATGGAAAATCCCAACATCAAAAGATTACGTGTGGTCTGGAATTATACGGGTTCACCACAAACGCTAAAAAAAACGGCGTCTATAACCGGTAACAGGGGATTAGGAACATTTCGGAAACGAAAATACGCTGAATGATAACATCTCAGCCGGCTGAGCCGCCATATTTCGTCAGCCACGAACGTCGTGACTGAGCCGGCTTAGCTAGCTAACCAGCCACGAAAATCGGTTGAGCCAGCCATGAAAACTATTTGTCGTGGCTTCGGGGTCTAGTATGTACACTAGGACTCAAAATATTTGCTGTTAACATCATTTTTCCTGACCAGTACATATTAGGGTACATGAAAATACCAAAGAAGTTAAGTAATGGTGGGGGGGGTGCACGATGGGTCCTATCAGCCCATGGACTATTATGAAGGCCCAATCTTTGTCCCAGAAAACATGTCCTTGGCTACAGAGGAAATGGCAGCTCTCAAATGGTTCACAATGTTTGCTCGGAGGATATGCTGAAATATTTACATAGTCTGTGTTACACTAAATCATGTTCGGTGATTGGTCAATTGCCAATTTGGTAACCAGCTTCATACACCAATAACACAGACCATAACACTGAACACAACGTCACAAATTGTTGATCTAATCTGACCTGATCACTAAAAGCAGTCAGAATAATTGGGCGTGTTTTAAAAGTTCAGCAGAATTGCATCTGAAGCCAGTTATATATATTGGTCACATTATCATGGCTAAGTGCTTTAAAATCTTCTATTGGGCTGAATTAATGTGCTGCGAGGGCTAGTCTCAAATTCTCGGCAGATTTTGTGAAAATAAATAGGTTCAATTCAGCTTTTATGGCAATTAATCTTCTATTGGACTGACTTAATGTGCTGTGTGGGCTCGTCTCAAATTCTCGGCAGATTTTGTGAAAATAAATAGGTATGCATTCAGCTTTTTATGGCAATAAATCATCAAAAAAGGCTATATAAATATAAGAAATTAATGTAGTGCATTAATGGGTGCATGTGCTATTGGGACACACAATGTGCCACAATGACCACAGCGCCGTATTCCTCCAATAACACACACACCCACTCAAGGCTTAAAATACATGTAAGTGGTCTGACACGGACATTTGTCAGACACCAAATTCAAATTTTTATAGGTTGTCAGGCTCTGCTTTAAAACTGTATGACATAATGTCAGATTGAAATATTGACATATTTTTAAGGAAAATATAACTGGTAATGTGATTTGTGCAAAAAATCAATTGAAATAGTGTGCTGTTAAATGAAATTTATTCTATTGGAGAGTAGTTTTTAATTACTTTTTTTTTGCCAAAATCAGTCTTTTTCAGATATATGATTATTAGAACTTGGATGTCTACAAAATATTGGAATTGGAAAACTTATTGAATGAGTATTTCCTATAACCTTAGAAATGAGCATGAATTTGGCAAGCATGTTTGATTTTGTTGCCAGGGTGGGCAGATTAGATTAGCGTTATTTATAGTAAAAAAGTGACCATTGAGAAAAGGAATATAATTGGGGGATAATAAATCATTATTAGTTTCACTTGGCACTACTTCGGTGATAAAAAAGACATGTCAGGCCTCATTTTGAAATGTCTGACCATGTCTGTTTGGTGCCTGACAAAATGTCAGATAGTCAAATAAAAATTATTTTAGGACTTGCACCCACTACATTCATTTCTTAAGTGAATCAATCCATAAGCTTGTTTTTTATTTGTTTTTTCTGGAATAAACAGACATCAGTGAAGGAATGTTAATATGAACAGAGATACATATTATTAAAGGAATGTTAATACGAACAGAGATACATATTATTAAAGGAATGTTAATACGAACAGAGATACATATTATTAAAGGAATGTTAATACGAACAGAGCTACATATTATTAAAGGAATGTTAATACGAACAGAGCTACATATTATTAAAGGAATGTTAATACGAACAGAGATACATATTATTAAAGGAATGTTTATACGAACAGAGATACATATTATTAAAGCTGGTTATTTTTCGTTTCAGAGCTGGACACTGCCCAGAAAGCCATCGTTCCGATTGCTGGTGTCGCGAAGAACAATGGTACAACGGAGAAGGTCAGTGCGACCTACAAACTCCTTGAGTATCTGTTGATAACAGTTGCTTTCTTTCTTTTATATTTAGATCCCAAATTTTCTTATCCAAATTTTATTTCTACGTTACGGTGATTTATATTCACTGATCAGACTTTCTATCAAAGGATTCATTGAGACTCTAGAATGTGTCATTGTTTTGGTCAGTGAGCAGTCAGCTATTTCCACTACATTTCTCAACAATTTACTATATTTGCTATGTCAGTACGAACATTTAACACATAAACAGCGATCTATGATTTGCCATTAAACCTTTCTGTACTAAATACATATTGAATAGTACATTGAATGTTCAGCTAATAAGTTCAACAAAAGGACAAACAAACATTTCCCACCAATGGATAGGAAGGATAACTCTATTTTGCTGTATGAATATTCTGAAACTATCAGGTGAAGAGCACCTGACATTCCTGTTTTTCTATTCTTCAGACTTCCGAAAAGAAGAGATTGGAACAGGTACAAGAAGAAATGATTGAGATACAGGTTTGTAAACTGTTATCATACATGTACTCAGCTATGGGAGTTTACTTAAATGATAGGCGAGTACTGAGGTAAAATAATTATTTACCCTAAATGATCGGCGAATACTGAGGCAAAATACGCTAAGTGATCGGCGAATACTGAGGCAAAATACCCTAAATGATAGGCGAATACTGAGGCAAAATACCCTAAATGATAGGAGAATACTGAGGCAAAATACCCTAAATGATAGGTGAATACTGAGGCAAAATACCCTAAATGATAGGCGAATACTGATGCAAAATAACCTAAATGATCGGCGAATACTGGGGCAAAATGCCCTAAATGATAGGAGAATACTGAGGCAAAATACCCTAAATGATAGGCGAATACTGAGGCAAAATACCCTAAATGATCGGCAAATACTGAGGCAAAATAATTACTTAAATGATAGGCGAATACTGAGGCAAAATACCCTAAATGATAGGCGAATACTGAGGCAAAATACCCAAAATGGTAGGCAAATACTGAGGCAAAATACCTTAAATGATAGTCGAATACTGAGGCAAAATACCCTAAATGATAGGCGAATACTGAGGCAAAATACCCTAAATGATAGGCAAATACTGAGGTAAAATACCCTAAATGATAGGCGAATACTGAGGTAAAATACCCTAAATTATGGGCGAATACTGAGGCAAATTACCGTAAATGATAGGTGAATACTGAGGCAAAATACCCTAAATGATAGGGGAATATAGAGGCAAAATACCCTAAATGTTAGGGGAATACTGAGGCAAAATACCCTAAATGATAGGGGAATACTGAGGCAAAATACCCTAAATGATAGGGGAATACTGAGGCAAAAACCCTAAATGATTGGCGAATACTGAGGCAAAATAATTACTTAAATGATAGGCGAATACTGGGCAAAATAATTACTTAAATGATGGGCGAATACTGAGGCAAAATAATTACTTAAATGATAGGCGAATACTGAGGCAAAATAATAACTTCAATGATAGGCGAATACTGAGGCAAAATAATTACTTAAATGATAGGCGAATACTGAGGCAAAATAATAACTTAAATGATAGGCGAATACTAGTACTGAGGCAAAATAATTATTTACCCAAAGGATAAATATATAAAAATTCTGTGTTCTCAGACACCACCCTCATCTTCTATAATGATCGTTGTTATCCCAACCATTACTGTGCTGCATTTTATTAGTTAATCATTGAGTAATCTTAACCAAGAATGTGGAGTGTGCAACTTTTTGCATGCTACTTTTTAATTCCAGGTGCGCGATGGCACGCAAGTGCAATTGTGCGCCTATAAATCGAAGGACTGATTGTGCAAATTGTGGGCTTATTTCTGAGTGAAAACAACCCTCTGTAATGGTTTTTCTCCACTAGTTAAGCTGATGCTTTTAATAGAATCAATTAAATTTATATGTTTGACAGATTCGGTATCAACGTGAAGTGGAGCGTTTAGAGAAAGAGAATAAAGAGCTAAGGAAGCAGCTACTTCTAAGAGATCGGAAGGATGGGAAGAAAAGATCTATGAAGGTATGTTAAATCTATTCCATGTTTAACCCTTTGAGTGCCAGGGGCCGATATCAGTATGTGTAAAATCGGCCATAAAAAATAAAAAGTAATTTTTTTTTTTTTTTTTTAGATTGTTTTTTTTTGGGTTGAATTTTTTTTGGGTATGCTTAAGCATGCTATAGCGAATTTAAAAACAAACTGGATAAAACCTTAGGGGCATGTTATCACTCAAAACTATCACCATGTATTCATAGTAATAATTTTGATGCCCATGAAAAACGTAAGATTCCCTGGCACCAAACCTACAAAATAAGTCTATTAAAGAATATAAGACAAAATTACTAAAATTGTAAAAAATTGTAAAAAATAATAACAAATGATGAAAAATTGTTAGGCCATTGCATTCTCTTATATGTGCGAGGCGACCTATGGTCGACTCGCATATATAAGAGAATGCATTGGCACAGGGTATATGGGTTTGATACAAAAATCGGACCTGGCACTGAAAGGGTTAATAAGAGATCATAAGGATGGGAAGAAAAGATCTATGAAAGTATGTTGGTCTGTTAAAACTATTCCCTGTCAAGCCTGGAAATAGTGTGTCTGTCATTTGCAGAATGAGGTCTCTAGAGGGCAAATTTAGTGACACTATCCTTCACAGTGGGAACCTCATTCTGTTTAAACCTCAACTGGTAGATCTAGGATTAGATTATATGCATAATCGAGGTGATAATCACCAATTTCAACTGGGAAACTTCTATCTGATCCTAGGTCTCAACTGCTAAGGCAGATTTAGGTTCAGATTGAATTTCCCCAGTTGAAGTTGGTGATGTTCACCCATTAGTCACATCGATTATGCATTTTATCTTCTGCAAATTTGGGGATATAGAAACTGAACAAAAGGGAAAAAGTAGCTAAAAACAATGTTAATTTGATACTATAGATACTTCCCAGTAGATGAGGCCTAAGTAGAATGAGGTCCCCAGAGGGTGAATTTGTTAGTCCGCTGTGGGAGATAACATCACTGAATTCACCCTCTGGGGACCTTATTCTGCAAATGTCAGTTTCTTGTCTTAAATGGTTTAAAGGTTGTTTTTAAGGTTCCAGGCCATATTTTATGACTGCTTTACTTCATACTAAGATTCAGATTCTATTGTATAAAATAGAATAAAACAGGTGAAGTGCCACCTAAAAGACACGATATTTTTTTGATATTTATCCAATTATTTTATATAGTTTTGATGTTTCAAAATTTTGCCATATATTGATTTAGTTAATAATTCACAAATCTGTATTAAATTATATTTGTATGTTGTTGTTGAAACTGGAACCCAGAATACATCTTTTAAACATGATAGTTTTATTATAACCAGGACACCTCTTGTCGTGGACTCATTGGGCATTCCCCTTTACTCACATATGTGGGTGATACAAAGCTACAATAACAACTGTAACAACTACATCTGTTTGACACAATTGTAGCCAAGCCTTGAAATAGTGTGTCTGTCATTTGCAGAATGAGGTCCCCAGAGAGGGTGAATTTAGTGATGCTACCCCGCATAGTGGGCTAGCATCACCAAATTCACCCTTCGGGGACCTCATTCTGCTTACACCTGATCAGAATGAGGTTCCCAGAGAGTGAATTTGGTGATGCTAGCCCGCTATGTGGGGTAGCATCACTAAATTCACCCTCTGGGGACCTCATTCTGCAAATGACAGACACACTATTTCAAGGCTTGTGTGTAATACTTAACCCTTCCATGGACGAGCAGTTGAGATTGGTTTAATCTTTCTTAACCCTTCCATGACTGGAGCTTCCTGACATTTTTATCAAAACCCTGTGCCAATGCATTCTCTTATATATGTGGGAGTTGCGCCAGTGCACCATAAAAGATCCTGTGCCAGTGCATACCCATAGGGAGCCTCGCATAAATAAGAGAATGCATGGCTTACAAGGTCAAGGTAAATATTGTTCGGCCAAAATATTCTCTTATATATGCGAGGCACCCTATGGGAGAATTGCATATATAAGAGAATGCATTGGCACAGGTTTTTCGCAAAATTCCAGGTTAAAAAGAGTTGTGTACATTGTTGTTACGTGGATGTATTTTTGAGTCTGTAATTCCCATTTCATATACTCAGATTCTGTACTAATTTCTATTAACAGATCAAACAGTTGAATGTGAGCATAATTTTATTTCCTGCACATCTTCCTCAAATCCTTAACTTGTCCATGCAATATCAATGACAGATGGATGGACATATAGATGGACTATAACTCCACTCTGTAGAATTCATCAAGCTAAATAAGAGGAGAAATGAAAATTTAAAACAATCAAGAGAATTTTGTTTTAACCCTTTGTTTACTGAATACTCATTGATGAGTAGTTACCTTATTATCCCTTTCTTTACTGAATACTCATCTGCAAATGACAGGCACCTTATTCTCAGACCTGGTAGTTCCCTATGAAATGTTCAGATAATAAGTTCAGCAAAATGATCATAGGTCATTTGTTGAACTTATTATTTGAATATTTCATTCAATAGATTTCCTTCTGCACTTGTATTATCTTTTTGTCTGATTGCCGTCTGCTTCATGATCACCCCGCCAAGCCTGAAGTTTGTGGGTGTTATTTGACTCATCTTCTCTGGAAAGTTTCTATATTATAAAATTTCTATAGAAACTTCTTCACATAGATTCTCATTTTTTTAAAATTATTCTGCCAACAGGAGTCCCTGGACATAACCATACATAACAATGACACTGTGCTGTAATTACAAGGATTTATTGACTTTTGACATTTACAGTATGAGGTCCCCAGAGGGTGAATTTGGTGATACTAGCCCACTGTGTGTTATCTGTTTATTCACCTCAGTGAAGTGTTTCACATATGCAATCAATGTCTTTTTTTGGCTCAACTTGACGATGTCATGGGTTGACGTCCATCCACTATGTGGGGTAGCATCACTAAATTCACCCTCTGCGGACCTTATTCTGCAAATGTCTATCAGCATATTTCGAGGCCTGGAAAATTAATGTCAAAGAATTTGTTTAACATGAACAAGGTTTGTATCAGTCAAGAGTACGAACCTTGTTCATGTTAATTAAACAAATTCTTTGACATTAATTTGTACTGAAGTAAACAGTTTTAATGTGTTTTGATATTTTTCTATGTCGACATTGCCATCATCCATCCCCTATCTACGACGAAATCATCTAAAAAAATTCAGCTTATTTTTTATTTACTTATTTATCTTTGGAATAGTTTTTGTGCAATTTGCTCTTGTCAATGAAATCACGTTGGGTTGTTCTCACATCATTCCACTCATGTATAGTCTGGAAACAGTAACAGTGAAAACATTGTGTCAGGCTTGGGAAAGGCTGAGTTGTCGAGGGGCAGAGATGACTTGGTATACAAAATAATACCACTAAGCAAGTTACCATTGAAGGTAACCATAGAAATGTTTGCGAATGGAGTTCATGGAGGATCGACCATTATGTGTAGCATTCACGATCCCTCGTCTTCTGTCAAATGGGTGCATAGTTATGTAGGTGATTGGCTGATAGAGCGTGCTTGTGATGTCTTTATTTGTAGTGTACACTTTTCGAAGGTTTTCTTTAGCTTTGATTGCACAAAGAATGGAAAGTAATGGTAAAACCCCTTCCATGAGGATTGTGATGTTAGCGATCTGCGCTAATTGTGAAAATCCATCAAATTAGAACACATATCATCAGGCAATTCACCTGTGCACCTGCGACAGTGCTGCCAGAGTTCTAAGTTGGTGGTATTGCCGCCTGTGAATTTCACTGTTTGCAGTGAATCGAACGACAGAGTGGTTTCGTTATTTTCATTTTCATAAAATGATTCAACATAGTAAATGAAATGCAACTAAACATATATGGTCAAGGCAGTTATTTCTGTCATGGTTAACCCTTTACCCAACAAACCGGCCAAAAACGGCCAAATAAAGCTGCAACAGCCTAAATTATCTTGGGTCTGTCTCAATAAAACCATACAAATATGGATATCATTGGAACCGGCTCATTGACCACATTGTGATGGTTACAGTTATGCCCTGTGCCAATGCATTCTCTTATATATGCGAGTCGACCATAGGTCGCCTCGCATATATAAGAGAATGCATTGGCCTAAAAAAAATCTTTTTTAACACTTTTGACCATTTTTTCTTACATTCTTTAACAATTTTATAATTTTTAATGTGTTAAGCCAATGCATTCTCTTATATATGCGAGGCGACCTATGGTCGACTCGCATATATAAGAGAATGCATTGGCACAGGCCCTTCTGTTGGGTAAAGGGTTAATGGACGAGCTACTGAACATTCAGAAACTAGATGGCAAGCCTTGAAATAGTGTGTCTGTCATTTGCAGAATGAGGTCCCCCCAGAGGGTGAATTTAGTGATGTTACCCCGCATAGCGGGCTAGCATCACCAAATTCACCCTCTGGGAACCTCATTCTGCTGAGGTGTAAGCAGAATGAGGTCCCCAGAGGGTGAATTTGGTGATGCTAGCCCGCTAAGCGGGGTAGCATCACTAAATTCACCCTCTGGGGACCTTATTCTGCAAATGACAGACACGCTATTTCCAGGCTTGCTAGATGGTTGAGCCCAAATCCTTGTTCACCACAAAAACATTTAGTTTCTGAATGTCCAGTCTAATGTCCAGCAAGCCTGAATTTAGTGTGTCTGACATTTGCAGAATGAGGTCCCCAGAGGGTGAATTTAGTAACACTATCTTGCACAGTGGGCTAGCATAACCAAATTCACCCTCTGGGGACCTCATTCTGCTTAGATCTCAACTGCTATGGGAGACCTAGGATCAGATTGAAGTTGGTGATGTTCACCCATTAGTCTCCACGATTATGGTTTTTATATTCTGCAAATTAGGGGATATAAAAACTGAACAAAATGGAAAAAGTATACTAAAAGCATTGTTAATTTGAGACTATAGATACTTCCCAGCAGATGAGCACTAAGCATAATGAGGTCCCCCAGAGGGTGAATTTGGTGATGCTAGCCCACCGTGTGGGATATCATAACTAAATTCATCCTCTGGGGACCTCATTCTGCAATTGATAGACACACTAAATTCAGGATTGATGTCCAGTCACGATTTAAAACACGATTTTAAAATTACTGTTATACCGATGAAAATTTAGGCTAACCCTTTACCCAACAGAACGGCCCTGTGCCAGTGCATTCTCTTATATATGCGAGTCGACCATAGGTCGCCTCGCATATATAAGAGAATGCATTGGCTTAACACATATTAAAAATGATAAAATTGTCAAAGAATGTAGAAAAAAATTATAAAATTGTTAAAGAATGTAAGAAAAAATGGTCGACTCGCATATATAAGAGAATGCATTGGCACAGGGCATAACTGTAACCATCACAATGTGGTCAATGAACCGGTTCCAATGATATCCATATTTGTATGGTGTTATTGAGACAGACCGAAGATATTTTAGACTGTTGAAGCTTTATTTGGGCGTTTTTGGCCATTTTGTTGGGTAAAGGGTTAAATCATGATAAATGAAATGTATATGAACGTTTTTCTGTATAAAAAATAGTCCTTGACTGACAACAAATCCACGCCCCTTGACATGGTTTGTGCTTGTGGATGTTGCATTTGCCCTTTACTGTGAACTCAAATGTATGCAGACATACCAGTATAACTGATCTGTTTGAAACAAAATGTTGATATTTATTTTACATTGTACATAGTGTAGGATACATAAGTAATCTATAGTGACTGTCGATGCAATTATCTGCATTTGGGCACGTATCTTATAATTATTACCTATACCAGCCTATACTTGCTACTTATCCAGCCAAAACTGGTCTTTCTTCAATGCTGATTAACAACTATTAATTTGTCTTTTCAGAAGTCCTGCATAGACATGTACTCTGATGTTCTCGACGAGCTCGGTGGTTACGACTCAAGTTACAACACACAAGATAACCTACCCAGAGTGAGTGTCTCAACTAATTACCCTCAAAATATCCTCTCGTCATCTGTTTATATACATGTACAGTAATTCCCTAATTAATCGACTCCCTAACCACATCAGAATTATGGGTAACTTTTCAGGATTTAGTTGCCATTCATCGGGGAGAGCTTTCCGATGAATGGCAACAAGCCATATTTCCGACTAAATCCTGAAAAGTTACCCATAATTCTGCTGTGATTAGGGAGTCGATTAATTAGGGCATTACTGTACTCTGACACACAATATAACCTACCAAGAGTGAGTGTCCCAACTAAATACCCTTAAAATTGCCATTTTGCTTCTACAGTATTGCTTTAGAATTGCATGAAATTCTATATTGGCATCTATAGCTTTCTCTATGGCATTGCTGTTTTCCGTAGCTAATATTGAAGGCTGTAAAATTATACATTTGAATGCTCTATTGTCCATCAGGAGGGGCTCTCAGGAAAGATAAGCAGACGACAGATAATAAAAGTGCAAAAGGAGTCCCATTTATTGGGGGAAAATGTTCAGTTAACCCTTTACCCAACAAACCGGCCAAAACCGGCCAAATAAAGCTTCAACAGCCTAAAATATCTTCGGTCTGTCTCCATAGAACCATACAAATATGGATATCATTGGAACCGGCTCCTTGACCACATTGTGATAGTTACAGTTATGCCCTGTGCCAATGCATTCTCTTATATATGCGAGTCGAGCATAGGTCGCCTCGCATATATAAGAGAATGCATTGGCCTAAAAAAAATCTTTTTTTAACACTTTTTACAATTTTTTCTTACATTCTTTAACAATTTTATAATTTTTAATGTGTTAAGCCAATGCATTCTCTTATATATGCGAGGTGACCATACATATATAAGAGAATGCATTGGCACAGGGCCCTTCTGTTGGGTAAAGGGTTAATATGGTCGTTTGTTGAACTTATTATCTGAATATTTCCTATCGGAACTACTCCTCTTCTGTTTGTTTTATCTTGTGTGATAATTGTTCGTTGTTGGAGATTTCTGTTAATTTATCTATTTATAGGTGGTCGTCGTTGGAGACCAAAGCTCTGGAAAAACGAGCGTTCTGGAAATGATTGCCCAGGCAAGAATATTTCCCAGGTGCGAATTTTTGTTTGTTTTTACGTCATGTCACTAATGAATTTGATGTAGATTTTCTATCATCTAAAGAATATTTCCCAGGTAATTATTTTTATTGGTTCAAAAACTCAACCTATAATTTGGTGAGGTTGGTCGGTGGGCTGGGGTGAGGTTGGACGGTGGGCTGGGGTGAGGTTGGTCGGTGGGCTGGGGTGAGGTTGGTCGGTGGGCTGGAGTGAGGTTGGTCGGTGGGCTAGTAGCGGCCAGCAGATGCCTACAAACAGCAATAGCACAATAATTTGAACAAACATGAACTAATTTTGTTGATATTCAATATATTAGATTTAACCAAAATACAAGTCAAGTTCTAATTTGTGTTCCACCTGCCAATTTTCGTCAGAGCTAAGGTCTTTTATTGGAATTGGTGTATTTTGCATATTTTTAGATGCTCTTGTTGAAAATCCGGAGGGCTAAAAATTGTCCTTGCCAGAAACTTTGCTCTCGCATGGACAGTTCCATGTATAGACAAAACAATTCAAGTTCCAATTTAATCCTTCCATGACTGGAGCTTCCAGAAATTTTGCGAAAACCCTGTGCCAATGCATATATGAGACTACAGTGGCCTAACAATATTTGCCTTGACCTTGTAAGCCAGTGCATTCTCTTATATATGTAAGGCTCCCTATGGGAGATTCGCATAAATAAGAGAATGCACTGGCACATGATCTTTAATGCTGCACTAGCACAGCTCCCATCATGAAAGAGATTATATATAATGATGCAAAATTCTAAATTAATTCATGTTACAAACTACATTAATTTTAAAACTGAATAGTAGAATCCATTCAGTAAAGAAGTTGTTGACATTGCATTGATGATAGAGTTCTCTCCCTCCATTGGTGACAGGTACACTTCAATTAGAATCCATTCAGTAAAGAAGTTGTTGACATTGCATTGATGATAGAGTTCTCTCCCTTCATTGGTGACAGGTACACTTCAATTAGAATCCATTCAGTAAAGAAGTTGTTGACATTGCATTGATGATAGAGTTCTCTCCCTTCATTGGTGACAGGTACACTTCAATTAGAATCCATTCAGTAAAGAAGTTGTTGACATTGCATTGATGATAGAGTTCTCTCCCTTCATTGGTGACAGGTACACTTCAATTAGAATCCATTCAGTAAAGAAGTTGTTGACATTGCATTGATGATTAGTACACTTTTAACAGTTTCAGGTGAAATTATTGACTAACATTTATTTTTACAGAGGTTCTGGTGAAATGATGACGAGGTCACCTGTGAAGGTCACCTTATCGGAGGGTCCATTCCACATTGCCAAATTCAAAGATAGTTCCAGAGAATTTGATCTCACGAATGAATCAGACGTTAGTATCAGAATTACAAAGTAATGTACGTGCCTCAAAAGTACATATATGGCAAATTTTGGTATGCCAAAAAAAATCAAAACTTTTGTACCCTGTTGTTACGTCGGGCACATTTGGGGCAAATTTGAAAGCATATACTCTGAACCAATTGACAGCCCATGGGTACAAATGGTTTCTTCTGGTTACTTTACCTATTTGATAATGTTACATTTATTACTTTTAGGTGAATTTCGTGACGATAGCCCTCTGTGCAGGGTAGCATCAGTAAATTCACCCTCTGGGGACCTCATTCTACAAATGTCAGACACTATATCCAGACTTGGAATTGAACTTTGAAGATGCTAACACATGACTGCTGCAATCAATGCTCCAAGTTTCTTAGGATTATCTACTAAATGTTCAAGACTATCAATGAGAACACTGGAAATTTTAACCCTTCCCTGACTAGAACTTCCTGAAATTTATGATAATCCAAGGCTATTGCATTCTCTTATATATGTTAATCTCTCACAGGGAAATAAAAACTATTGCTATATTATACATTGTTGTTTTAAAGTTATCAGCAAGAAATGAGAAAAAACTAATTTGTTTATCTCACATGTAAATAATCCAATTTTTTTACATTGAGAAAGAAAATAAAAACTGTTGCTATATAATACATTGAGAAAAATAATAGAAACTATTGCTATATAATACATTGTTATATAATGCTATACAATACATTGTTGTATAATGCTATACAATACATTGTTGTTTTACAGTTATCAGCACTGAGGAAAGAAGTAGAAGTGCGGATGAAAGCAAGCGTGTCTGCTGGACAGACCGTTAGCAACAATGTAAGTTATATCATCATTTATGTGTTACTAAACTGACCGTAATGAACTCTCCAATATACAGACCGTTAGCAACAATGTAAGTTATATTATCATTTATGTGTTACTAAACTGACCGTAAATGAACTCTCCAATATACAGACCGTCAGCAACAATGTAAGTTATATCATCATTTATGTGTTACTAAACTGACCGTAATGAACTCTCCAATATACAGACTGTTAGCAACAATGTAAGTTATATCATCATTTATGTGTTACTAAACTGACCGTAATGAACTCTCCAATATACAGACCATCAGCAACAATGTAAGTTATATCATCATTTATGTGTTTCTATAATGACCGTAAATGGACTCTCCAATATACAGAGCGTCAGCAACAATGTAAGTTATATCATCATTTATGTGTTACTAAACTGACCGTAATGAACTCTCCAATATACAGACCGTCAGCAGCAATGTAAGTTATATCATCATATATGTGTTACTAAACTGACCATAAATGAACTCTCCAATATACAGACCGTCAGCAACAATGTAAGTTATATCATCATTTATGTGTTACTAAACTGACCGTAATGAACTCTCCAATATACAGACCGTCAGCAGCAATGTAAGTTATATCATCATATATGTGTTACTAAACTGACCGTAATTAACTCTCCAATATACAGACCATCAACAATATAAGTTATATCATCATTTATGTGTTACTAAAATGACCGTAAATGGACTCTCCAATATACAGACCGTGAGCAACAATGTAAGTTATATCATCATTTATGTGTTACTAAACTGACCGTAAATGAACTCTCCACAGACTGTCAGCAGCAATGTAAGTTATATCATCATTTATGTGTTACTAAACTGACCATAAATGAACTCTCCAATATACAGACCGTCAGCAACAATGTAAGTTATATCATCGTTTATGTGTTACTAAACTGACCGTAATTAACTCTCCAATATACAGACCATCAACAATGTAAGTTATATCATCATTTATGTGTTACTAAAATGACCGTAAATGGACTCTCCAATATACAGACTGTTAGCAACAATGTAAGTTATATCATCATTTATGTGTTACTAAACTGACTGTAAATGAACTCTCCACAGACTGTTAGCAACAATGTAAGTTATATCATCATTTATGTGTTACTAAACTGACCGTAAATGAACTCTCCACAGACCGTCAGCAGCAATGTAAGTTATATCATCATTTATGTGTTACTAAACTGACCGTAATGAACTCTCCAATATACAGAGCGTCAGCAACAATGTAAGTTATATCATCGTTTATATGTTACTAAACTAACCATAAATGAACTCTCCAATATACAGACCGTCAGCAACAATGTAAGTTATATCATCATTTATGTGTTACTAAAATGACCGTAAATGAACTCTCCAATATACAGAGCGTCAGCAACAATGTAAGTTATATCATCGTTTATATGTTACTAAACTGACCATAAATGAACTCTCCAATATACAGACCGTCAGCAACAATGTAAGTTATATCATCATTTATGTGTTACTAAAATGACCGTAAATGAACTCTCCAATATACAGAGCGTCAGCAACAATGTAAGTTATATCATCATTTATGTGTTACTAAACTGACCATAAATGAACTCTCCAATATACAGACCATCAGCAACAATGTAAGTTATATCATCATTTATGTGTTACTAAACTGACCATAAATGGACTCTCCAATATACAGACCGTTAGCAACAATGTAAGTTATATCATCATTTATGTGTTACTAAACTGACCGTAATGAACTCTCCAATATACAGACCATCAGCAACAATGTAAGTTATATCATCATTTATGTGTTACTAAACTGACCGTAAATGGACTCTCCAATATACAGACCGTCAGCAACAATGTAAGTTATATCATCGTTTATGTGTTACTAAACTGACCATAAATTAACTCTCCAATATACAGAGCGTCAGCAACAATGTAAGTTATATCATCATTTATGTGTTACTAAACTGACCGTAATGAACTCTCCAATATACAGAGCGTCAGCAACAATGTAAGTTATATCATCATTTATGTGTTACTAAACTGACCATAAATGAACTCTCCAATATACAGACCATCAGCAACAATGTAAGTTATATCATCATTTATGTGTTACTAAACTGACCATAAATGGACTCTCCAATATACAGACCGTTAGCAACAATGTAAGTTATATCATCAGTTATGTGTTACTAAACTGACCGTAATGAACTCTCCAATATACAGACCATCAGCAACAATGTAAGTTATATCATCATTTATGTGTTACTAAACTGACCGTAAATGGACTCTCCAATATACAGACCGTCAGCAACAATGTAAGTTATATCATCGTTTATGTGTTACTAAACTGACCATAAATTAACTCTCCAATATACAGAGCGTCAGCAACAATGTAAGTTATATCATCATTTATGTGTTACTAAACTGACCGTAATGAACTCTCCAATATACAGACCGTTAGCAACAATGTAAGTTATATCATCATTTATGTGTTACTAAACTGACCGTAATGAACTCTCCAATATACAGACCATTAGCAACAATGTAAGTTATATCATCATTTATGTGTTACTAAACTGACCGTAATTAACTCTCCAATATACAGAGCGTCAGCAACAATGTAAGTTATATCATCATTTATATGTTACTAAACTGACGGTAAATTAACTCTCCAATATACAGACCGTCAGCAACAATGTAAGTTATATCATCATTTATGTGTTACTAAACTGACCATAAATGAACTCTCCATTATACAGACCGTCAGCAACAATGTAAGTTATATCATCATTTATGTGTTACTAAACTGACCATAAATGAACTCTCCAATATACAGACCGTCAGCAACAATGTAAATTATATCATCATTTATATGTTACTAAACTGACCGGAAATTAACTCTCCAATATACAGACCGTCAGCAACAATGTAAGTTATATCATCATTTATGAGTTACTAAACTGACAAATTATTTGAACACATAATTTTGAAGGAAGGATACCTACATATCTACATATTATATTTCGAAGGAGTGATACCTACATAACTACATATATTTTGAAGGAGGGATACCTACATATTATATTTTGAAGGAGGGATACCTATATACCTACATATTATATTTTGAAGGAGGGATACCTACATATCTACATATTATATTTTGAAGGAGGGATACCTACATATTCTATTTTGAAGGAGGGATACCTACATATTCTATTTTGAAGGAGGAATAACTACATGCCTACATATTATATTTTGAAGGAGGGATACCTACATATTATATTTTGAAGGAGGGATACCTACATATTATATTTTGAAGGAGGGATACCTACATATTATATTTTGAAGGAGGGATACCTACATATTATATTTTGAAGGAGGGATACCTACATATTATATTTTGAAGGAGGGATACCTACATACCTACATATTATATTTTGAAGGAGGGTTACCTACATACCTACATATTATATTTTCAACTGAATCTGTTGATTTAAAGTTTAAAATTATCCAAAGGTGTGATAAATCTCCAGGCTTAATTATAAAAACATAATGCAATTTATGCTCCTTGAAATTGCTTTCTTTCTGTAAATTTGTGTTTGTTCTGGTTTGGCTTTCTTGGTAACTGACATTCCTCTGTAATTGTATTGATTTTAGGAGATTGGTAGCAGTTGACTATAAACTTTTAGGAGATTGGCAGCAGTCGACTATTCCACTTACAGTGACCAAGATGAGTTATAATTCAGAAACATATATCATACTTTGGCCTGATTTATGTTCTAAATAGTCTGACATGTGCACATCTTCGTGCTTAGGTCATTAAAATGAATTATATATGTTCTCAGGCAAAATTTTATATCTCAATTTTGAGATGAGGGTGGGAGGATATTTATTTAATATTTTGTTCTCGTTTTCAGTCTATATAATGCCAGTTAAAAACCTCATTTCTCATTTTCAGTGTATATCTATGACAGTTAAAGGTCCTGGTTTACAAAGAATGGTATTGGTTGATCTTCCAGGTATTATTTCGGTGAGTTATATTTTGGAAATAAATAATTATATAGAATTCAAATCCACTCATGGTGTTGATTTAAACAATATTTATTTGCCCCAATGAATATTACATTTATGATGAACAACATTTTGATGATGGAAACATGAGTAGAATAGAAGAGGGGAAGAGGATCTAGCAGCAAGCAGATATCTTTTGTTGAGCTATCTCCTCATGGTGTTCAAACTTGTAATTAAATTATACATATAAAAATCTATTATATGTTAATTTCTTATTTAAACTAAGAAATGAGTACTCAGGCAGTGTTCCCATTGAAAAAATGTATTATATTGCAGCAACTCTTTTTAACATTTTACAACAACAACAACAACAACAAGTAAATTTTCAATAGAAAATGTAGTAGCGCTTACAAAGTACAATACAAAATTTATTGATTCTATCTATTTCAGACTGTAACAACAGAAATGGCACCCGATACAAAGGATTCCATTAAGAAGATGGTAAAAAGTTATATGGAAAATCCAAATGCTATCGTGCTATGCATACAAGGTATTTTTTTTCTGAACATTTTTGATTTTGTCTGTATCGATATCATTAGAGCTTTGGCCTGCTTCATTTTAGATCAACTTCACAAAGTCAAGTTTGAGCTATTGCCATGGGTTGGCATCCGTTGTCTGTGCGTGATCCATCACCAATTTCATTTGGCACACCCTACAGGCTATATCGCTCCTTCAATTGTCACCAAACTGTGTAAGTTCATATGGATCTTCGGATTGACCTAGATAGGAGTCATCATTTTTTCTGAAATTCATTAAAAAACATGGTGCCAGCAGCCATCGTGCATTTCAATGTTTGAAATTCCCTTTTTGTTGGAATTTGCACTCAATTTTCATTTCCAGATGATAACTTTAGTAAGCCTGAGACTGCCAATTTTCACCAGAGTTATGGCCATTTTTAAAAATTACCACAGGCATATTTTGCCACGCCCTGACGATGCTCTTGTTAAAAATGTATATGTTATGTAATTGATCCATCTTTCCATCCATCCGGTTACTTGTTTAGATGATAGTAGTAATATTACTGATCAGAATTCTATGATATTTGGTTAAGTAGCTCTACTGCTATGAAATAAAGATCAAGTTCGATTTCAGAGTCAGGTCACTCATTTTAACCAGAGTTTTTGTACTTTCCTATTTTGTTATCCCCTGCAAACGAAGTTTGATGGGGGATATAGAAATGGGCTCCGTGATTCCGTCCGTGAGTCTGTGTATCCATAACAACTTTGAAGCTCTATATCTTGTTCATTGTCAGTCAGATTTTAATGATCTTCGGTATGTTGATGATGCAAGATGATTCTTTTACAAACAACGGGTTTCGTCCATTTTTTGTGTGTGCAGAGTTACGGCCCTCATTATGTAAATATTGGACTTGTGTGAAAATGGATTTTACTCTTTGCATGACTAAATTCTTCTGGACGACCTACTGGCCACATCCCTCATCCAATTATCACCAAATTTCATATGGATCTTTATGGGGTGGTATCAATATTGGATCTTGTCAATTTTGTTCTCAAATATTTTTAAAGACATGGCTGCCAGCAGCCATCTTGTTTATCTGGAAATGTGTTTTTTTATTTTGTCCATCCATGCATATATCTCAACCAATTGTTATAGGATCTAAATGATATTTAATAGCTTGGAGCTTCATCATCATGAATGCTTACAAAATAGGGGCAAATCACTTTGTTCACTTTTTCCATTTTAGAGTTATCCGTCTTTGTTTATCTGGAAATCATTTCTTTTCTTCACAAGCAGATATCACAAACATGGGTTGTCAGATCTCAATGAAATTTGCTTTTAAAGGTTTGCCAAATGGCATTGTTTGCAATTTCAATTAGTTTGTCAATTTTTCGCAATTTTGGTTTGTCCGGCTTGATAACTCAAACAAATATGAAACAATTTCAAAATGCTTTGTATTCATGCATGTTTTATTTAATTATCACAGGCCAGATTAAGACATCTTTCGAATTGAGCCACATCATAAAATTAATAAACCTCAGCGGAAATCCATCTTATACTCTGTGCGGTGCACTCGCTTAATATGAAACAATGCAACAAGCATATTATGTGATAATTTATTTTGAGTGTTTGGGGTGAGGGGGAGTTTAATGAATACCTCACTAGAAGGTTGATTTCATTCACATATGGATCTCTCAATGCAGATAGGAGTAATGTTAGGGGGAGGTTTAATAAATGCCTCACTTGATTTCATTCACAGATGGATCTCTCGACGCGGAGAGGAGTAATGTCACAGATATCGTTAATCAGATGGATCCGAGTGGCAAGAGGACGATATTTGTTCTGACAAAAGTCGATCTGGCCGAGTCTAACCTCTACAATCCCGATAGAGTAAGTCTTATAACAGTCTTATAACAACTCGGACAGTTTAAGTCTTATAATGGTATCCGTGACAACCAGTACAGGATGAGTCTGATAATGGTATATATGACAATCGGTACAGGGTGAGTCTTATAATGGTATCCATGACAACCGATACAGGGTGAGTCTTATAATGGTATATATGAATACCAATAATGACATGAATGAGTCTAATTTACAACCCGATATGGTTAATCTCAACACAACAATTTGCTCAGTCTAATAATGTGCAGTTCTGTCTTTATTTCACACCTGACAGACACATATATGATTTTGTACAAAGATTTCTTTCCTGTTCATTTTGTCTGACGATCCTTCTATTTTAACCCTTTCTTTACTAAATACTCAATGATAACACCTCTATGGCGCCCCAGACAGAGAGAATCATGCACTAATGACTGCTGTCTGCTTGGGTCTGTGTGAGGCTCCATTAGGTAGTTTTATATAAAGGAACCCTTTCCCTACTAAATACTCATTGACAAGTAGTTCCCTTAGGAAATGTTCAGATAATAAGTTCAATAGGTCTATTCCCACCACTGAATAGAAAGGGTTCCAACCAAGGCCAGTGACATTTACATCTACCTATTCGGAATACATAATTAATCTGACTGTCTTAAAATAGATAGAACGTGCTGAGACGTAACAACATAAATTTCCAACATTGTTTATCTCTTATTTTTCCAGATTAAATCCATATTGGAAGGACGTCTTTTCCCAATGAAAGCTTTGGGATATTTTGCTGTTGTTACAGGTCGAGGTGAGATTCTGGTTTACAGCCATAGAGTTTCTTAAGTTTGTAAGACATAAGTCTTTTTAAATGAGCGGGTTAAGCTTTCAAAATAAGTATTAAAATGAAGCATATTTTCGTTAAAAGAAAAATGAAAATGAAAATATACTTGAAATTCCTTCTTGGGATTGTAAGTGAAATTGATTATAAAATCTTGTTAGCGTTTATTGTCAAAAGG
This sequence comes from Siphonodentalium dalli, assembly GCA_032622095.1. Classification (NCBI taxonomy): domain Eukaryota; kingdom Metazoa; phylum Mollusca; class Scaphopoda; order Gadilida; family Siphonodentaliidae; genus Siphonodentalium; species Siphonodentalium dalli. The sequence continues at coordinate 24,593,268 of CP136064.1, forward strand.
AAAAAGTTTAATTAACCTTTTACCAAATTTACGACCAAAAGCGGCCAACAGGTACGCATATTTAACATTTGAAATTGGGCTAAAAAGTTAGATTGTTATTGCAGAATGAGGTCCCCAGAGGGTGAATTTAGTGATGCTACCCCGCTGCTATGCGGGGTAGCATCACTAAATTCACCCTCTGGGGACCTCATTCTGCAAATGACAGACACCCTATTTCAAGGCTTGTTTTTCCCTCTTCCTATCGAGTCGTATCAACCCATTTTTTTTTGCTGCCAACTCAAATTATTATATTTGTCTCATTTTTCAATAATTAATTTTTTGCCAGCACTGAATTTTGATTAAAATATTTTTATTTATTTAACAGTGATTCACAATACAGATGCTGATGACTAGAATTCAGTTGCAGCTGGCTGTTGGGTCGGGAGAGGGGAAACACAAATCCTTTAACCCTTTCATGACTGGAGCTGCCTGAAATTTTGCGAAAACCCTGTGCCAATGCATTCTCTTATAGATGCAGGTCACCCATAGGGAGCCTTGAATATAAAAGAGAATGCATTGGCCTAACAATATTTACATTGAACTTGTAAGCCAGTGCATTCTCTTATATATGCAAGGCTTCCTGTGGGAGACTCGCATATATAAGAGAATGCACTGGCACATGATATTTAATGCTGCACCAGCGCAGCTCCAGTCATGAAAGGGTTAAGAATGGCCTAGCCATATAATAAAGTTCTGTATATATATTTCAGGTAACACTAACGACAGTATTGGCAGTATAAAGTCCTACGAAGAACAGTTCTTCAGAAAGTCCAGACTATTTAAGTATGTTATTTTATAGATCATGATTCCTTTGATATAAGGCAAAAAAAAATTTATGTTTTGTTTCAGGGGCCCCACCGCATTTGCTTTCAACCCCCGCATTGAATATTTCCGCTAAAGGAAGCCGTTCACACTGAACTATATGGATAGATGTCCTGCGTTTGTAAAACCATAGTAGAAAAGGGGTTAACTTTTTTGTGGTCGCTTACGGTACCTCGCAGTCTTTAGGCTTGCTCGTATTAGTCACGCATGCGCAGTCCCAATATAACCGACTGAATACGCCAGTTTATTTTCTGCTACCAAAGAGAGAAGTCTAAAGGAAGTATTGTTCCGAATTTGTCGTTTAACAACTAGACAACAAATTCAATTTATCGATACAATAATTACTGGTCGCCTACGCGTTAGTTTTTAGAATTATTGTTTCGAATTCATGGACCGTTTCGCTTCAAACATACAATTGTTCCGTGTTTTCGAATAGGCGGCGGACTTAATATTTTTCGAATCTGAAAATCGACATTTCGCCATAATCAGCCGCCATTTCAAGGCCTTACGAGGTGCATAGACTATTGTGAACAATTCATCTATGTAATTATTATAGAACCTATAAGGTATGATATAATTTGTCAGATATAAAAAATGCCACGTGATTCGCTACCGGGAGTCTCCTAATTTCGTGGGAATTTATTTACGCGTGGACATTTATTTAGCAGTAATTACCATCGCTACTGACGCTATTTATCATAATGTTATGAACTACATTCTTTCTCATAATACTTTGTTGTTTTATGGCTCAATACAACTGATCCAGATGTGTTGGTCACATTTGAACTTAAAAGTTGATTACAATTTACATCTGGGTTTATCAATTCAATTCTGGATTACTACGATTCTGGATATGGCTCTAATTGGGACACAAAATTACAAATCATGGGTGCTCCGGTTTGCATTCTCTAGAGTAAGCCAAGAGGCTTATCGTCACTCTGACGGTGTTTACTCATGGTTTCACTATCTACAAATATATTTGAAGATACTTTGGTTTGAACAACCTTTCCCCTTCTTGACTCAATCATGTGAATGATTCCATCCTGACAGGTATTTAGAGTCGTGGTGACTTGACCCCTCCAGGTAACTGGCCCACTGGCAATAACTGGCGACCGTGGCCTGGATGACGTTCCCCAATGAATAACGATATAATAGCAGTGGTATTCCAAGACGAGGAAGGTGGGGGGAGACATTATTTATGGCAAGTAACCATATCAAATGTGAGCTTGGTACAAGAACAGGCTGTACATCCAATACAGCATGCATTGTTCATAAAGGGCATGGTAGGTATTTTGAAGGTATTCATGGACTAGTTGGAGTCTCAATGAATTTTAAAATATATACGTGTCGCGACCTTTCATACTGTTGATATGGCGAATATACTTCACACACGAATGAAGCATATTTACATGGAAAGCATTTATATTGCCATGTGTCCCACGACCACTGCCAATAGCCTTTCCGACTAGAGGCCATCAGCATGGCTCTTCATACTTCTATTGCCCATATCAATTTGATTATCTGGCACATAGACAATAAAACAGGCAAAGACGTTTGCGCTGTCCAGCTAAGCTTTCGAGGAAGCTCATTGACCAGCATTACCGACCTTTCTTAAGACGCAGGCAGGGGACCACCCCGTTCGAGTGGCATCCCATCCCCATGGCACAGATGCCCGATCATAAGGGCCTGAAGCCATGCTGCCAACTGCGCATTTCGGTCTATGCTGTCCTCTCTTCCTTAAACATGCCATAAGCGGGACCACTTAGGTCGGGGGAGTTCCTCTCTATCTTGGCTCTTCAAAATAAAATAAAACAACATTATAAAGGGATGTGTATCCTTTACTAGGAGGATGATAATTTCATTCCTTTCCTTCCTAGGGGAGCCATTTTTAGAGCGGGTCTTCCCCTAGTTTGCTGCATGCTTCACACTAACCGACCTATCACACACCTAGGTCGTTCTGCTGCATGTTTGGGGGGGCAGAGACTCAGACCTGAATATTCCGTATGGTGACCGTGAAAATTTACCTGTGTTCATCATCTGACTACATTTTACATCATTTGAACTAATTTCGGTTGTAGAAGGCGCACCTTCATTTCTTAGAATCGGATCGCGGTGGGTATTCCGGTGGGAACGCGGACTGCTCTCGGGTGCCTAGTGGTCGTGATGGCCTAATAATAGTAATGTGTGTGGATTTAGGCTGAACATAATACTTGTGATTGCACATTTTGCTGTCTGTCTCCATTCCAAAGGATGGTGCTCGTTGGGAAATTTCTCCAAAATTAATACTCGTACCGACACTATTGTTTTGGCACCTGAGAGTAGCGGTTTGCTTTCTCATCGGATGCTCTGGTCACCTGCGGTGTTCGGCCATGTTCTCTGAGGGGCTATATATATATCTTTAATGATACATTGGATTGTGCCAGGGATCTCTGCTCTGGCTCCGACCATTGGATTGTTGGGCGCAGCTTTAGTAGGGTCTTCTGACATGATCTCATGATGACTTATATATCACCATGATATATCTATTATATCACTTTATATATCTATATATGCGAAAGATTTGTGTCACCGGGTTTCTGCAATGATATCTTGTGAAACGGTGATACATAGGTACCTCAGAGACATGAGACATGTTCTCTGTGGGGTTGTATATCTATATTTAGTGATACGTTGGATCATGACAGGGAGCTGTGATCTGGCTCCGCCCATTAGATTGATGGGCGCAGCTTTGGAAGGGCCTTCTGACATGGTCTCATGAGGAAAACTTAATATGTATATCCCCCGGATATATATATTATATCATTTTATATATATATATACGCAATGTGTATATTGTGATACATAGGTACCTCAGGTACATGTGAACGTGTGATAACTGTTCTAAGGGCAGGACCAGTTCACGCTCCTCCGGTTATGTATCGACGGTTCAACCAATTCGTGGGGATACGTCTGGTGGAGCTGCAGGGGTACTTGGGACCTCCAGGCCATTTGGCCCCCACCAGACGCTAGCGGTTCTGGGCGCTAAAGCTGCCAATAATCGAGTGCGTACGTATCGACACCCGGCTGGATGGCCTTAGGCAGCTTAAGCGTAGGGCAGGGGCCGTACCCATGAGGTAAAGCGCCGAGTCCCCCCTGGTCACGATCGAATTAACGACACGGCCTTGCCTGCCACTCCTCCGTGAAGGGATCGGAGAAAAATGACCTCCCCCTACCCTCCAGCTTGGCCAGGATATTAGCTTGGGCATGACCACCTGCAGCATGCGATGGTGGGGGGCTCCCTCTGATCCGATGGCTTGACTCGCTTATAGTTGTATAACCCATTTGGGCTAATGGGCTCTCCATTTGATACCTGTGCCATAGATTGGGCATCAGGTTATCTGCCATTTGCATTGGTGAACAGCAGTTAGTTAAACTCTTAATGTTGGTTGTCTTGCCATCTTTGGAGTGGGCCTCCTCCAGTGCAGGTCGTTATGTCGCTAAGGCGGAGAGGGAGTTTGTCTCCTCGAATCTCAAATCAGCTGGATTCTTAGAACTGACGGATGAAGAACAGAGAATTGCTCGGTTCGCTCGCAATTCCGAATTGAATGGCACCACCTGGGATGTTGCTTCCAAAAACAAGGGGGGAGGTACATGTTTGGGCAATATAGCACTCTAATTATATGAGTTATTTCACGTACCTAATCATAACAGATTCATTAAAGAGTTCATATTTAGGTACAATCTGTTTTAGAAGAGTGCATTCCCTCCAAAATTTGGCTATTAACTTTATTGCTCGTGCCTCCTCCTGGGCTTGCATTCTAATCCATATAGTTCAGTGTGAACGGCTTCCTTTAGCGGAAATATAATATTTTTAAAAATATAATATATATTTCCTTAAAGAAAGCCTGAACACTGAACTATCATAGGGCCCTCCCATGGCGGTGCCATTCCCAACCCCGCAACTCGCCAATCTCCTGATTGAGTTGAAAATAAACTGGCGTATTCAGTCGGTTATATTGGGACTGCGCATGCGTGACTAATACGAGCAAGCCTAAAGACCGCGAGGTACCGTAGGCGACCACAAAAAAGTTAACCCCTTTTCTACTATGGTTTTACAAACGCAGGACATCTATCCATATAGTTCAGTGTTCAGGCTTTCTTTAAGGAAATATATATTATATTTTTTTAAATATCATATTTCCGCTAAAGGAAACCGTTCACTACTGAACTATATGGATATATGTCCTGCATTTGTAAACCATAGTAGAAAAGGGGTTAACTTTTTTGTGGTTCGCCTACGATCCCTCGCGGTCTTCAGTGGCTTGCTCGGATTAGTCACACATGCGCAGTCCCAATATAAACCGATCGAATTCGCCAGTTTATTTTCTGCTACGAACCGAACGGAAGTCTAAGGGAGTATTTTTCCGAAATTTGTCGTTTAACAACTAGACAACAAATTCAATTTATCGATACAATAATTACTGGGTCGCCTACGCGTTAGTTTTTAGAATTATTGTTTCGAATTCACGGACCGTTTCGCTTCAAACACTACAATTGTTCCGTGTTTTCGAACAGGGCGGCTGACTTAAAAATTTTCGAATCTGAAAATCGACATTTCGCCATAATCAGCCGCCATTTCAAAGGCCTTACGAGGCGCATAGATTATTGTGAACAATTCATCTATGTAATTATTATAGAAACCTATAATATAAGTTACAGGGCGAGTTGTTGCTGGATACGGTGTCATATGAGGCGAAGTGAGATTAATATCGGGCGAGGCGCTAGCCGAGCCCGATATTAATCTCGCTGAGCCTCATATGTCACCGTAGCCGGCAACAACGAGCCCTGTAACGATTTTATCATGTCACCCCACATATCATGTTTTCCGTGTGAGAATTTGAATTACTTATACGAAGTTGATTACCTGCCAGTAAGTAATTTTTTTGTCTATGGCTAGTAACTTGTGTAACGTCACAGTGACGCGTCATGGGCGTTGAACGTCAACGCATTGAATCAATGGCTAATCACCAGAAGCAGGACAACAAACTTGAGTTTGATAATTAATTTATGAGTGTTTAGAATTTCTCAAATATATCACATGCAGCTTTTGGTATATGGTACTATGTCTTTAAATTAACAGAACTTGATTTCCGACAGATATCCCTTTTCTTTGTGCCAAAATACACCGAAAATATACCCGAGGCGGCAGAGTTCCATGAAAAACAAAATGGCGGACATCGACCCCATATGGGAACCTAGTCCGTCCCATATGGATTCCATATGGGACGGGCTACAAAGATGACGACCCCATGTCTCCTGATATGCTTCTACCAACGGAGCGTCCTCATTGGTCGATCCAACCAGGTGACATGATAAGGTATGATATAATTTGTCAGATATAAATGCCACGTGATTCGCTACCGGAAGTCTCCTAATTTCGTGGGAATTTATTTACGCGTGGACATTTATTTAGCAATAATTACCATCGCTACTGACGCTATCTATCATAATGTTATGAACAACATTCTTTCTCATAATACTTTGTTGTTTTATGGTTCAATACAACTGATCCAGATGTGTTGGTCACATTTGAACTTAAAAGTTGATTACAATTTACATCTGGGTTTATCAATGTAAAAACAGTAGTGTCATTATTACTTTAATAAATTGACAGAGATTGATATTGGACAAGTGTTATAATTATGTTCATGGTTTGATTCTCGTAACGGAGCATCACCTTCAATGTAACAATCTCAGCCATGTGCTAGCGGACCGGGGATCGCACCCTGGTCAGGGTATTCTGACAGAAATCAGAACTCGGTCCGATACCAAGTTTGTCAGGCTAACAAGTCCCATTCGAGATTACTGAATAAAATCCGAATGCAAATGCCGACTTTCCCCCATTACAAACACTTGTTCAGGTATGTTGTCGTGGGTGCACTACGCTGTGCGATCGGGTGTGGACAATAAAAAACTTAATGGCTGACCCATGTACACACCTAGGTGTGTGCATGTTACAGAACACTACTGGAGTCGCTAGATCTCATCAAAACAACATGCTTTCACAAAATACTTTGTGTTTTCTGTTTTAATACTGTCACACATGTCTCCTATGATTTAGATGTGTTGGTTGACACTTGAAGTTATCAGACTACAGTTTATCAATATCAGAAAAATAATGACTGTTGTCGTACTAAGATTCGTTAGTGTCATTAATTCAGACAGGGATTGACATCTGACAGGAGTCAGAATTCTGTTGAGTACATGATTCGATTCTCGTACAGTGCTTCAACTTCACTGTAAAATTTTGAACTGCTAGCATTTAATGATTGCAAGCATGACACTAAAATTAATCGTGATGACAGTTTCACTATTGTCTCAATTCCAGATTTTAGTTATTCTGAATTTGTATCCCTTTCAAAATTGCTGGGTTGTTTCTCGACTAAATGGTGTCTCCTTCCGGAATACAAACATAATTGCTTTCCTTCCTGTGTAGGTTTACCGAAAAGAAGCGGGGGGGGGGGGGGGGGGGGGGGGGGGGGGGGGGGGGCTGGGTTACTACGATTCTGGATATGGCTCTAATTTGGACACAAAATTACAAATCATGGGTGCTCCGGTTTGCATTCTCTAGAGTAAAGCAAGAAGCTTATCGTCACTCTGACGGTGTTTAATCATGCTTTCACTATCTACAAATATATTTGAAGATACTTTGGTTTGAACAACCTTTCCCCTTCTTGATTCAATTATGAGAATGATTCCAGCCTGACAGGTATTTAGAATTGTGGTGACTTGACCCCTCCAGGTAACTGGCCCACTGGCAATAACTGGCGACCGTGGCCTGGATGACGTTCCCCAATGAATAACGATATAATAGCAGTGGTATTCCAAGATGAGGAAGGTGGGGGGGAGACATTATTTATGGCAAGTAACCATATCAAATGTGAGCTTGGTACAAGAACAGGCTGTACATCCAATACAGCATGCATTGTTCATAAAGGGCATGGTAGGTGTTTTGAAGGTATTCATGGACTAGCTGGAGTCTCAATGAATTTTAAAATATATACGTGTCCCGACCTTTCATACCGTTGATATGGCGAATATACTTCACACACGAATGAAGCATATTTACATGGAAAGCATTTATATTGCCACGTGTCCCACGACCACTGCCAATAGCCTTTCCGACAAGAGGCCATCAGCATGGCTCTTCATACTTCTATTGCCCATATCAATTTGATTATCTGGCACATAGACAATAAAACAGGCAAAGACGTTTGCGCTGTCCAGCTAAGCTTTCGAGGAAGCTCATTGACCAGCATTACCGACCTTTCCTAAGATGCAGGCAGGGGACCCATGGCACAGATGCCCGATCATAAGGGCCTGAAGCCATGCTGCCAACTGCGCATTTCGGTCTATGCTGGGTTTGTCCTCTCTTCCTTAAACATGCCATAAGCGGGACCACTTAGGTCGGGGGAGTTCCACTCTATCTTGGCTCTTCAAATTAAAATAAAACATTAAAAAGGGATGTGTATACTTTACTAGGAGGATGATAATTTCATTCGTTTCCTTCCTAGGGGAGCCATTTTTAGAGCGGGTCTTCCCCTAGTTTGCTGCATGCTTCACACTAACCGACCTATCACACACCTAGGTCGTTCTACTGCAATTTTGGGGGGGCAGAGGCTCAGACCTGAATATTCCGTATGGTGACCGTGAACAGGGGCGCTGGAAGCATCCAAGGGCAGGGGGGGCAGAGCCTACAAAAAGGGCACTTTTCCGCAAAAAAGGGCATTTTCTCCGCAAACTCGGGAAAATAACCATAAATTCATTGTGGCAAAAATCCCTATTTTAATGGTATTTGTCGGTTTTTATGGCCGTTTTGTGATAAAATTGACAAAAAATTAATATTCCTTGTGAAATTGGTGGTATTTGGACCAAAAAAGTAACATTTTGCTATAAAAACACGAGATTAAACACACAAAAAGCATTTTCTGTCTCCAGAAAAAGGGCAAGTCCTGCCCCCGCTCGCCCCCCCTTGGTCAAGGGCAGGGGGGTCAGCTGCCCCCTCTGCCCCCCCTCTTCCGGCGCCCCTGACCGTGAAAATTTAACTGTGTTCATCATCTGACTACATTGTACATCATTTGAACTGATTTCGGTTGTAGAAGGCGCGCCTTCATTTCTTAGAATCGGATCGCGGTGGGTATTCCGCTGGGAATGCGGACTGCTCTCAGGTGCCTAGTGGTCGTGATGGCCTAATAATAGTAATGTGTGTGGATTTAGGCTGAACATAATACTTGTGATTGCACATTTTGCTGTCTGTCTCCATTCCAAAGGATGGTGCTCGTTGGGAAATTTCTCCAAAATTAATACTCGTACCGACATTGTTTTGGCACCTGAGAGTAGCGGTTTGCTTTCTCATTGGATGCTCTGGTCACCTGCGGTGTTCGGCCATGTTCTCTGAGGGGCTATATATATATCTTTAATGATACATTGGATTGTGCCAGGGATCTCTGCTCTGGCTCCGACCATTGGATTGTTGGGCGCAGCTTTAGTAGGGTCTTCTGACATGATCTCATGATGACTTATATATCACCATGATATATCTATGATATCATTTTATATATCTATATATGCGAAAGATTTGTGTCACCTGGTTTCTGCAATGCTATCTTGTGATACATAGGTACCTCAGAGACATGAGACATGTTCTCTGTGGGGTTGTATATCTATATTTAGTGATACGTTGGATCATGACAGGGAGCTGTGATCTGGCTCCGACCATTAGATTGATGGGCGCAGCTTTGGAAGGGACTTCTGACATGGTCACATGAGGAAAACTTAATATATATATCCCCCGGATATATATATTATATCATTTTATATATATATATACGCAATGTGTATATTGTGATACATAGGTACCTCAGGGACATGTTAACGTGTGATAACTGTTCTAAGGGCAGGACCAGTTCACGCTCCTCCGGTTACGTCTTGACGGTTCAACCAATTCGTGGGGATACGTCTGGTGGAGCTGCCGGGGTACTTGGGACCTCCAGGCCATTTGGCCCCCACCAGATGCTAGCGGTTCTGGGCGCTAAAGCTGCCAAAATTGCGTGCGTACGTATCGACACCGGCTGGATGGCCGCATTACCGACACGGCCTTGCCTGCCACTCCTCCGTGAAGGGATCGGAGAAAAATGACCTCTCCCCACCCTCCAGCTTGGCCAGGATATTAGCTTGGGCATGACCACCTGCAGCATGCGATGGTGGGGGCTCCCTCTGATCCGATGGCTTGACTCGCTTATAGTTGTATAACCCATTTGGGCTAATGGGCTCTCCATTTGATACCTGTGCCACAGATTGGGCATCAGGTTATCTGCCATTTGCATTGGTGAACAGCAGTTAGTTAATGTTGGTTGTCTTGCCATCTTTGGAGTGGGCCTCCTCCAGTGCAGGTCGTTATGTCGCTAAGGCGGAGTTGGAGTTAGTCTCCTGCGGAGAGGGAGTTAGTCTCCTCGCATCTCAAATCGGCTGGATTCTTAGAACTGACGGATGAAGAACAGAGAATTGCTCGGTTCGCTCGCAATTCTGAATTGAATGGCACCACCTGGGATGAGGCTTCCAAAAAGAAGGGGGGGGAGGTACATGTTTGGGCAATATAGCACTCTAATTATGAGTTATTTTACGTACCTAATCATAACAGATTCATTAAAGAGTTCATATTTAGGTACAATCTGTTTTAGAAGAGTGCATTCCCTCCAAAAATTTGGCTATTAACTTTATTGCTCGTGCCTCCTCCTGGGCTTGCATTCTAATCCATATAGTTCAGTGTGAACGGCTTCCTTTAGCGGAAATATGATATTTTTAAAAATATAATATATATTTCCTTAAAGAAAGCCTGAACACTGAACTATCATAGGGCCCTCCCATGGCGGTGCCATTCCCAACTCCGCAACTCGCCAATCTCCTGATTGAGTTGAAAATAAACTGGCGAATTCGATCGGTTATATTGGGACTGCGCATGCGTGACTAATCCGAGCAAGCCACTGAAGACCGCGAGGGATCGTAGGCGACCACAAAAAAGTTAACCCCTTTTCTACTATGGTTTACAAACGCAGGACATATATCCATATAGTTCAGTGTTCAGGCTTTCTTTAAGGAAATATATATTATATTTTTTAAAATATCATGTTTGTATTATTGACATTGCAAAAAACAGCCCTCATAATTTGCTACTGCAATCAGCAATGCCAAAGCCAAATAATCTGAATTAAGAAGGTTAAAAATATATATATTTCCAAGCTCGCCTTATAAGCATACAACAAAAAATAGGCAAAAAAATACATAAATTGGATCATATTGTTTCATTATAATTTTGAGCATTGTTTTCCATCTATGTTCGCCTAATTGGTGCAACTGCATTTTGGTCAAGGTTAGACCATAAATTAGGCTTGTTGACTGCCAAAAATCAGCTGTATTAAAATTTATAATTTATTTAACTCAATCATATGGTTGGTAAAGTCGGAATCCTAAATATGGATCTATTTATAAGGTAACCCATTAGAGCACAGGACAATTTAAACAGTGTATAGCTTGTAAGTTTCATGAATAACTTTTACAAACATTTATAAAGATCAACTGTTTTATATTAACCATTCCATGAATGGAGCTTTCAAAATTTTTGCGAAAACCCTGTGCTAATGCATTAGCATGTATAAGAGAACACATTGGCCTAACAATATTTACCTTGACCTTGTAAGCCAGTGCATTCTCTTATATACACAAGGCTCATTGTGGGAGACTCGCATATATAAGAGAATGCACTGGCACAGGATCATTAATTCTGCGCCAGAACAGCTCCCGTCACGAAAGGGTTAAAAGAAATGATTCGGGTTTTAATATTTTTTATTGATCGACAACCGGACATGAATACGGAATGAATACACTGCATAATATCCTTCTTATCATGCTTGTACCAATGCAAATTAAAGGAAAAAAATAGAACTTTGAGATAATTTTTGCGGTCCATGTAGATGTCTACTTATTTTTTAATAGATTAACAAAGGAAGTTTCCTTGAAAATAGACTAAAATAAAATGGTTACAGACAATACAATGTTGCCAACATGTAGGTCATTATCTTGGTTTGTCGTTTGGGAAATACAAAAATAAAATAAAACCCGCCTGCATTGATTTGAAGAAAAAACTTCTTGTGAAAGTAACATTAATGTTGTTTGGCCTAATGTTGAGTTTTGAAGCCGATTATGCCACTAAGGTATCATTGAGATGCTTTAAACATGGGCTTTTTTTCCCACACAGAGACGGAGTTTTGAAGCCAACACAGATGGGCACACAGAGTTTAAGTATAGCTGTGTCAGATGTGTTCTGGAAACTTGTCAGGGAGACCGTCGAACAGCAAGCAGATGCCTTCAAAGGTCAGTGATACCATTTATTACCAAATGATTTCTCCCATTCATTTATAAAAGTATACATTGGAATGGTCCATTTTTCATTCATAGATAATTCAGATTGTTTTAAAATGAGAAATTTAAAGATACTCAATCCGATTTGATACTCCACATATCAGATTCCAACAACAACAACATTTTTGGAAATGCCGCTTCACTTATCAGAATTGATTAATTGCCCAAAACCTGTTATTTATCAGCATTTTGTTCAACAAAATTTTGCCGGTTTGTCAAATATCCAACACAAAAAAGCCACTTTAATTTAGAGTTATATTTTCCCCCTCAAGACAAGGCAATAGTAATTTGCGAAGGTTAATTCGGATTATGCATATTTAACTTTTTGTTACATCTTTTTGTTTTAAATTAATGTTATTGCATCTAAACCAATAAATTCTATACTGAAAGGACATATGGTCAGTATAACTATTTGTTCAATCAAGGACAAAAAAGGATAATTATGTTATATAAAAAGGGGCTATTATTCTAAGACATATTTTTGAAAAATTCCAAAAAATAAGAACTATTATGAGTAAGAAATCTGAAACTTTTCCAGCATAGATTTTGAGTAAAGAATTTTATTCATATAAATTTTGAAAAAAGAAATTCACCTGTTTCTTCTTTATAAGGGCACATACTGTAAACACACGTCGGTAAGCCTCTCGGGTATATAAAGTAGTTTAATACTGTTCCAAAGAATATATGTTCTCTATTTTAGCAACACGATTCAATTTAGAAACAGAATGGAAAAACACATTCCCAAGAATCAGAGAACTAGACCGGGTACGTATCACTGAGTGTCGTCTGTGGGGCACCATACGGGTGCCATCAGTTAAATCATGCCATGAACCCTGTAGTTAGCCTCACACAGATAGAAGGATCTGCTACTGAGTGTCGTCTGCTCATGTCGGGGGGCACCATACAGGTATCATCAGTTAGATCATGCCATGAATCGTGTAGTTAGCCTCACACAGACAGAAGGATCTGTTACTGACTGCCGTCTACTCATGTCTGTGGGGGGTACCATACAGGTGGCATCAGTTGGATCATAACATGAATCCTGAAGTGAGCCTCACACAGATAGAAGGATCTGTTACTGACTGTCGTCTGTGTGGGGCACCATACAGGTGGCATCAGTTAAATCACGCCATGAATCGTCTAGTTAGCCTCACACAGACAGAAGGATCTGTTACTGACTGTCGACTACTCATGTCTGTGGGGGGTACCATACAGGTGACATCATAACATGAATCCTGTAGTTAGCCTCACAGACAGAAGGATCTGCTACTGAGTGTCATCTACTCATATCTGTGGGGGGGGGGGGCACCATATGGGTGGCATCTGTTAGATCATGCCATGAATTCAGTATAAGAATAGATTTAGAGGGACCATATCCCCCCAATCATTGGACTCGCAATCTGTTGCAAGGCAGTTCATTGTTAAAAGAACCCATCCCAATTTTCAGTAATATAGGTCAAGAAAGAAAAAAGCTAACCAAAACGAGGACAATGATTCTTCATCATCATGCACAGGTGGTAATGTTCAGTGATTCCTATATAATTCAAATTCTTGACAATTGAAACAATCTTGTTGATAAATCTCCTGATGATTATTTTGAATATACTATGTTTAAATATACCCAAACTAATAATCACCCAAATGGGCCAATAGATATATACTCACAGTTTACTGCAGGGATAAATCACAATTCCGTTATGCAGTTTATTAGTTTATTGTGATTCAGCCCTGCATGCATCATATCTTTTACCTCCTTCCAAATTACGTAGACAAAATTTGGAAGCTAGAATGATCCATGTCCGTTTAAATTTTAAAAAATAGAGAACTCTTTGCAGGATGAACTTTTTGAGAAAGCTAAAGGAGAAATACTGGATGAAGTGATAAACCTGAGTCAAGTGACGACGAAACAATGGTGAGTTCATTTTTATTTCAATGCGGTAGTGCCTGAAAAAGAAATATTTAATTTTGGATGGCCAAACCCTTCCTTTACTAAATAAAAGTATACATTAAACGGTTAATTATTCATCTGGAGGGTTCATAAAATAAAAGCAGACTGCAGACAGACATATGGATGATATAAGTGCAGAATAAATCCTATTCATTGGTAGAATATGTTGAGATAATATTTGTTGAACTTATTTCCTAAGCAGACTACTCTTCAATGAGTATTTAGTAAGGTTAATAGATTTACACACAGAAAAACTCTAATTTTATGAGCCTTACTCCTATTTAAATTTGCATTAAATTTGGTCAGCATTAAATTTGCACTTTGAATTCGTGCATCAGTTGCTGACAAAAATATTTCCGTAAAATCATGTATTTGATGGCATGCAGTTATGCTTCATAATCGTTCCTGAACATATATTTAATGTCGCTACAATATAAATGTAAAGTATGGAGAATATAAGTGTTAATTATCTACTTGTGAGGCACGGACTCCGTACGAGTGTTCATGCTTCAAATGTGCTTGCTTCAGTGAGCATCAACAAATTCTTATTTCTTATCGAAATGGCCATCTATCGATCAGAATGTCACATTGAGATGTCCCTCAACTTCAATCAAGCTCAGGTCAGGGTTTGAACCCGCAGCAACCTCGTCTAGCCCAGACAGATCTTATCCACGACCTAACCACCTCGGCTAGCCCAGACAGATCTTATCCACGACCTAACCACCTCGGCTAGCCCGACAGATCTTATCTACGACCTAACCACCTCGGCTAGCCCAGACAGATCTTATCCATGACCTAACCACCTCGGCTAGCCCGACAGATCTTATCCACGACCTAACCACCTCGGCTAGCCCGACAGATCTTATCCACGACCTAACCACCTCGGCTAGCCCGACAGATCTTATCCACGACCTAACCACCTCGGCTAGCCCGACAGATCTTATCCACGACCTAACCACCTCGGCTAGCCCGACAGATCTTATCCACGACCTAACCACCTCGGCTAGCCCGACAGATCTTATCCACGACCTAACCACCTCGGCTATGGGACATCCTTGAAAGGAAGTTCTTTCACCAAGAGTTGGGAAGTGTGTCAGTCTGGACATTGGTTCTAATATTGACATAGAATGGATCTGTCATTATATTGGAACACAATGCACTCCTCCGAAATTGTCTCGCAATTCACATGTCCGTCCATGCTTCAATTTGTATTTGTATGTGCCACCTACAGTAATGCCCTATGTAATTGACTCCTTAACCACAGCAGAATTATGGGTAACTTTTCAGGATTTAGTCGGAAATATGGCTTGATGCCATTCATCGGAAAGCTCTCACTGAGAGCTTTCCTATGAATGGCAACAAGCCATATTTCCGACTAAATCCTGAAAAGTTACCCATAATTCTGCTGTGGTTAAGGAGTCAATTACTTAGGGCATTACTGTATCTTAGTGACTGACTTATTATTATTCAGGCACGGACACAGTAAGTGTTAATTGCTTCAAAAATGCTTGCTTCAGTGAGCGTGAACAAATTCTCATTTCTTGGATGAAACGTGATCACATGACAGAGAGCAGTTTCGACCATTGCTCTGGCTATACTCTTTGAACACAGATATGTTATTCCTACTGGCCTCTTACCTTCCTGATTGTGTTAATGCTATTTTGTTACCTCCAGGGAGGACACATTCTATAAGAAGTTGTGGGAGAAGTCGTCGGCCTTTGTCTTTGAGAACATTTATCTGCCGGCTGCTCAGGCGCACAATGTCGGGTAAGTTATGGGAGAAGTCGCCGTCTTTGCCCTTTGTCTTTGAGAACATCTCCAACAAAGGTTCGAGATTCGATTCAAAATCGTCCAATTGATTCAATTCTTTTTGAAATCCATCAGGAGATTCATTTATGTTTCGAACTTTGGTTACACCATTTATTTCCTCATTTCATTTCCTGAAAAATTAGCAGAATTAAGCAAATGCGCGCATATTGGCGCATAAGACTCCAGTTAATACCCAAACACATGGCAAACTTCACGAGTAATGTAATAGAGTAATAGAGTTAACAGGCTTGCAAAAAGTACTTTCGTTCCATCGCTACAGTAGTCTAAATACAATCTGGTGGTCACAATCAATGACACAGTGTCGCACCTTCTACAAACTGTATGAAACAGTATGATTACATCACTTAGAACCATATATTTTGTCTCCGAAAATTCTTCCGAAGTTCAGTGACAAAAATATAATGGTCAAAGTAATGTGATCGTACAATTTGCACCAAAAATTACATTTCAGAACAAGTCAGTGCATATGAAACAAGGTAATGTTAAAATGTGAACGTCGGTCAGTTGTATACCTAATACTGTTATACCTATCCCAGTCAGGATTCGAGAGTTTGACTGGTACGAGAATTCCAATGTACATAAATTCATAAAAATATGCTAGATAAAACGTGCATAGTCTCTGTTGTTGGAAAACTGCTAAAAACTTGGTGTTAGGATCTTAATAAGTGACGATTTGATTCGAGATTCGATTCGATGTATCCTTGACCTGAATCGATTTGATATGGATGGCCGATCGTGCCAAAAAAGCGATATGAGGATACACCAGCAATGTCTTACAAAAGAACGAACAAGTTTTTCTCCTGTATATCCCCTCGATAAACATGTGCATAATGCAAATCTCCCAAATCTGCATAAATAGTTTGATTACACAAAATAGAGACTTCTGAACGTGTATTATGTTTTGTTACAGAACGTTTAACACGGCTGTTGACATTAAATCTGTATTATGTTTTGTTACAGAACATTTAACACGGCTGTTGACATTAAGTTGAAACAGTGGGCCGATGTACAGCTCCCAAAGAAATGTGTCGAGGTTAGTTGTTAACCCTTTATGGAGCCCCAGTTAGAGAGAACAATGCACTGATCACTGTCATCTGCTTGGGTCCGTTTGAGGCTCCATACGGGAGTGTTATATAATTATCCCTTTCATGAATGGAGTTGCGCTGGTGCAGCATCAATGATTGTGTGCCAGTGCATTATCTTATATATGCGAGTCTCCATTTCATGACAGTAGTTGCGCTGGTGCAGCATTAAAGATTGTTTGGCAGTGCATTCTCTTATATATGCGAGTCTCCCATCGTTAGCCTTGAATATATAAGAGAATGCACTAGATTACACAAGGTCAAGGTAAATATTGTAAGGCCAATGTATTCTCTTATATATGTCAGGCTCCCTATGGGAGACTCATATGTATAAGAGAATGCACTGGCACAGGGTTTTTCGCAAAATTTCAGGAAGCTCCAGTCATGGAGTAAGGGTAAAGATAGAATAGTCGGTTAACCCTTTACCCAACAGAACGGCCCTGTGCCAATGCATTCTCTTATATATGTGAGTCGACCATAGGTCGCCTCGCATATATAAGAGAATGCATTGGCTTAACACATTAAAAATTATAAAATTGTTAAAGAATGTAAGAAAAAATGGTAAAAATTGTTAAGGCGACCTATGGTCGACTCGCATATATAAGAGAATGCATTGGCACAGGGCATAACTGTAACCATCACAATGTGGTCAAGGAGCCGGTTCCAATGATATCCATATTTGTATGGTTCTATTGAGACAGACCGAAGATATTTTAGGCTGTTGAAGCTTTATTTGGCCGGTTTTGGCCGGTTTGTTGGATAATGGGTTAATGTAAGGTGTTGAGGTGTGACTTAATATCATTTTGGTACTGCAGGACAAAGCATATATTAAAAAAACTGATGTTGGTCCACACAAAGTTTATAATATGTTTCTGAAACACTTTTTTTCTTCTCAAAATTGGCTGACAGGCAGGTTTATATATTTATATTTAGCCACAAAATTACCAGACAGGGAGGTTTTTCTTCCTACATTTTATGACCAATGTCAGACACTCTATATCCAGGCTTGCAATGTATCAAGCTAAATTTGTGGTCAGTGGTTTGTCTATTGTCGTGCGGCAGTGTGAATTATAATTTTTATTTCAGTTTGACATAAAAAGTACATGGGTGTGTGGGAATTAACTATTCTAATGAATTTATAGTATGGCATTCTAGATTTGTTATGTTGTTGTTGTAATTAGAGGTCTGGAACCCTGAATACATCTTTAATTTTGGATATTTTGTTAATTTCAGGTTGGATGGGATTCATTACACGACGAATTCCAGAAACTGATAGAGCGTGACAAATCAAACACAAATCGGGATAATATATACGACCAACTCAAACAAGCTGTGATAAATATAACTAAATCTGGCCATAACTGGGACATTAAAGCAGAGGATAGCCTCGTGAGTAACTATCAGTGTATACAGAGATATGATGTCGTGAGTAACTATCAGCATAAACAGAGATACGATATCAGTGATAAATATTGTGAGTGACTATTGGTGCAAACAGGGATACGTTGTCGGTGATAAATATACAATGAACATATTTTTTGTTGCATTTATGGGCTTATAAAATTGTAAGTGGCCAAACAACATACTGTGTAAATATTATATTTTTCTCTTTCATTTTCTTGGATTTTTTTACTGGCAAAATCGGCCAATAAAAGTTTGTTCAATCAATGGATACTTGACTAACGGAAATTGTCATTTTTATTTACAACAGGCAGATTTGAGATAATTATTTTATTATGTTGATATTAATGTGCCAGGGCATAATTATAAGTAATTAATGTATTTGTATTCGCCAAGCGAAATTATACCAAGTATGTTATTTGGCAACTTATAATTTTATAAGCCCATATTTTAAATAAATTAATTGTGATCACATTTTGATGAAATACCATTGTTGTTGATACGGGTCGTACATGGATCTTCAAAATTGTCAAATAATTCTATTCATTCAAGGCAACCAAATTTAACTCAAAAGTCACTCTGGCATGAATTGAAAGAAATATTCTAAAACCATCTTCTGTGACTACATGCTTTCCCACAACAAACCCAAGATACCTGCACTTGTTACCTGCAATTTCGGAAATGCATAATCACCACCAACACGTTGCTTACCCGCACCAATTACCCGCACCAATTACCCGCATTAAAAAATGCTCCACCACCACCACACAGGCTAAACACCAATATGAACCACTAACCCGCATTTGTTACCCGCACTTCCGAGCCTCCTTCTCACAACCCCTTGACCCTTCTACACTGACCAATCAAATTGGAGACACATAACAAACAGTATAAAAGGTGAGCATAATCCTCAAAAAATCGCATGTCATACTCGGTCCTGATGAAGTTAAACATTAACGAAAGCGCTAGACCTATACTGCAGGTTATCTGAGTGTTGAAGCTTTTCTCTGGAGTATTATCTCGATTTTTTGCCATGTTCAAATTCAGACATGGAACAATCTTTATTTTTAGAGGGTGATTCAGCTGAATACACTTGAGGATCGGTCGGTGACCGACAAACAACAATGGGATGCTGCAATAAAATTCATGGAGGACACCGTCAAAGAAAAACTTCAACAAAGTGTGTATTAAAGTGATGTGAAACACTCCAGTAGGGTGATCAAATAGAAATTGAGAATAATCTTGCTCAAATTAGTTTTTATGTTTACCCATACCATAGTATGGTAAACATAGTGTCGTTGCCCGGATTGACCACTCGTCGTTAGTCCGTCCGTCCGTCCGTCCGTCTGTCTGTCTGTCTGTCTGTCTGTCTGTCTGTAGACACTTTACGCATGGTGCGATAACTGAAATATTTTCTATCTGATCGGAACCAAATTTTGTATATGAATTTCTCAGCACCAAATACAGATCGAGTTCGAATATGGGTTTGATCCGAGTTTTTTTTACGGAGTTATGGCCCTTTTTCAACTTAGAATTTATGCATGCTGCCATAACTCAAAAAGAAATTATCTGACCATAACCAAATTTGGTATGTGAGTTGCTCAACCCAAAATACATATCGAGTTTGAATATGGGTTTGATTCGATATTTTTTAATGGAGTTATGGCCCTTTGACATAGAATTCATGAATGCTTCGATAAATCATAAATTTTTCAACTGATAGGAACCAAATTTTGTATGTGAGTTTCTCAACTCAAAATACAGATCGAGTTCGAATATGGGTTTGATCCGGTACTTTTTACTGGAGTTATGACCCTTTGATTATTTTATTCATCACTAAAATATATCAAAGATACACAGGTGGCACTGTCTAGATAGTATCTAATAAATCAGGTTCAGGATGCTATGAAGTTGTCTTCTCACACAGAGATAGTATTCAGTTACAATACCATGAAGTTCCTTCTCTCTTGTATTGAGTTAATTAACTGCTAGGAGATGTGTTGGCTGTATCAGATATACTTTATACTCTATAAGTATCTCTGGCCATATCATAGGTGGAATGTTTATACTATTATATTTTATATGCATGGTTATTTAAATAAATTTCATCTTAAAGGCATAATCTGGTTTCATTGTTTAATAGCATTACCATTGGAATTTTGTTGGTTGCATGGGAAGACAACTTTGGTTTTCAAAGTTTTAAAAACTTGAGAGCTCTGTATCAATCTATGGGAACAAAATAATTGTTCATAACACTTTTAGTACTGTAGGTCTAGTTTGTTTTATCGATATATTAATGGAAAGCTTTTTCGACATTGATTTCAATTGATTACATATGTGAATTGAAAAATTAAAGGGGCACACCAGGTTTGATGTATTTTTCCTGTACTCTGCATGAGATAAAACTTTTTATGTGTACCTATACCATAGTATGGTACACATTGCGTCAATGTCTGGATTGACCACTCGTCTGTCCGTTCCATCTATATCTGTCTGTCTGTCAGACACTTTAGGTATAATGCGATAACTCTAACATTTTCTATTTGATCGGAACCAAATTTTGTATATAGGTTTCTCATCCCAAAATACAGTTCGAGTTTGAATATGGGTTTGATCCGATTTATTTTAAAGGAGTTATGACCAGGGCTTCTTTTTTTATTTTAATTTGAAATTTGGATTTTTCATATTTTTTTAGATTGAATTTCCTCGCTCAATTTAACATAAACAAATATTAAAAAACTTTAATAATAATAAAAAAAATTATTTAATTCAAAAAATAAATTTGTCATTGACACTAATTTGTTTTAGTTGTATTCCATTAATAAGGTGTGATGTCCTGTATTGAAAATGTTAAGATTTTATTGCAATAGTTGCATGTAATATAATGATATCAATAAATTGTCATGTGAACATCCTATATCCAGAGTATGAGAATACCTTTAATAGATGTCATTCCAAGCAAAATCTTTTATTAATTGAGTGATGACATATGTTACATAGCTCTAGGGGGGTGGTTGTATGAAGGTAAAGATGAACAACCTGCTGGCTGGATAATTGTTTATCCTATCTGTCAAATTTATTAATGGCTAAACAATTGGATCTCACAGTGAGAGGTCCTTGTGTGAATAGGGACAGAGTTATGAGATTTAAAACGACTCCTCCCCACCCCAATTACTTTAACCCCTTCTTAAGACAAATTATTTGACCTTTTGATTTTAAGTTAGGTACTGATATATGTATTACTGTGATCATATTTTTGACCAATTATCAGTTTTAGCTAATCGCTATCACCAAGGTATGGGTTAAACATCTGCCGATCGTGATCGGCCTCTCGTTTTTATGAATATTAATCCAAATTGACAACACGCACCATCATTCTTATACATTAATTAAATGCAATGACTCTCGATGATGAAAATCATTTGTGTTAGTTTATTGCCGAATCGAGATGTAAATATTTACAATTGAGCATTGTTCAGCTGATGTTTTCTATGGAGTTGTATGGTCGATTTCTTTGATATTTTTGGCGATGTTAGTATAATGCTACATTCCCCAGGTTGGCATAGCCCCTGAGTACTAAATTATTGGTTTCACGCACTCGAACAAGTGAATAATATGTCTTTAATGACAGTTAATCGAAAACACTGTCAAAGAAAAACTTCAACAAAGTACCGTAAACCGGGGTAACTTGAGACACCAGGGTGACTTGAGACAAAACAGGATGGTGCCATATTTCAGGCACTATAATCATTCTGTATTGTTCTTACATTCAAATAAATCTTATTTATTCTGATGACAGGTATATTTATTTGATAATAATCTATAAATAATGAGATGCAATTGAAAAAAAATGGAGCAACTGGTCTGAGAATTTCATTGATTTTTTTTCGCAAAATTTTGACCACTTGAAAACTTCCACTGCACCGCATACACCATGCGGACTATATGGAGATGAATATGACCAAGACTCCAGAAATATATATCTGATGTGTCAACAGATTGTCATTTTATGTATGTAGTTACATATTTTATGCTTTCTAAGAAAAACATGATTTTCGACATACTCGGGGTGACTTGAGACAGTCACCCGGATATGACCTATACATGCTATATATGGCTACATGTGCTATTTAGTTGCTAACTACTACAGTATATCTCAGTTAATGCACATGATAAGTTGCACAAGTAAAATTGAATGATAATCTACATGTAGCTGACTGACTGCGAGTACTACGATCACATGTTTAGGGTTAGGGCTCATGTTGAATTAGGGTTAGAGCACCCTTTAGGGTCAAAGCCCACCCCCTCGATCACAGGTTTAGGGTTAGGGCTCATCTTTTATGGGCAAAGCGTATCCCCTCGATCACAGGATTAGGATATAACAGAGGTACGAGTCTTGCATTGAGCCGTGGAGCCATGGATCCATAACGGAGATACGTGTCATGGTGCCATAAAGCCACGAAGCAACAGCTACACGAATACATACATCACCGTTATGGCGCCATTACATAAACTTTCGCATGGCTCCAAGACTCGTATCTTCATTATGGAGCCATGGCTCTGAGACTCGTGGCTCCGATATGGCTCCATAGGTCCATAACGAAGAATCGAGTCTTTGAGCCATGGCTCCATAACGAAGATACGAGTCTCTGAGCCATGGAGCCACACGAAAGTATGTCATGGTTCCAAACCTCGTATCTTCGTTATGGCTCCAAGACTTGTTATGGAGCCATGGGTCCACGACTCGAAGACTTGTGTCTCCGATATGGCTCCATAGCTCCATAACGAGGATACAAGTCTTTTAGCCATGGAGCCATGGCTCCATAATGAAGATACGAGTCTAGGAGCCATGGAGCCTAAGTGTATGTCATAGCTCCAAACGAGATCTTCGTTATGGAGCCATGGCTCCAAGAAGTATCTCCGTTATGGAGCCATGGCTCCAAGACTCGTATCTTCGTTATGTAGACATGGCTCCAAGACTCGTATCTCCTTTATGGAGCCATGGCTCCACGGATACAAGACTCGTATCTTCGTTATGTAGCCATGAACCATGGCTCCAAGACTCGTATCTCCGATAACCCTAACCCTAACCATGTGATTGAGGTGGTGGGCATTGACCCTAAAGGGTGCCCTAACCCAAAAGGAAACCCTAAGCCTTTACCTACATGTAGTTCAAGATGAGCCCTAAACCTAAACCTGTGATCGAGGGGATACGCTTTGCCCATAAAGGGTGAGCCATAGCCTGTAATCGAGGGATGGAATTTGCCCATAAGGGGTGAATCCAAACCCTAAACCAGTGATCGAGGGGATGGGAATTGACCCTAAAGGGTGCCCTAACCCTAAAGCAAACCCTAACTCTTTCACTAGATCAACATGAGCCCTAACCTTAAACCAGTGATCGAGGGGATACGCTTGCCCATAAAGATGAGCCCCTTTCCCTAAACCTGTGATTGCGGGGGTTGGATTTGCCCTTAAAGTGTGAGCTCTAACCCTAAACCTGTGATCGAGAGGATACGCTTTGTCCATAAAGGATGAACCCTAACCATAAACATGTGATCGAGGGGGTGAGATTTGACCCTAACGGGTGCCCTAACGGTTAACCCTAAAGAAAACCATAACCCTTTCACTAGTTCAACATGAGCCCTATATTATAACCCTAAGCCTAAATTATTTGATGTAGCAATATGGAATTCATGAATATTTACAAGAATTCTACTCCAGACAGAACTTTGACCTGTAGCACTGAATGCACGGAACGGGCTGGATGCATCTAATACGGTAGCGAATCAGTGATCTCGCTTATTGCAATGGTGGGGAAGCGTTCAGACAATAAGTTATACAAATGGTCGAAGTCTGTTTGTTGAAGTTGTTATCTGAGCATTTTCTTTGGCCACTACTCAGCAATGAGTTGTTCTCTTATATATTTCTTTAAGTGTTTATAATAATCCTGAAATAATAGGTAAGGTATACTATTTGTTTTCTAAGATGACAAGTACATGTACGAACATGCCGATCCATTAAATTATTGCTGTGCCTATTTCAGCATCACATGATACAATGGCATTGCATTCTAATATCGACACATGATTATTATTATACAGCCTGGATAGTGGTGAATAGCAAATATAGATTGCTAAAATCTAAATTATAATTCTTATTAAAGTAATCTTTCTCTGTTGCATCATTATCGGTCTGTCCTACGACTGGAGTCAAATTGGGGCAGTGGAACAAGATGTTATATGAGTTTAGGAGGCATCTGTCTCAAGTCACCCCATTGCCGGGGTGACTTGAGACACTCGTTCAGGCCACTATTTTTGCCATATACAATGCTACAACAGGTTAGAACTATTAGAGATCAATAGCTGAGAGGTTGTTTGAGAAGTGTCAAGTGATGTGGCTAGGGTCCAAAACATTTATTTCAAGTTAGCTTTAAAATACCCTCAAAACTGTCTCAAGTTACCCCGGTTTACGGTACTTAATAAAGGGGACTGTCCACCAAATCCAGGACGCAACAAAGTACTTAATAAAGGGGACTGTCCACCAAATCCAGGACGCAACAAAGTACTTAATAAAGGGGACTGTCCACCAAATCCAGGACGCAACAAAGTACTTAATAAAGGGGACTGTCCACCAAATCCAGGACGCAACGAAGTACTTAATAAAGGGGACTGTCCACCAAATCCAGCCATTTATGGGACCCTTTCCTATTAATATACTCCACAGAATATATGTAACAAATGAATGAATTTGAATCATGTGCTCTATGAATGATGTAAACATTGTGGTAATTATAATGAAAATGAGTTTATAAACTCATTTTCATTATAATTAACTCAATTTCATAAGGAGAACAAGCTTTCTCATTCGGAATTCCATCAGCATTTTTCTAATGCTCATTCCCGCGATATGTGACATTTGACCTCTGACATTTGGCAAAAACAGAGAACAATAGTTCAGGAAATAAGCACGTTGACAAATGTTAATCAAAGACTGACATTGTGCTTTTTTATACTAAATTAGTTGAGTCGGAGTTTGTCTTTCAGGTTTTTTTTTTGTGACCGATGGAGTGAAAAAATGTGTATACTTGAAACTGTGACATATTGCATGAGCAATGTGTTAACTCCGTTCTTGGGGTAGATATTATCAGATTTTGTTAGCAATTTTGAGACAGGCCATAAACTCTACTTTCTCTTGTCAAAATGTTACATCACAAAATATGGGGAGATAAGTCATGACGTTTTCACTCAAATGGGAAACCTATCTCAAAACTGAAATGATGACCCTGCATATCGGCAGATAGACCCGGTAAATATTGCAGTTGCGGGATATGATTGCTGGCCAAATGATAAAAACCATTGCATGTCGCCTTTAAAGATTACTCACAAATCCCGTGCGTCAAAGAATAAACTTCATCAAAATGCGTATAAAAAAGGGTTGTTGGTGTTAAAGATGATATTAGGGAATCCAGGTCATGAAAATACTGCAGAAAAGTAGTCATTGACTAAATCACTGACTAAAATAACCTGAAATACTGACATACTGAGTAGGCCTACTAACTGGTGAAACTTTCGGCATATTGAAAAAAGACCACGTGTGAACAGAAAACTTGTTTCCTCAAATATAATTTACCAGTCCTGCACAGGAGATAGGTGCAATTACCCTAGCACCCGTCTGCGCCTGCAATATTTAATTGACTGGTGCTAAAAAAAATGTTTTTTACCCTGTGCCAATGCATTCTCTTATATATGCGAGTCGACCATAGGTCGCCTCGCATATATAAGAGAATGCATTGGCCTAACAATTTTTTATCATGTTTTTTAAATAAATGTTTCTTAAAATTTTTAGGACATAAAATAAAAAACATCCATTACCCTGCAGGGAGCCCCACGCATATATAGTAGCATATAGAAGAGTGTTGTCTGCT
The DNA here is from genome assembly GCA_032622095.1 of Siphonodentalium dalli. Classification (NCBI taxonomy): domain Eukaryota; kingdom Metazoa; phylum Mollusca; class Scaphopoda; order Gadilida; family Siphonodentaliidae; genus Siphonodentalium; species Siphonodentalium dalli. Next base: position 24,619,771 of record CP136064.1, read on the forward strand.
CATGTTTGTCTGGGGCTCTGTATGGGTGAAATTATAAAATTGAACGTGTGCACTGTAATCATTGAACCAATAAGGCAATAATGAAATATTTATTATTTTGTGCAACTTGAGCCCGTATTCTGAATTACGGGAGCAAATAGTTGCTCTCGCTGTCTTTTACTCATGGAAAGGTCTAATGAAATGTTTATAAAATGTATTCATTCTTATTCAGCTGAGGAGGAGTTAAAACAGATGACAGGTCCGAGTACGAGGGAACAGTGGCTGTACTGGCAGAGTAAATCAGAGAGCCATAGAAACCGATCGGCAACGCAAACTGAGCTTCAGAAACTACTAACAGCTGATCAGGTGAATATAAAAACCGATTCAACACACCTAAATCTTTATTCTCATAAATAAAAGTCAAAGTTGTCATGACGAATGTGCTTAATTGCCATTATATGGGAGGTATTGGGGCTTTCATTGCATAGAAAATAGAATATCTATGAATGGCAGTCCTTCGATTATGAGACGCACAATTGCTCTTGCCCGGCATAGCGCACTTGGAATTTAAAAGTATCATGCAAAAAGATCCGTACCGCATGATCTTGGTTAAGTTTACTCAATGATTTAATAGAATGCAAAACAGTAATGGTTGGGATGACAACGATCATCGTAGGAGTCATAGCATCAAAGATTATACACTGGAGTGTTTTTTAACCCATAATGGTCTGCGTACTGTTCAATGTGTGTGTGTGTCGCAGGCAATCAATTAGATTATCAATACAATCAAAGAGACAACATTGTTAAAACAATCAAATATATTATGTCATCATTCTGGTAAGCATGGGGTAATAGTTCCGTGTTACAATGGAACAGACACCAGTCCTACTCCTTATGATTAGGAAAGAGTAAACAGTATGGATTACCAATTTGCTATCGGCTAGGGAATATATTCCCTTGAGTCAGCGGTGTACAAAACGATCACAGAAAGGAAATTTTTGTTGAAGTAAACCAATGATAAACATTTTTTTGAAAATCTATTTTATTAAAATAGCACAAAGCATTATTTGAGTGTATTAAACTATTATATACATGTTTACATGCACATGCATCGGTTATAACTTATATTTCCCATTAGGTGCACCAAAGCAAAATTGTGTGCCTGGATCCAAAATCAGGCACACAATAAACTGCGCACCAGTGTTTTTCAAAATCAAAGGACTGTGAATGAATTGCAGTCTTCTAAATGCCTCAGCGGTATTGCCTGTATTCCAATTTCAACGCACCAGTAACACACCAATGCAACAGATTCCTTCAATCTTTCTTCAGAATCATAAAGCGTTGCTGGCATAAGACGAATTAAAGCTTAAAATCTTTCTTCAGAATCATAAAGTGGCACAAGACGAATTAACGCTTAAATCATTCTTCAGAATCATAAAGCGGCACAAGTTGAATTAACGCTTATATCTTTCTTCAGAATCATAAAGCGGCACTGGCACATGACGAATTAACGACTGTCAAGAGAAATCTGCACACGAATGGTACTGATGTTGAAACTGAGTTTGTAAGTAAAACTGTAATACGACCTCATATAAACCTACATACAAAGTTGAAACAAACATGCTGTGACTAGTGATGTGTGGTTTTTAGAGGTGCCACGGTTATTGATTTTGATAATCGATAATTGGTTGTCAATAATCGACTATAATTGATTAATCGTACCTAATATTAATAACATCAGTGGAAGTATTCGGTAATATGGCCTATTGGCTGGGTGCTGGTTAACTGCTATCGCTGCTTGTTTGAGACATCGGCTGATGTAATTTTTATGTTAATAAAGTGCATCATAAACCACCGGTAATGATTAATGAGCACAATGTATGCAATATGAGCACAGTTCTCGGCGATGTCATGGTTATAATATTTGTGAGTTCATTGGAGTGAAAGTAGCGATTAATTTAATAGCCAAACATACAATCAATATAAAAGTAGGAATGCACGATGGACCGACGGTGGTTCCTAAAAAAAGAATCTAATGTTACGGAAACTATAAGTTTCAGCAAACTTCCAGAGCGTGGATAACAATCACAAAGATTTGATAATAGTCAATTTCATTCAGCAGTCACAATAAACGATAGCCTATACTAGTAACATCTAAGTATACTTATACAAACAAAGTATACTTGCTGCAATTGACACCGCAGATAATATTGCTGATTTCGAGAGAATGTCAATCAACTCCCCTTTGGTCCAATGAGATTCAAGGGCGAGTGCATTCAGTTCACTGACAGTCAACCCATTTCAAAGACATAGTGCCGCCTTTCTTGTAGAAATATACACCAACGTCGGCATAAGTTCAAAGCTGCAGTGCCACCAATTTGAAGAATATACAACGACCCGAAGAGTAACCATGTCGCATCATCAAATGAACTGCCGACTGTTTGCAACATATATTAGAAGTACTCATGTTGTCGGAATCTCTTTGATACATGATCAAAGGTTGTTAACCCCTCGGTTGTAGATTAAACTGTGTAAAACGATCATGGTATTAAACAATAACCGGCATTTTCCAATGTCCGAAATAAATAACGCAGATTAATCAACGACGGAAATGGTAATCGATTATCGGCTTTATCAACGGTTCATCAATTATACGATTAATCGTGGCACCCCTAGTGGTTTTACAGTTTCTCGGTTTTCTTTCAAAACCAAACCGTAACCGATATATTCTATAAAACCTTTTCTTCCGGTTTCAATTAACCAACACCTCTAGTCGTTTTTCCAAGACATGTGGTTAAAATGCGCTTTTGTCAGCTGCTATTTGCCATCTAATCTAATATATAGCAGTTTCAATTTGGAACATTTGGGTGTATGGACAATAATGGCACATACTATGGAAATCACTGGAAAGTGGCTGAAAATATTAGGCCATAACAATGTATATTATACCATCTGCACTGTGCATATAGTTATTGAGTAAAACCATAGCCGAAATCAAAACCTGTTTTTTCTACAAAAACCAGACCGAAACCGAAATGAAATTTCAAAATCACCAGCTGTCACTCAGACCTAAAATTATTGATTGATCATTGAATTCATCGTTTTTGATTGGCTAGTGGCTGCATGCAATGATGAGTTTGCTGGATATGTTTTTAATATATTTGGGCTATGACAATTATTAGTTTCAATTTCATTTCTTTGCAGTAGTTTGCATGATTTTTGTTGAGTTCTCTAGGTACTCGTGTACTAAGGCTGAAATGGTCACTGTCAACCCCTTTCGTTCAGTTGGGTACCCAGCTTTTTAAAATTTACAGTTGGGTACCCAGCTTTTATAAAAATTTACAGTTGGGTACCCAGCTTTATGAAATCTCGCCAATGTTACACGTGACCTTTAATTCAACATGGCCGACAGCATTTGTAGCTTTTCTGTGCTCCAGGGGTTGGTTGGCAATTATCGCAATACGATAGGGGAACACTTCAGTACAGCAGTCGATCTGCAGGATCTACAATTCTTTTCCGCTGTTAATATATTTCAAGCATCGTAAACTTAACAGGTTCATTTGGAGAAAAAAAAAACGCCAAGCAAATAATTAATAAATCACGTTCTGTGTGAGATTTCATAAAGCTGGGTACCCAACTGTAAATTTTATAAAAGCTGGGTACCCAACTGTAAATTTTAAAAAGCTGGGTACCCAACTGAACGAAAGGGGGGTGACAGTGACCATTTCAGCTGTACTAAGGGTTAGCAGTATGGTTATTGGCAGGGCAATCCTACCCGAATCCTGTCCCTAACAACATCAATATTCCCTATTTAATCACAGGAAGTATCAAATTGTTTTCATGTACAATTTTAGGCATGCAGTATCTAGGCGTGGTCATATCACTCAATGCTGCTTTCATTTTTTGTGGTGGAAAGTAATTAAGAAATTTAAGTTATCGAGAAATAACCGTAATGGCTAAATATGTGCCAACCAATTGTTTTATAGCATTCTGTGGATTGACAGCTTATTGTTAAAATTTTTGCAGATAAAAGAAACGTGGTACCATGTATTCAGAAAACATTTCTTCTACAACTCACTCAATAAAGCTAAAGAATGTCGGAAGGGATTTTACTATTATCAGAGGGGATTCGCTGATACTGGGGTAAGTTTGAAGGGTTTCACACAAAATTAGTCTTAACATTCAAATTATCTATATAATATTATTATATGACAAGGTTCCTAACATGAAATGGAGAATTTCACATGTCCCCAAAACCATGGCCTGAAATGCAGCACTACACGAAGATAAAAAATAATGACCAAACCAGTTATATTTCTTGAATACGTTCCTTAATTTTGGTATATGAGTAAACTATGTACAGCTAGGGACAGTAGAGATGTCTTCCATGAAAGCATCGGATACCAATTGGGGATCACGCTGTCATATGCCAAATTGATCAATGGCCAATTTTGTTCGAAAATGTCAAAAAAAAAATTCATTTGGCCAAAGTTTTTTTTACCCCAAAATCGGAAATCCAATTAAAAAATTCAAATTTGTTTTGTAACGAGAGCGACATGGGCATAAATTTATAGTATGATCATCTACTAATTGATTAGGTGATACAGCTTAATGGGTAACAAAAGGAACTAATGTCAGTGCACTATTAAATAAATGGCAACCAAATGCAATAAAACAGTAATGCATCCTTTGTCTGTTATAAGGCTGAATTGTAGATGTTGGGTAGTGCTATATTGTAAAGTAACAATGGTGGAATCAAAGAAGTCTAGGAATAGTATTATAAGTTAGTGTCTCCAGTTGTCTGGTATAACATAGTACCAGGCGAGGTGGCCAATACCACCTGATGTGAAGAGGAGGGTGGTATTGGGCCCGCCGAATCTGGTACCACACTATACCAGCCAACTGGAGGCACTGTAACATATTTACAATGTCGACAATTGATAACAAAAATTATCACCAGTGCATAATTTTGTGTGTAAATGCTAACGCTGTAAATAAAACACCCCAAACTGGTGGTTCTGCATTAAATCTGATAACATATTCGGGTTTATCAGATGGGTATGAGGTATATATATACCTGAGTATGTATATACCAAAGGTATATACATACTCAGGAAATAGCAATCAATAATACAACCCACTCCCAACATCTATAGTATGAAGTGGACAAAAATAGATAACCCAAAGTTTGTTTTCCCAATCAAAGTTGTTTCATTATCACTTGCACCACAAACATGTGCAATCTTTATTATTTCAGTCATGTAAGATTCATTGACAAGTTAGTTGTCGTTTTCAATGAAAGGAACACATATGACATCAGAATTGTGTACTTGGTCTGCTACTCTATATAGTATAGTGGAAATTAACATGGGACAGGCAGAGTTATTATACCCCCACTTTCGAAGAAAATGGGGGGTATACTGGATTGACTGCGTCTGTCCGTCACACTTTCTCCCTCCGTGCGTCCGTGCGTCCGTCGAGCCGTCCGTCCGACCTCATAACTCGAACAACTATGAACCGATTTCAATATTTTTTTGTATGCAATCTCCTTAGGACCGCCTCTCCGCATGATGCTAATTGCAGTGCGGCCCGACTTTCTTTTTTTAAGTTACGCCTTACTTTTCGACTTATTTTGACTTCGAAAATTCTGTCCGACTTAATAACGTCAACAAATATGAACCGATTTCAATAAATTTTGGTATACATGCTTCTCACAACACCCTCTCTACATGGTGCGGCTCAGGGTTGGCTCGGACTGTTTTTCCTAACATTTCACTTCATTTTCGACTTATTTTTACTTAGAAAATTTGGGGATTTTTTTTTTGTGGATGCTATCACACTCGACAAAAGCCATCTTAGATGTTAAGGTTGCGTTTCATTTTCTACCCTTTTTTGGGTTTCTGCAATCATTCGAAAAAATATGAACCAATTTGAATATTTTGTTCTGTACAAGCTTCTTGCGACACCATATCGATATTATTAATCCAAATTTTTCTTTAAAGTTAAAATTCTTTTTTGTTGGATTTACGGATAATGCGGGTAGAATTTGCCACGGTGGGGGTATGCTAGCACGCGAGTGCACACCTCTTGTTCTGATTTGTGATGGCAAAGTCGTTTTGCTTGTGTAATGTATTGTGGATTACAATATCCATTTTATATGGATGATACAGTTATTTAGCACTGGAAATCCTGACTGGCGGTTGAGAACATTCCTTTTATTATTTGTTACTTCTGTTCGGGGCGGCTGTTCTGATGGATAAGGGATAACACATGCAAGCGGGAATATGGTGTATATTTAAAATGTGGTTACTAGCATGGTATGAGAAACGACTTCCGGTTTAGTGACCTGCTATAGTCTCATACCAGGTGATTAATTCTGGTCGCTGATTGGTCAATTTGAATTGGAGACATGGTAATAGAAGGTATGGACATAATTATAATGTTAGATGTTAAATAAAACAAAAATAATCATTAATTGTGAGACCAGAAATTGAGGATATAAATTGGCCAAAGTTTTTTTAATTTGGCCAAAAAAATCATAATTGGCCCAGTGTGAACTCTGTTTATGATTTTAATTATGAATGTAGAGACCACACAAAAAAGTGGTTGAAAGAGAATTTTGGGCTATCGTGCTTCGAGTCAAAGAAACGAATGTGACATTGTGTATTTGGAAAGAAGAGACGTTCTACTTCAGAAAAACATTAAGCAAGTTCACTTACGTGTCTTCGCTTCCAAATGCATGCCCCTTCAAATATATGTAAATACAACTTATTTTTCCAGAACGTCTACATGATGAACAATTGCGCACGCCAAATCAGAGAGGTATTCCTGAAGACACATTGGGTTACACAGTGTAACAGGATATTGATTTTGCATGACTTAACCCTTTACCCAACAGAAGGGCCCTGTGCCAATGCATTCTCTTATATATGCGAGTCGACCATAGGTCGCCTCGCATATATAAGAGAATGCATTGGCTTAACACATTAAAAATTCTAAAATTGTTAAAGAATGTAAGAAAAAATGGTAAAAAGTGTTAAAAAAAGATTTTTTTTAGGCCAATGCATTCTCTTATATATGCGAGGCGACCTATGGTCGACTCGCATATATAAGAGAATGCATTGGCACAGGGCTAACTGTAATTATCACAATGTGGTCAAGGAGCCGGTTCCAATGATATCCATATTTGTATGGTTCTATTGAGACAGACCGAAGATATTTTAGGCTGTTGAAGCTTTATTTGGCCGGTTCTGGCCGGTTTGTTGGGTAAAGGGTTAATGGAACCCAGTTAATATCAGCTCAAATTTAATGAAACCTAGTTAATATGAGCTGAGAGAATACAATGGCCAACAATATTCACCTTGTCCTCGCTAGCCACCGCATTCTCTTTATAGGAGACTCACATATATAAGAGAATGGACTGGCATAGGATCTGCACCAGCACAGCTCCCTTCATGAAAGGGTTACTGAAACCCAGTTAATTTCAGCTAAAATTTAATGAAATCTGTTTAATTTCAGCTGGAATGTAATGATGTAGTGCTCTTCTGGAGGTTACACAGAATGCTGAAAGTTACAAGCAATGCCTTACGACAACAAGTTGTCAACAATGAAGGTGCGTAAGACAGATGTAATTGTCACCAAAAAAATCCACAATGCGATTCAATCACTGATTATTTTAGTGTAAGGCTATGGTGCTTTTCAGCTATAACATGATAATTACATTATAGAGAGCAGTGAACATTGAGGAATTTCATCATAGCAACATGTGAGATCACATCAACATGTATATGTTTTTATAAAGTCTTATATATTTTTTTAACCAAATCAAAATTATAAAAAAAAAACACATCATTTGTAATGTTCCAAATATTTAACAATATATCCAAATAAAAATAACTTTCAAGTTAACCCTTTACCCAACAAACCGGCCAAAACCGGCCAAATAAAGCTTCAACAGCCTAAAATATCTTCGGTCTGTCTCAATAGAACCATACAAATATGGATATCATTGGAACCGGCTCCTTGACCACATTGTGATAGTTACAGTTATGCCCTGTGCCAATGCATTCTCTTATATATGCGAGTCGACCATAGGTCGCCTCGCATATATAAGAGAATGCATTGGCCTAAAAAAAAAAAAAAATTTAACACTTTTTACCATTTTTTCTTACATTCTTTAACAATTTTATAATTTTTAATGTGTTAAGCCAATGCATTCTCTTATATATGCGAGGCGACCTATGGTCGACTCGCATATATAAGAGAATGCATTGGCACAGGGCCGTTCTGTTGGGTAAAGGGTTAATAGTTTTCATTCAATGATCTTCAGCCTGTATTAAATTATATGATCTCTTCTAGTTTAACTTAAAGTCTGTACTAAATATTGTGTATCTCTTCCGGGCCACAAATTACAACAACAACAACAACATAAGTTTTATAAATCTTTATCTCAAGATTACGAATAGCTCTTATTGTGAATAAAATACAAATAAACCTGAAAATTGTCACAGGGTTCTCACAGGGTTCTCGCAAAGTTTTAATTGACACAGGGTTTTAATTGGCATGGGTTTTTAATTGGCACAGGATTTTAATTGGCACAGTGTTTTCGCAAAGTTTCAGGAAGCTACAGTTTTGGTTAATCGCCACATGAATGTAGCCGATCCTGTATATATTTAGAGCCGCACTATGTTTTGAGTGATTCATCATCACATGAGAGGAGGCTTGTACCATCTAGTAGAGTGGGGTAATCTCAAACCAACACGAGTGCGCCTTTATTACTTGTAAGTAATCTTTAGCCAACTTAATTACACGATGTGTCTCTAGTGAGAATCTTTGATCGCCCTGCAGAAAATTGTCGAAAATTACCACACTGTTCTTCAGGATGTTATTAACCCTTCAATGTCTGGAGCTTCCTGAAGATTTGCGAAAATAATGTACCAATGCATTCTCTTATATATGCGAGTCTCGCATAGCGAGCCTTGCATATATAAAAGAATACATTGGCCTAACAATATTTACCTTGACCTTGTAAGCCAGTGCATTCTCTTATATATGCGAGTCTCCCTACATAGTTTAATATTTAACCCACAGGGAGCCTCACACAGATGGAAGCATGCACTACACAGTGTCATCTGCTCCAGTCTATGTGGGGCTCTCTATGGGGGGGGGGTGCATGCTCCGATCATGAAAAGGTTAAGAATACAACAATGGATATGTAATAAAATTACTTACTTTATTATTCGGTTCATTCTTTATAACCCGTTCCAAGTTTTTAACTTGTTGTCCATTCGTTTCTGATTTGGGAAACGGCACATAATTACTAAATTATTAACGGAGTGGCAATTTCAATCATTTTCACTTGATTATATTTGACAAATATTCTTGTTTCTTTGTTGAGAGTTGTGGGAAGATTTCCCATGTGCTTCCGGTCACAACACATGGTCTGATACAGTATTATTATTATCGAACTGTCTATATATACGTCCAAATAAAACCATTTTTGGCATGTTACGATCTGGTGTGTTACGGGAGTTAAAGATGTTTGTCCAATTGCTAATGTTGTCTCTGTTCACATGGTTCTAGAATGTAAACTTGTATTAATACCATAAACGCATATTTCATTTGGCATTTATTTTGAACTTTCGACCAGATGATAACAAATTGGAATGGTTTATGTTTGAAATTGCCACTCACAATTTGTTTCATGTTGACAATTTAGCAATATATTTCAACAACAACATAAGTTTTATAAATCCCGATCTCAAGACTACGGATAGCTCTTATTGTGAACAAAATACATATAAACTGGAAAGTTGGCACAGGGTTTTAATTGGCACAGGGTATTCGCAAAGTTTTAGGAAGCTCCAGTCTTAGTTAATGAGCCTCACACAGATGGAAGCATGCTCCCATCATGAAAGGGTTATGAATATAACGGATATGCAATAAAGTTACTTATTTCTTTTGTCGCTGTAGCTCGAAGATTAGAGCGGATCATAAAAGAAGCATTGGATGACATAGGGGAGGATAAACATACTCTAGAGAAGTTACTTACGGGTCGGAGAGTGCAGTTAGCTGAGGAACTGAGTAAGTTAAATCCTACAAATCACATATAGACAATTCAGAGATATTAGTTCACTCAAGCACACATTATGTGGCATGCATTTCAGTCACGTTACCGTGATTGGCAGTCCGATTCTCATCACAGGGACATACCTAATCCCCGACACCACGTGCCGCCCTGGAAATCAGCCTCCCCTTTACACTTATCACTGACATTACATGCCGCCCTGGAAATCAGCCTTCCCTTTAAACTGATCCCAAACACCATGTGCCGCCCTGGAACTCAGCCTCCCCTTTACACTGATTTCTAACAGACACAACATGTAGTGCTGGGACGGTTGGGGTTTTTTCCTAACTGGTTAACCACGGGCATTAACCTAACCATAACCGTGACCAGCATTACCCTAAGTATGAGATTGAATACACTGGTCACGATATCGGCAAAACAAGTGTTCATTACGCATCCCGGAAACGTTGATATACATGCGATCACAAACGATGTCTTGGTCGTACAATGCGTTCCCCTACGGCGATCAAATAGTGGTAAATGTGTATAAATTAATTCAGTTTTGAGCTCAAACAAACTAAAATATAATATATATCAGTGGTGCGCTAGTATATCGATGTTTACGGGAGTTCCGCACCGCATAAATAACGCTTGCTTGCAAAACCTTCAGCGACGAAATATAGTTCCTCCCTCGTGTATTATATCCCGGGCACGATTAGCCCAAACAAGGTACTGAAGGTAGGTATACTGTTGTTTAGTAATGTTTATTAGTGTTTGGGTATAGGCAGGTATGTATAAATCACAGTGGCTACACGATGTTACTTCAATTATTTAATAAACAAATTCAAACAAAATTATATCGTCGTGATTCATTACGCAAGCCCCAGCGAGTGTTTAGGAAATAAAGTTATCGAACACATCACTAGATATAATCTGAGTTCCCACTCCCAGTAGGCCTATGTGTTTTTTCTGGATGTGCGACTTCATATTGGATGTTGATCCAGAATAAACGAATCGCGTTCGGCAGGCCTTGCATATATACCACCCATTTCTTCTTCTTCTTTTTTTCATCATCTTCAATTAGGACTATATGTCCCCAAACATTCGATTTCTGTTTTTGTAGGTCTTCTGTCATCGCTTTGAGATGAACTAATGGTAATGACAAGGGGGGCAATTTCAAGAAAACAGACATACTATCGATGACGTAGTAAAAGTCTAGACTTGATTGCTTTGTTGTATGCCGCGGTGCGCGTGCAGCCGTAACGTCATGTAATGCTGCCAAAGGAAATTGGCATTGAATGTGTAGCAAGTGATTCACAGACTGACACAGAGTGTAGTTGTTGGTTTCATGTCCAGAAAAGCTGCTGGTGATCAAACAGGCATGTGTTGTGGGGTATATGAATACACAATCAACTGTCCAAATCGCTTCTAAGCGGCTTCTTATTACTTACTCTCGTTACTTAAACTTCCGTAAATGATTTCGGCAACATTTACACGGAGTACTACGATGATAGTACGATCGTTATCAATATTACGGTTATCCGGTTGTGGCCTCCTCCAACCGGTTGATACGCGTAACCGAACCGTAACCGGTTATCCGGACAACCGTCCCAGCACTAACAACATGCCGCCCTGGAAATCAGCCTTCCATTTAAACTGATCCCCAACACCACGTGCCGCCCTGGAACTCAGCATCCCCTTTACACTGATCCCTGACACAACGTGCCGCCCTGGAACTTGCCTCACCTTTACACTTATCTCATCTTTTATTTACAGAAAGAGTGCGACAAATCCAAGACAAGCTGGAGGAATTCGTTCAAGCGCTTAACAAAGAGAAGTGAACGCAGACAATCAATCTAGTATGACTGACTGAGCTGACTGACTTGCTTAACAAAGAGAAACGATCCATGCTATGTGACTGACTGACTCATATGGCATTGAATATTTATTCTGTGAATGAATCGAGGTCATATCCACATGGATCAATCATTGTATTCAAGCCTGAGTATATGGTGCCTGTCATTTGCAGAATGAGGTCCCCAGGGGGTGAATTTAGTGACGCATTCCTGCATAGCGGGCTAGCATCTCCAAATTTGCCCTCTGGGGACCTCATTCTGCATGGCCTCATCTGCTATGGGAGAGACTCAGATTGAAGTTCCCAAATGGTGAATAGTGTGATGTACACCCATTGGGAACCTCGATTATGCAATGTGTCGTCTGCAAATTTGGGGATATGGAGAAACTAAACTAAGAAATAGAATTTATGTGAAGAAGGTTTCTCTAGAAATTTGATAATAATGACTTTCCAGAGAAGATAAGCAGAATGAGGTCCCCAGAGGGTGAATCTGGTGATGCTAGATACTAGCCTGCTATGCTCGTGCCCTGGCTCATGAGTGTAGTGCATGTACAATTATTGCAGCAAGAAGATAAACAAAATGCATCTATATGTTGGGTTTCCTGAGTATGCTAATTCGAATGACTTTACAAGAGGCTGAACTTGCCGCTGAAGGGCATTAGGGATATAATTGTATTAGTTGTTTGAAAAGCATTGTGATAATTTGTGACGATTATGACTGTCCGTCGATCCCATAATTATTATGGTCATGTGAAGAGATTGGTTTAAGAAAATTAGTTCTTGAAAACATTAAATAGGCTTAATTATATCATATGTTGCCTATTTATTTCTTCGCTTGTTCCATTTGTGTCAATTTATTTGATTTCCTGAAACATTTTCAAAGATTTTCTGTAGTAATCTATAATAAATCATCCATCATAAACAATTTGCATCCACTGTGTGTCTAACCCATAGAGAGCCCCACATAGAGTGGAGCAGACGACACTCCATAGTGTGTGCTTCCATCTGTGTGGGTTAAACATTAAACTTTATCAGTGAGGTTTGAGATGGATGTCTTAGATTACTGACCAAGCCTGCAAATAGAGTGTCTGTCATTTGCAGAATGAGGTCCCCGAAGGGTGAATTTAGTCATGTTATCCAACACAGCAGGCTAGCATCACCAAATTCACCATCTAGGGACCTCATCCATAAGTGATACACAAAAGGTCCAGTTCATGTTCGATAAAATTTCACATCTATGTATGATGAGGCCATGCAAAATCAATTTCCTGTTTCTCGGCCCGTGCACATGGTTTTCATACAAATAAACGCGGAATTGAGATTGACAGACCCTCTTAAAGATGCATAATCCGAATTAGTATTTCCTTGGCTTCGGGGGTAAAAATATTTGATTCGTGTCAAGGAACCCACCCATCAAAGCTCAGTGATCAGATATCGATTTTTTGCTCCACGCATGTAATCTTTTTATTCGTTTCCAGACTGCAATCTCAGTAAACAAGAGGCCGATCATGATCAGCAGATGTTTAACCCATCTCTTGCATCGGTTATAACCTGATTGTTTGTGACTGCAATCTCAGTAAAAAAAAATGCATCGGCCATACTTGATTGTGAGATTTTTGCCATAATAAATCACATGGAATCTGTCAACTAACTTTTTTACGAAAATCTGTTATTATACAGGCCACAGTCAACTGAAATTAAACCCAGAACTAGCCGATGTGGAAGTGAAATAGTTCGTTGGCATGGTCCCCAGAAATAAATAATAAAATTCAAATACGCGTGTTTAATTTTGTGTGGCCTCATGTGAACCAACCATGCTGACCCCTTCAATGCTTCCATTTATTGTCAGGCAAAATAAATAAAGAATATGTGTTCTCAGGCACCTCCACTCAGGCACCTCCCTCATCACTCAGGCACCTCCCTCGTCACTCAGGCACCTCCCTCAATACTGAATATTTCTTTGAAAGAAAATAAAAAAATTTGATCTTTAAAGATTAATGAATTTGTTTGGTTTCTGGAGTATGTTTTCAAGATTTTGAGGAAATATAAAACCAAATAACCTCCCTCCCTCATCTCCAAATCGAGATCTAATTGCCTGAGAACACAGATATTTTATTTGAATGGCCTTTTTCCTGCTGATTAGTGAATCTTATCTTAATGTGCGGGAATGATGTAGTAGTGCTATTTGTATGATTTTGTTGTTTAATATGTGCTCATTAATAAATTGTTTTACTAAAGACTAGCCGTGCTGATGATCTCAATGACCAACCAATAGTTAGCGATTATACTTTCATATAGATATTTTTAAAACCATCCTACCTGGCTGAATTGGTCGCACAATATGAACTGCCCTATCCTCTACGGTCTGGAATGTGTGCTATCTTGTACTGAACCCCGTGACCTCAACACTTGCGGTGATCAGGCATTTCTGCAAATTTTCAAAACATTTCTCCTAATTGTCAAAACAAATCTCCAAGAAATGCAAGCTGCAGGCTGTGCCGATGGATTCAAATTTGAAATCCAAGATGGGAATGATGTAGTAGTGCTATTTGTATGATTTTGTTGTTTAATATGTGCTCATTAATAAATTGTTTTACTAAAGACTAGCCGTGCTGATGATCTCAATGACCAACCAATAGTTAGCGATTATACTTTCATATAGATATTTTTAAAACCATCCTACCTGGCTGAATTGGTCGCACAATATGAACTGCCCTATCCTCTACGGTCTGGAATGTGTGCTATCTTGTACTGAACCCCGTGACCTCAACACTTGCGGTGATCAGGCATTTCTGCAAATTTTCAAAACATTTCTCCTAATTGTCAAAACAAATCTCCAAGAAATGCAAGCTGCAGGCTGTGCCGATGGATTCAAATTTGAAATCCAAGATGGCTGCGGGCGGCCATATTTTTTTCTACAAATTTAGGAAAAAATCAATGGCTCCCATCTAGAGGTCACCCGAAGATCCATATATTTGAGGATGATCGTATAAAGTTTGGTGACTATTGGATGTGCTGAACGATTTAGTCATGCAAAGAGTAAAATCCAAGATGGCTGCTGTCAGCCATGTTTTTTTAACAAATTTCTGAGATAATTGATAGCTCGCATCTAAGGTCACCATGAAGATCGATATGAAGTTTGATGGCGATCAGGTGAGGGATGTATTCTGTAGGGTGTGTGCCAAAGGATTTAATCATGCAAAGAGTAAAATTCAAGATGGCTGCGTTTTTCATTGAAAATTGCTAAAATTTGATAGCTCCAATCTAGAGATGATTCTGAAAATTTTCAAAACATTTCTCCAATAAATGCAGACTGCGCCGATGGATTCAAATTTGACATCCAAAATAGCTGCTGGAGGCCATGTTTTTTAACGAAATTCTGAAAAAATCCATATGAAGTTTGGTGATGGTCGGATGAAGGATATGGAGGTGAGCCAAAGGAAAATTTTGATGGATGGACCAATGCCAACACATGGCAGCTCGCATGACTTGGTCAATTTTAGCTAAAAAGTGGGGCAAATAAATTACATCTCATGGAAAATTCTACTCATTTTAGCTGGGAAACACACATACAAGCTTTGGTTAAAATCAAACAAGCAGTCGCAGACGGCGGTATCCCCTGCCGAAATGTGCAGTTGGGGAAGTGCATTCTAAATAATGTTTGCGTTCTCAGTATGTGCTAAACAAGAGGTGGGATTTTGTCTTGCGAACTCATTTTAGGACTGACATTTGTGGAAATTAGCCATGTGACGTCATCCATTTGCACAAGTCCAATAACTCTGCTGAAAATATCCCGCCAGACCTGGTTTGCGAACTCGTTCTAGATACTGGTCATGTGAACTCATATACCAAAAATCTTTGAAATCCATTGACATTTGTGGAAATGAGCCCTGTGACATCTATTTGCTATTTGGTAAATTCAACAAAAATAATAAACAAAGTCCAATAACTCCGGTAAAAATACCGGCCGGACCTGGCTTGCGAACTCATTCTAGGTAATGGTCATGTGAACTCATATACCAAATATCTTTGAAATCCGTTGACATTTGTTCAAGTTATAACTCTTACAAATTCGGGACAGACGGATGGAACCCATTGCTATATCCCCTGCAAATTTTCAATTTGGCGGGGGATAATAATCCAAACAGGAGTTATCGGTCAGAAACTAAAGTGTTATGATATTGGTCAAATTCAAAAGTCGAAAAATGGCCGTAACTCGTGTCAAAATAATTAGACGGAACCCATATTTGAACTTTGCCTGTATTTTTTAGCTGGGAAATACACATACCAACTTTGGTTCAGATCAAATAATCCAAACTAGAGTTATCGATCGAAAACCAAAAATGTTAATGACGGATGGACTGATTACATACAATAACCTTTTTTCAAAAGGGGCATATAAAAAATTTACCTAACCCCACTCTTTGCCATAAAACAGAACACTTTCTTTCTAATGATTTAATGTGAAATAAAAATAATTCAATGTTGAGTTCACTCCTTAATTCTTGATGGAACAGAATAGGTGTTAAAACAATAGCTGCCATATTATAAGGCCAAATGACTCAAAATTCTGGGTTCTCAGCTCCTACCTCATCACTGAATTTTTTTTAAACCTCTTCAAAACATTTTTACACTATTTTCAGAGAAACATTGGATTTGAACAACACAAATTAATTTTTGGTTTGTTTCTGGAATATGTTTTCAAGATTTTGAGAAAAAATAAACAGCCTCCCTCATCTCAAAATTTAGATCTAATTGCCAGAGAAGGGAAGTAACTCGAATTGCCTGAGAACACAGATATTTTATTTTAATGGCATAAGTGATCTTTGATGGAACCAAGAATTCTTGAGGCCAAAGATATCTCTTTAAATGAGAATGAGGTCCCCAGAGGGTGAAGTTAGTGATGCTAGCCCACTGCGGGATAACATCACTAAATTCACCCTCTGGGAACCTCATTCTGCAAATGACAGATATTTCAAGGCTTGGTCTAAAAAACAGAACCTTATTTACTGAAGGAGCTTCTCTCACTGAAAAATAACTGTTCCCAAATTATTTTTCATAAACTGGGACAGAAAATGTGGCTATGTTTAGAACATTAAACTGTTCAGGTGTAACATGTGCATATTTAAAAGATATGGATGGCCTTCGCGATTGGTATTGCTGTTAAAACAGTCACATATCCTTTAAAAATGCTATAAACAAACAATATTAAAATAGAGATTTTGTTCTTATACCAATCATAAATATGGTGTAAATAGTATGTTATTATCAAGATCGTATGCCGTGTTAATAAACAAAAGTCATATTATGTTACAATACAGTATGTAAAGAGTGTGCATTAAGCAAAACACTCAACACCGGGGATTTTGGTGTTAAATGGGTGACCTTGAATCACTCTCACAAAAATTGCCACAGTGTTGAGTGTTTTGCTTTTTGCACTCTTTATGTGCTGTATATAAACATAAGTTTGGTTCACACAAAGTAGATAATATCACGTTGATACTATCATTATACTATAATATTAGTATATTCTTGAGGACATTTTCACAATTTGGTAACTTATTTCTAAATTAAAACCTATAACGAAGGCCATCCGTGCCTTTAATATAAATTGAGTGATCTTTGATTATTAATTATTTAATGAGTGATTCAGATCATAATGTACATACACATTTTTATCATATGACTCAATCATTATTTACGTTGGTTCATATCACCTTCCGATAATTTGATTGGTTTGTTGACAAAAAGTGTGTTTTGATTGGCTGAATGGCAGCCGGGACCGAGCCGTATCTCTAACTAAATGCAGGTCAAATTCGTGCGCGTCAATCAACGCGATGCCGAAATTCTCGCAATTATAATCTTGAAATATATAGTTTTGGACATTGTTATATGATAAATAGAATATGTAATTTGTATTTATCTAATAAACATACGATATAATGTCACAAACTGAGAACAGAATAGCGCACTATATCTTCGCGTGCATATTATTTCTGCTAGTTCACCAGGTGTAATTGGGCTTCCGGTGCAATGAAATGACGTCACATTAACCTTTTGCTGCCGATGTCATATAGCTATTTAGTGATTTGTGTGTGTTTTGGACATCATAATCAATTTATAGGTGTCATATGATAAATAGAATATGTAATTCGTGTTTCTCTCATATGATATTTATGAAACTCGTCACGAATTTTCAGTTTTCTCTCGCCGGAGGCTCGAGAAAACTGAAAATTCTTAGACTCGTTTCATAAATATCATATGAGAGAAACACTCATTTCATATCCTCTATATCCAGGTTAAATTTACTTTTTGCTTAGATTCTGGTGTTTTAAAATAACATGTTTGTAAAGAGAACTGCATGTTAAAGATGCGTGGTATTTGTTTCTCAACAATTTAGATTGTTGTAACTGGAGGTCTGGAACCTGTGCGTATCTTTAACACGGGTCCGGGAACATTTAAAAAAAATTATATTATTTTGCATCCAAGGCCATCCGTGTCTTTGAAGTGAGATAAGTGTATGTGAGTTTATACCCACATCAGCATTGTGAGTAATGGGTAATATCTGTGCTCGACCTAAAACGACATAGTATAAAACCATACAAAACGCAAGACATCTGAGAAATAATACCGACAATTATATACCAGGTCCAGGACATACTCCATTTAACTATTAAATATTAGTTATATTTAAATATAATCATGACTTGAATATGAATATTGCTGAATTATTAAAAGGGATAATCGAAAATCAAAATTCTCAAAAATGATTCGAAATCAGTGTCTTTCTAATTCGGTACCATGTTTGTTTTTGTCAAGAAATATCATGTCTCGATCGATGCAATTGGTTAAAAAAGGTTGCAAAATAAATTTTATCTGGCAACTGTTCATTTGCTGCTATATTATTAAAGATACACAATCCAATTTGTTGGTCCCCATATCATCAGATTCCAACAACATTTCTTAAAATGCCGCTTCAGTTATCAGAATTGATTAATTGCCAAAAATGAAATGCTAACCACTGTCAACTACAGTACAAAATTGCCCAAAATGTGTTATATATCAACGCAATTTGGTATCGAGAGTATGTCGGTCGGCATTCGTCAAATATTTGCCAGGCCACTAAATATTCGAGGTGGTGAAAAGTAAGATTTCAAAACTAGAAATATGATAACTCTGGGCTTTGATGGGTGGGTTCCTAAACTCAAATCTAATATATTTTACCCCCGAAGAAATAGTCATTTTTGGCGTTAAATCGGATTGTGTACATTTAAGAGTGTAGTTTGCACAAAACAGGTAAATGGTGGATTCAGCACTGTCTAATTCAACTATAATAGTTAAATTCAGGATGTGCCTGACATGGTTATATCAAACAGAAGTCGAAAAATAAAAACAATGAGCAAATGACCACCAGGCCCACACGTTCCAGCTTGTTAAAAGGTTACACTGGTGTAAATAGGGTTCGGAGTGACATCCAGCGGATGCGGGAGGAATATATAGGAGAGAATAAAATAGACACTGGGCCCTGATTGTTCAATAGCCTTGTGTGATTTTTGCTTTAAAAAATCATCACACCTCTTCCCTAGGTAAAATAGCCATTGGCACAGGAATTAACTCTTTGTAGAGAAGTTTGAATTTTTTGGTGTGGTCTAAAATATGACAGTATTTTTTAGTTCGGTTCTGACACAAGTTATGAAAGCACAAGATTTAAAGGCGAATTCCCTGCTAGATGGACATGATTCTTTTGCGTAAAAAGTTTCCCCAAATGTAAATTTTTCAGATTTAAAGAAAATTTTGGACCAAAAATTTATATTGCCAACAGTAAACGCTAAAACATTTACACCAGTGTAACGAAAACTGTCATGTTATTACTTCCCTTGAATTAGTGTTCAGATGACTTGGTTGCAGTGGTCTGTTATGATGCCACAATCTGTTATCTGCAAATAGTGTCATTTGCATAATGATGTCCCCTGTGCGGGATAGCATCACTAAATTCACCCTCTGGTGACCTCATTCTGCTTAGGCCTCATCTTCTGGGAAGTATCTATAGTCTCAAATTAACATTGTTTTTAGTTACTTTTACCCTTCTGGGAAGTTTCTATATCCCTTAAAATCCATAATCGAGGTGACAATGGGTGAACATCACCTACTTCAACTGGGGAACTTAAATCTTATCCTAGGTCTCCTATAGCAGTTGAGGCCTGAGCAGAATGAGGTTCCCAGAGGGTGAATTTGGTTATGCTAGCCCGCTGTGAGGGATAGCATCACTAAATTCACCTTCTGGTGACCTCATCCTACAAATGACTCACACAATATTTGCAGCCTTGGTTGTCTGAGTTAAACCTTTCACATGGGTGCGTTCCTTTCATACAGGTGCATTGCATTGTAATGCACAGCTTCTGATTGTTGCTGGTACGATATTGGAATAAATGCAATATTACAAATCAATCTATCTGTTATAAATGAATTCGACATTAATTCCAATATTTAACTTTTTATTGACACAAATACAAGCTAAATTTCATTCTTTCGCAGACTGTTGTTATCTTTATTCAAGAAATGTCATGACACATGTGCTTTATTACCATATAAGGCATGCATTAAGGCTTGAATTGTATTGAATATAGAATCTCTCCAGTGTGTGTATTAACGGATAACAGGTAAGATGCATTGCAGCCGTCTAAACGCCTTACGGTTAATCTATGTATTCCAACATACAATGCAACCGATTCGTCTGAACAATACTTCCTATTGTAGAACAAAATATTGAAAATGTTTCCTCGGTTATAGAAACACTCAACCACATTGGAATGTTGTTTATAACCAACAACAACACACAGGACTCTTAAGAGTTCTGTACCATAAATCCAGTCATTTATGGAACCATCTCCTTTATACTCAACAGAATATATGCAACAAATGAATGAATTTGAGTCATGGATTTGTGCAAAATACACTCAAGTGCTCTCTGAACGATGCAAATAACATAATTATAATGACTATTAATGAATATGATTTTATCACATAATTTGGCCATAAAAGCAGTTTCATAATTATCGGTAATAGACACGTTTAATATCAGCGCGTGCGATGACGTCACGGCGTTCTTCAAATAACTTGCGATCGCTGTAGTTTATGATTGTTGTTTTCGATGAATATTTCGTGTTGCTTCGGGTTTATTTGATCATGTGATAATAGGTATCTCACACTCGTCCTATTTTATACGTAATTTATCAACCTCGTCCTCTAAATTCTATTTGAGCCTCGGTAAACCTCGGCTCAAATCGAATTTAGTGAACTCGGTTGATAAATTCCGTATAAAATAGAAACTCATGTGAGATCCTCTATTTATGACTCCAGCCATATCATGTTTTTTGCATCGGTCAGAGAGCACTTGAGTGGATTTTTCAAAAATCCATGACTCAAATTCATTCATTTGTTGCATATATTCTATTGAGTACTAAAGTGGATTGTCCAATAAATGGCCGGATTTGGGTTACAGTACCCCCTTTAAAGCATAAAAAAAATACATATATAACAGGCCCCAGCTTTTGGGAGTTCTGTGTCACAGGCAGATTTGGATAAGTGGTCCTACTAATTATATCCCTTGGATAAGTGGTCTTGCTAATTACAACCCTTGATTGAGGTAGCAATTAACAATTTCCAGCAATTTTGACCAACCTGGGAGGGGGTACTGTGTACTTCAAATCTATGCTGAGCCATTATCTTTGGCACAAGTCCCATCAAGCATGTTTTAATTTCCACAGAAATTGTAGTTGTAATCATGTCTGTACTTAAGCTTCTTTGTAAAACTTGTCATTGAGTTATGCCCCTTGGTTTGTACACACAAAATGCTCAATTTTACCCATTTTTTGACTCAAATTGAGTCAGTAAATAAGCTTCTTCCACCTGATAGAGCTATGTTAGAGCTGAGAAAAAATAGAAAAAAAGTTATTGTATTAATTTGAAAAAAATGTCTTGCAAGCGCAGATGACAGAATTCAGGGGAAATATCGTGCTATTTTCCTGTAACCAATAACACAGAGTTGGCCTTCACTGAATACGAAAATCCAAATTGTTCTCTTTTTTTTGTTAACTTTCCCAGTTTTTTAAAATAATTAAACCTTCAAACCAGTAATGACACATTTAACACAGGCTACACTGACTGTTATGGCCCCAGATACTTATTTTTCTATTTTTTCAGACCTCCTACAACCCGATAAATCATGTACTGCAGCCATAAGTGAACCTGCTAATTTGCTGTGATGTTGGTGGGGCAAAACAATGATGTTGTGAAAAAGTACCGTCAGTCATTAATCTGAATGAATTGAAGAAAATCCTGTGTGTATGAAACATCCCATTGCTGGAATCCATAAAATGGAAGACAATTTACAACACTCGACCTGCATTTTCTCTGACACAAAGTGTGTTTTGCGAATAATATCACATAATTATGCTATGCTATTAGTATATTCTTGAGGAAATTATCATAACTTGATAAATGTTATTTCTGAATTATAACCTACAATGAAGGCCGCCTGTCCCTTTAAGATTATATTTGTCTTCTTGTAGTTGCATAACATGAGCATTTTTTTTGCACAATCTTGTGGAAATGGTACCAAAACAAAGAAAAGGCCCTTCATTTTTCTATTGTTTTTAAAACAATGGACCATTTTAAAAATATGGACGTTAGCTCATTCTGAGAAATTGAGCCACAAAATCTAATAAATTCCCATTGTTTAACCCTTTCAGTGCCAAGACCGATTTTTGTATCAACCCATATTTCCTTGATCATTTTTCAAATTTATTGATTATAATAACGTGATACATTGATGAAAAGAGCTCTCAGAGCTCTTTCCATCAATGTATTACATTATTATAATCAATAAATTTGAAAAATGATCAAGGAAATATGGGTTGATACAAAAATCGGACTTGGCACTGAAAGGGTTAAGGCACAGAACTTTAAAAAACGCTGAATGAAGCTGGGAAATGTTTATTGTTCTGTCATCAGGATGGTAAGATCTACATCACAGAAATAAAATTAGAAGGCGATTTCTCCCAAGTCACTTGGTAAGCTGAGGCCTGAGACAAATATAAGCCCTGTGGGGAGCCATAAACAGATAATAACATCCGGCGGTGACCGTCAGCTGCTCGAGTCAGTGGGGGCTCCTTAACCCTTTCATGACGGGAGCTGTGCTGGTGCAGCATTAAAAATAATGCGCAATGCATTCTCTTAAAAATGTGAGTCTCCCATAGGTCAGGGTAAATATTGATAGTCCCAATGTATTCTCTTATAGATAAGAGGCTCCCTATGGGAGACTCACATATATAAGAGAATGCATTGGCACATGGTTTTCGCAAAATTTCAGAAAGCTCCAGTCATGGAAAGGTTAACCCTTTACCCAACAAACCGGCCAAAAACGCCCAAATAAAGCTTTCAATTGCCTAAAATATCTTCGGTCTGTCTCAATAACACCATACAAATATGGATATCATTGGAACCGGTTCATTGACCACATTGTGATGGTTACAGTTATGCCCTGTGCCAATGCATTCTCTTATATATGCGAGTCAACCATAGGTCGCCTTGCATATGTAAGAGAATGCATTGGCCTAAAACACTTTTTACCATTTTTTCTTACATTCTTTAACAATTTTATAATTTTTTCTTACATTTTTTAACAATTATTATAATATTTTTCTACATTCTTTGACAATTTTATCATTTTTAATGTGTTAAGCCAATGCATTCTCTTATATATGCGAGGCGACCTATGGTCGACTCGCATATATAAGAGAATGCATTGGCACAGGGCCGTTCTGTTGGGTAAAGGTGACTCTTCAGTATATAAAATAAATGAGTAACAACACAAACAACATTATCATTCACAGAAAGGTTAAAGGTGACTCACTCAGAAATAAAACTATCTAGACATTCACTTCACATGTATCCATTTGTGTTTGTCTATAACCTATAGTGCTAAAGGTTGAGATTCATGTATGTCTATAGCCTCTACTGCCAAAGGTCAAGATTTATTTTGTCTACAGCCTATATAGCCAAATGTCGAGGTTTATGTTTGTCAATAGGCTGTACTACCTAAGGTCGAGATTTATATTTGTCTAAAACTTATACTACCAAATGTTGAGGTTTATGTTTGTATATAGCCTATACTACCAAAGGTCGAGATTTATATTTGTCTAAAGCTTATACTGCCAAATGCCAAGGTTAATGTTTGTCTATTATCTGTAGCCTATACTGCCAAATGCCATGGTTTATGTTTGTCAATAGGCTGTACTACCTAAGGTCGAAGTTTGCAGAATGACACAAAATAGCCAATTTCAGTATGCCGTACAGAGACTGACGAAGTTGCTGAATGTGAAAGTACATAGTACATTGTATATATAGTTACTTCCAGCCATTACACATCACATTAATATCCATCGTAATTTATGACATGTGTTGCATGCATATTCTAGCTTTAAATTCTGTCATCACTTTATTGTTAATGGTCTATTGATACATTCGAGACGATTTGATTCGATACCCCCCTCCCCAATTAACAGGCCCTAATATAGCACTGAAAATACATGTTTTGTTTCAATTTTTGGATAAATTTGAGATCTTTCGTTTGTACCAGTTCAATATTGTCGAAACAATTGCAAATGTAGACCATGGGAAGAAAATCTTGAGCGGTCATCGCTTGGAAACGTTTGTGGTTTCTGTGACATATAATGCTCATAGAAAGGTAGTTCAGGTATTTATCAACCTATTTCGATACCGGGAACTCAAATGCAAAAATTATTATGTGTATTTTTTAGCACAAACCGCCATGTGGATGTAAACCTACATCTAGTCTGATAGTGAACTTGTTGACTACATGATACATGTATATACATTTTATCAATACAGTGAAGCTACCTGAATGCTCATATGACATCGAGTTGACGTGAAATCCATGGATCAGACGAGATCCCACTTCAGTTGAGGAAATATGACTTGTTGCCATATTTCCGACTAAATCCTGAAAAATTACACATAATTTTGCTGTGGTTAAGGAATCAATTATTTAGGGCATTACTGTACGATATCGATCGCACCTCAAACTAGATGTGATGTGGTGAACTAAATCACACCAAGGAGACGTAACAGGTTTATTAAATGAACGACACATATAAAACAGCAAAATGTGACCCGCCATATTAAATCCAGTCGTAAGTCGGGATTTTTTTACCCTGTGCCAATGCATTCTCTTATATATGCGAGTCGACCATAGGTCGCCTCGCATATATAAGAGAATGCATTGGCCTAACAATATTTTACAATTTTAATAATTTTTTCTTGTATTCTTTAACAATTTTATAATTTCACCCATACAGAGCCCCAAACAAACATAAAAGGTCAGCTGACCACAGTGTCCCCCGAAAAAGTTGAAAGTCGATGCCGCTTTGTTAAAGAAATTTTTTTGAAATTTTAAAATGTCGAAAAGGGTTAATAACTCTGTCAAAAAATAATTTTTCCGTCATCTATATGCATGTTGCACATCTTCAATATATGGGCAACAATATTCTGAAGTTTCAAATCTCTAGGATGAAAACTGTGGGAGGAGTTGATTACACCATGAAGGTACCCTCATACTGAAAATTATAAAAAATGTTGAAATTTTCTAAGTCGAAAAGGGTTAATAACTCTGTCAAAAAATATTTTTTCCGTCATCTATATACATGTTGCACATCTTCAATATATGGGCAACAATATTCTGAAGTTTCAAATCTCTGGGATGAAATCTGTAGGAGATGATTACACCATGAAGGTACTCAAAAGTGTGACGGACGAACGGACGAACGAACGGACAGACCCCGTTCTATAGTCCCCCAAAAATAAATTTTTCGTGGGACAATGAGTAGACAACACTCTTCTATATGCTTCTATATATGTGTGGGGCTCCCTGCAGGGTAATGGGTGTTTTTTATTTTATGTTCTAAAAATTGTAAGAAACATTTATTAAAAAAAAATGATAAAAATTGTTAGGCCAATGCATTCTCTTATATATGCGAGGCGACCTATGGTCGACTCGCATATATAAGAGAATGCATTGGCACAGGGTAAAAAAAATCCCAACTTACGACTGGATTTGATATGGCGGGTCACAAATTCACTTTCTCTTATGCGTGTCACCTAACTGTCAGCAAATAATTATCTCAAAACAGTGAAAATTAACGCTTAAAAATGTTCACGTTTTCAGTAATAAAGAGCCGCGTATTCTCAGTTTGAAAGGATGGTATGATCTTGATACTTTGTCCATGAGTAAAGTATGGAAAAGTCGAGTGTAAACAATGAGTCATAGAATTATATAATATAAAATATATGTGCAATATCACAAAATATTCATCCCAGTGCAACAATTTAACCCACTCTATACTAATGGATTCTCCCATTCAAGTCTGAGTTTAGTGTGTCTGTCATTTGCAGAATAAGGTCCCCAGAGGGTGAATTTAAGCTCATGATGCCAAACCTCAATACTAAATTTCAACAGAATCCAATAACCCGTGGCTGAGATATATGAGCAGACGGACGGAATTACAACATTTTCTGAAAACAAGAGGGATAACTCTTTAACGAAAAAGTGAACAATGTCCATGAACCGTCTTTTGAAAGCCCTCTTAATGTCAATCCTGCATACCAATTTCATAAAAGATCCAATAACCCATACTTGAGATATATGAGCGTACAGATGGATGGACGCATGTAATCCAGTAATACCCTAAATAATTGACTCCTTACCCACAGCAGAATTATGGGTAATTTTTCAGGATTTAGACGGAAATATGGCTCACTGAGAGCTTTCCAATGACAAGCCATATTTCCGAATAAATCCTGAAAAATTACCCATAATTCTGCTGTGGTTAAGGAATCATTTATTTAGGGCATTACTGCACCCCACCCCCATCTTTTGGATGGGGATATAATGAGCAGACGAAAAGATAATACAAGTACAGAAGGATTCATAATCTTTGGTGGGAAATGTTCAGATAATAAGTTGTTCAATGAATGACCAACCAATGGTCATTTGTTGAACTTACAGTAATGCCCTAATTAATCGACCCTTAACCACAGCAGAATTGTGGGTAACTTTTCAGGATTTAGTCAGAAATATGGCTTGTCGCCATTCATCGGAAAGCTCTCGGGGAGAGCTTTCCGATGAATGGCAACAAGCCATATTTCCAACTAAATCCTGAAAAGTTACCCATAACTCTGCTGTGGATAAGAGGTCGATTATTTAGAGCATTACTGTATTATCTGAATATAACATAAGGGACTACTCGCCAATGAGTATTTAGTATAGAAAGGGTTAGGTCATTTTTACGGTACATATATACAACAATAGATTTATAACTACACCCCCTTCATCTTTTATAGTATTCGCCTGGTTTCTGAAATACTAATGTATTTAACCCTTCCATGACTGGAGCATTGCTGTCAACAAATATTGCTGATCGCTCCGGTGATAATAATAATAACCTTGAAATCTGTTTTTCAAAATATTTTTCAACCCTTTGACCATTCTAGGTTTTAATTGGACTTTAGTATTTTATAGGACTGTAACTGTAAGAGTAATGTTTATATCACATGAAACCCCTATTATATCATTGAAAGAGCCATTTCATATTTCCTTATATCTCATCTTATATCATATACAGTAAAACCTCTCCAATCCAAACCCTCTATAAAACAAATCCCTCTCCATAACGAACAAATTGTCCGGTCCCAAATTCACCCAAGTGCATTCTCACTAACAATTACCTCTATAAACCGGAAACTCTCTATTAAAAAAATCGGACGGCTTTTCTAGTCCACGATACATAAATTTTTACCTCCGAAATCCGATTGCGGAAAGCGATACCAACCGAACATTCAACTCTGAGCGGTCGTTTTCGTGACGGCTCATTCATTGTGACAGGTCAATTAAAACTATTTTGGTGACAATACAAACAATCGTGACTGAACCAATGATGCAAAGCCTAATAACAATAAATAAGAAAACTGCGTTTCCAAATTATGTATAATACTTTCCGATTTAATATGTGAAATACCCGACCCAGACACTTTGTTGTTGTTTATCTCATACAATGTTTTGACAACATCCCCATTGTTCACTAACTGACAGCTGAATTCAAACTCAAGTGATTTTATTTGATAATTAGTAACAACTTTTCAAAGTGACATTAACCTCTATTCATCAGTATTCACTCTTGACTTAGCCAGTAGCAATAAAAGCCTCAAAGGAATCACTGCTCAATGTACTGTTAATCTTATCTGCCAGCAGTAACCATGCAGTGTTACGTCATGAGCACATGTCACGCTCTGCATGATTTCTGTATTGTATCTACAGTACCGATCAAAACAATGTGGTGTTAATTCAAAAGTTGTGCAGTTGGTGTGAACCTTTTATCACACCTTTGCCATGAGTTGGGCTGACACCAATGATACAACTTTACTTTTAGGATTAATGGAGATCTTTTGTGACATAATTATGAGCACAATGATTAACCCTTTGAGTGCCAGGTCCGATTTTTGTATCAACCCATTTACCCTGTGCCAATGCATTCTCTTATATATGCGAGTCGACCATAGGTCGCCTCGCATATATAAGAGAATGCATTGGCCTAACAATTTTTCATCATTTGTTATTATTTTTTTTTTAAATTGACAATTTTAATAATGTTTTCTTATATTCTTTAACAGACTTATTTTGTAGGTTTAGTGCCAGGGAATATTACGTTTTTCATGGGCATCAAAATTATTACTATGAATACTTGGTGATAGTTTTGAGTTATAACATGCCCCTAAGGTTTCACCAAGTTTATTTTTAAATTAGCTATAGCATGCTTAAGCATACCCACACAAATTTCAACCCAAAAAAATCTAAATGGCCAATTTTACAGAACGCAAATTAGGGCCGATGAAATCGGCCCCTGGCACTGAAAGGGTTAAGGCCAAGTGCCAATTTTGGATGGGGATTTCCATGATCTGCAGAGCAAAAGTTACAGAGTTGAACAATCATGCTTCTGAATGTGACTTGATGCGGTATCGGAAACAACAGGTATTTATCTGGCGGGTCCGCTTGGAATTTGTTCAATTATAATGTTGGTGTATTTATTTTTGAATCTTATATTTATTTCATGTCGGTCATGTGATGTAATTTCAGAATTTGTTTTTTCAAAATTAGATTTTAAAATTTTATAATTTACCTAGTACACCTGCCAGTTAAATATTATGACTGTTCAATGATATGCCTGCTTTGGTTCCAGACAACTGCTTCACACATAACTTTTGCTCCTGAGATTTTGCATGGAAATCCCCATTAAAGGGTGTTCACTTGACCTCCCCCTTAATCCAAGATGTTTACTTGCAAGCACCACAGATATTCCCATTATGTCATCAATGGACATCACTTAGGTACTTTTCATGCCTCCAATTTTCAATGTAGACTATTAAGGGCTCATTTAGGGAAGAGTTGATTAATTAATAAACACATGCAGGTATAATTTAGGTGCAATTTATTATAACCATGCGTTATCTGTAACTATTTATTTTTTATTTGGTACTTCATTGAATAAGGTTAAATTAATCAATAATGATTGGCTGTGCTTCGACAACTCATAGTAACGACGTCAATACATTCCGATCGTAGTGCGATTTTCTATAAACTGAATGCCTCTCTAAACCGAACAGAAGGTCCGGTCCGAATGGTGTCCGGTTTGGAGAAGTTTTACTATAGTGATGAATAGGCACGTGCTTCGCGGGATTCCTGGCATCACGCCAACAAAATTACCACGCGGATTAATACTATATCGAAAAGCTGCACAGGAGACCAACACCAGACATTGCAAAATGATTGCTTTGTTCATTAAAGTTAACACAAAAACAAAGAGGCAAATTCGCTTAATGCGATAACTCAAATATTTTCTATCCGATCAAATCCAAATTTTGTATATGGGTTTCTCAGGCGAAAATACAGATCGAGTTCAAATATGGGTTTGATCTGAATTTTTTTAAAAGGAGTTATGACTCTTTTTTGAGAAAAAAAATTTGAAATGTTTTTTTTCTTAGATTGAACTACTTGCTTACCGTAATTTAACAAAAAAAGATACTAAAATTAGTTTTTTAACATTTATAATCATAAAAAATGAATTATAAAAAAAAAATTGCCATTAACACTTTCATTTGTTTCAGTTTTATACCATTAATTAGGTGTGATGTCCTGTTTTAAAATATGAATATTTTTCGTTGACAGTCAGAGTGTGCAATACTGTCACATACGGTTGTGAAGCATCTCAGCCAATGCTGTGCATGTATGTATTTTGCATGCATTTTTCAGCTTCTTTTTTGATTTGTTAAAAGGGCATAAAGTTCTAGTTTTTTTTCATGTGATATAAAAGATCTTCAACTCGTTATGTTCGGATATGAGATTTTATGAAACTCATGTTGATAAATTAGATTCACAACTCTTCTACGACTCATTGTGAATAAAATTTATCAAACTTGTTTCATAAAAACTTATATCCCGACATAACTCATTTGAGATCCTCTATATATAACAATGGTTGTGACATCGTGACTCGTCAGTGCAGAATTATTAACCCTTTCATGTCAGGAGCTGCGCTGGGGCAGTATTAAAGATCCTGTGCCAGTGCATTCTTTTATATATGCCTTGCACTGGCTTACAAGGTTGAGGTAAATATTGATAGGCAATGTATTCTCTTATATATGTGAGGCTCCCAATGGGAGACTCGCATATATAACAGAATGCATTGGCACAGGGTTTTTGCAACACTTCAGGAAGCTCCAGTCATGGATGGGTTAAAGTGACTGTTCATTCTGTAAAATAAATATAAAACATCACATCTGAATATATCAGGCATCTCTCAGAACCATTCCGGAATTCTTTTTCTATAATCGTGTGTTGAGCTAACTTGAGATGCACGTCGATGATTCACTCTGGTTAGTAATTCCAACTGCAAAGTATCACATCTTAGTAGGTGCTCAAATCTGAAACAAAGTGAGAAAAACTCGATGAGCAGACGACAGACAGAGGAACGTCCAACTAACTGTAAAGTATCACATCTTGTTAGGTGTAAAAGGAAATTTGTATTCTTGCCTAATTTCTTTCTATTTAGTATTTACACAATTTTGTAAATTGTTTTTGCTGTACCTAGGCAAGTCAGAGTTTAGCCTGTAATAGCGGGCTAGCATCACTAAATTCACCCTCTGGGGACCTCATTTTGCTTAGGCCTCATTGTTTCTCTCGAAAGTTTCTTTATTATCAAATTTCTAAAGAAACTTCTTTTCTCTATATCCCCAAATTGGCAGACGACACATTGCATAATCGAGGTTCCCAATGGGTGTACATCACAATATTCACCATTTGGGAACTTCAATATGAGTCCATGTCTCCCATAGCAGATAAGGCCATGTAGAATGAGGTCCCCAGAGGGTGACATTGGT
Organism: Siphonodentalium dalli; assembly: GCA_032622095.1. NCBI lineage: Eukaryota > Metazoa > Mollusca > Scaphopoda > Gadilida > Siphonodentaliidae > Siphonodentalium > Siphonodentalium dalli. The sequence continues at coordinate 24,651,180 of CP136064.1, forward strand.
GATGCTAGTCGGCTGGGTGGGATAGCATCAATAAATTTACCCTCTGGGGACCTCATTCTGCAAATGACAGGCACACTAAACCCAGACTTGAATATAGCTTTATGCGATATGAGGAGTTTGTAGGAGGGCTGAAAAATCAAATTTTAAGCATCAGAGGACTATAATCGTTAGTGTAACTCACATACCAAATTTGGTTCCAATCAGATAAAAAATGTTTGAGTTATGGCAGAATGCGTGAATTCTAAGTCGAAAAAGGACCACAACACTAAAAAAAAACTCGGTTCAAACCCAAATTCGAACTCGATCTGTATTTTGGGCTGAGAAACCCATATACAAAATTTGGTTCCGATCTCATAAAGTGTCTACAGACAGACAGACGGACGAACGACGAGTGGTCAATCCGGACAATGACACCATGTTTACCATACTATGGTATGGGTAACATAAAAATGATCTTAACCCATTTCGACTTCTCCTTGATAACAATTGATAACATTCCATTTCTCCCATATAATCTAATAGGGAGAAGTGCTCCCTAATAATCTAATAGGGAGAAGTGACTTCTCCCAATTTGAATTCTCTAGGCTGGTTCCTGGTCAGGTCGTCCTCATTGGGAGATTAAGTTTTAGCCTTACATGAACGGATTTTTGGTGACTTGTATCAGTGTCGGTCTCTCCTGTATTCCAAGGCATGTTGTGGTGGTCGTCGACGGCCGCTTCTGATGGCCCTGGAATGAGATGTGTTGGCTTTTTCTCGAAACTCACGATCAAACTTCTCTGCCTCGGCTGAAAAAAGATGAATGGTAATAAAAATGTTATTTGAGTCTAAGACAATAACACAGCATTAATTTTTTTTTTGACTGCCGTACACAACAAAAAATTTTCATGACTGGCTTACACCCAGTTCATTTTCCGTCAGTACCATGTACCGCCGCATTGAAATAAATGGACCACCATTGGACGCTTTATTTTGATTTTTGATATTATGAACAAAAAAAGTAAAAATATAAATAAACAAAGATGAATAACTCTAGAATGGAAAATCCAGAAAAAACGATTGAACAATCCGTTGAATGCCCTCATAGTAGTGAACATCCATACCAAATTTCATTGAGATTCATCAACTGGTGGTGGAAATATCTGCTCGAACAGACAAAAACAAAACATTTTCAGATAAACAAAGATAAATAACTCTAAAACCGAAAATCCAGAAAAAAACGATTGAACACCAAGTTGAATGCCCTCATAGTAGTGGACATCCATACCAAATTTCAATCAGATCAGACAACTGGTGTTTGAGATATCTGCCCGGATGGATGGAAAAACGGAGGGATAGATGTCTGGACGGATGGAAGGACGAGGTCAATTCAGAATATCCCCCCATTCTCTTAGAGAGTGGGGGTATATAAATATATCCTCTTAGAGAGTGGGGGTATATAAATATATCCTCTTAGAGAGTGGGGGTATATAAATATATCCTCTTAGAGAGTGGGGGTATATAAATATATCCTCTTAGAGAGTGGGGGTATATAAATATATCCCCTTAGAGAGTGGGGGTATATAAATATATCCTCTTAGAGAGTGCGGGTATATAAATATATCCTCTTAGAGAGTGGGGGTATATAAATATATCCCCTTAGAGAGTGGGGGTATATAAATATATTTTGTTCTTACCAACATATCCATAAGCAGGGTTCGCGCTTCCACTTGCCAAAGGCAAAAATAATTCACATTTTTGGCAAGTCACTTTTTAATTCCTCAAGAATGTTGAACAATATTGGTCAATCAATACCATTCATTTCAGGAAACTTTTACAACATAATTATATTAGTGATGTTATATAAGGTTTTGGAAAAGCTATCACCTATTAAGATGCAGTTAATCTCATAGCATAGTACCGATGGTTAGAGTGATTACTAGTATTTAGTGTGTTTGGTCTGAATCCATATACCAGGTATATTGTTTGGTCTGAATCCATATACCAGGTATATTGTTTGGTCTGAATCCATATATCCAGGTATATTGTTTGGTCTGAATCCATATACCAGGTATATTGTTTGGTCTGAATCCATATACCATGTATATTGTTTGGTCTGAATCCATATACCAGGTATATTGTTTGGTCTGAATCCATATACCAGGTATATTGTTGGTCTGAATCCATATACCAGGTATATTGTTGGTCTGAATCCATATACCAGGTATATTGTTGGTCTGAATCCATATACCAGGTATATTGTTTGGTCTGAATCCATATACCAGGTATATTGTTTGGTCTGAATCCATATACCAGGTATATTGTTGGTCTGAATCCATATACCAGGTATATTGTTTACTTTTCCTGTCTCTTGTCTTTTTACCTTCTTTAACCCTTTACCCAACAGAAAGGCCAAAACCGGCCAAATAAAGCTTCAACAGCCTACAATATCTTCGGTCTGTCTCAATAGAACCATACAAATATGGATATCATTGGAACCGGCTCCTTGACCACATTGTGATATTTACAGTTATGCCCTGTGCCAATGCAGTCTCTTATATATGCGAGTCGACCATAGGTCGCCTCGCATATATAAGAGAATGCATTGGCCTAAAAAAAATCTTTTTTTAACACTTTTTACCATTTTTTCTTACATTCTTTAACAATTATATATTTTTTAATGTGTTAAGCCAATGCATTCTCTTATATATGCGAGGCGACCTATGGTCGACTCGCATATATAAGAGAATGCATTGGCACAGGGCCCTTCTGTTGGGTAAAGGGTTAAAGGTACTGAATCCAATCACAGTCTCCATATCATCAAGTTACAACAACAACATTTCTTCAAAATATTCTTTAGTTATCAGAATTGATTAATTACAACAAAGTAATGCTAACCGCTGTCAACTATGGTATAAAATTTCCCAAAACGTGTTATTTATCAAAATGTTGTTCAATGAAATATGGCTGTATTATCACTTGAGTATCATGAAATTTGGCCATATTATCACTTGATTAAAAGTTGTCCATCTTCATCCGCAATTTTGTCCGACACGGTCAGTTGGACGACTTGTTTCTGGGCCAGAAATACGTATACATTTCCAGAAATAAAAAAATTCAAAAATCGATATCTGATCACTAGAGCTTTGAAGAGTGGGTTCCTCGAATCGAATCAAATATTTTTGCCCCCGAATCCAAAGAAATAGTAATTTGAGAGAGTTAATTCAGATTATACATCTTTGATAATGATAAAAAGTCTTTTTTTTTCTTCACCAATTTCTACTTTATTTCTTTCATTCTACTACTGTAAAATGTTTTTTTTTTAATTAAGTACTATTTTTGGCAAATAAAAAAATAGATAACTTACATTCATCGATGTTGATGTATTCATCACAGTCATCAGCTTTTACACAGATGGACATTATGGGGGAGGGGGTATAATAACTTACATTCTTCGATGTTGATATATTCCTCATTGTCGTCGGCGTCTCCTGTTCTTCGGTTTCGAGATCTCTCTTTTATATGTGCTCGGTCGTGAATATGGTGACCGATGTGCATCTTCTCCATCCCACTCTCCGAATCTCGAACAGACTTTCTCGTTTCTTTAACCTACAATGTGATACAATATTAACCATTTGACCAATAAGGCCTGTAGACAAAGTCTGCTCAGTCCACAACAGTTTGGAATATTGGTTGGGATGATGCTGTTGGACCGAGTCCCATCCCGTTACTCTTCTATAACGGACTTCACACCCAGATTCGTTTGTGGAAGTTATCTTGCTTGTATGTCTTTGGAATAGGTCAAATGGAAGCTTTGCATATATCAACAGAGCGCAGCCTTTTTTCCCCAATCATGATGTTATCAAACATGCATATATATATGTCATCCGCTAAATGTCAAAGCAACTAGATTTATAAGTAAACAAAGCTTTGTTTTCCAGAAAATTTTGATTTGTCATGCTATCAGAAAATGGATGTAAACAATACATTAAACGATCGTATCACTATACCTTTCTCTATCACGGTAAATGATATAGACATATCAGATGATTAATCACATTCATGAGTTTGCGTGAATGCCCGGGCTCCATGTGTACATGTAGTACATCTTTTGAATGAAAGTCAGTTGAAGAGTAACAGGGTGGGACTTCAAAACACCCCGTCAAAAACAACATCATCCCAACTCATATCCCAAGCTGTTATGGACCGAAAAGACTTGGTCTATAAGGCATGTTACAGACATCATGCCATCATCGCTCCACCATATTTTATTCAATGCGACGATCAATTACATTCGATTTATTGTGCCAGCATTAAACTTTGTCGAAACTTTGATAAACTAAATATTCCTAAAAAACACAAAAAGTATTATATAATACAGACCTAAATGGCTGTTTAATTATAATCACAATGATATATTGGTACATGTATTACAACAAGTGCAATGCCCCCCGATGCTCAGTTTAATTAGAGAGTGGGCAACACTAAATATTTGTAGGGATGGAAAAAAATTTATCTTCTGAAGCCAAGAAGATTCATCGATCTAATTAAAATCAATGAATCAAACGAATTGTATCCTTTCTATCAAATTGACCTACCATATGATCCGTATCACTATTCCAAAAATCCAACCATTGGAACTTGAGTAACAATGCTATTTAAATGTGAAGACATGATGGAGAATTTTGCCATTTCCAACAAGGGCAATAACTCGGACATGGACAAAAACTGTCAGTATCTGTTCCAAATAACATTCAAGTCTCAACATTGCTACTCTAGTTACAATGCAAAATGTCTGCACAGAATGAAAATTCAATAAGTACAACAAGGGCCATATCTCTTAACAATGAATGATGAACGGTTCACCATAGTAAGCAGGCCTCAGCCTAGGGGCTCAGAACAGGGAGACTTGAAGTCTCCCTCCAAGAAATTTAGGGAGACTTCAGGAAATTTAGGGAGACTTCACTCAGGGAGAAGTGGGAAGACTACAAAAAATTGACAATTTTCAAATATCGCTTTATTTTATAACATCAATAAAAATTTAAAAAAGATAAAATAAGAAATAAAACTAAAAAATTTTGACTGTATCTGAAATTAGCCTAATTAATTGTTATTATACATTTAAAATTTTTGGAAATGTTTTGTGTAGCTATCATTTATTTTAAGCAAGACAATTATCAAGTTACAGTAGTAATTAATTTTTGTAAACTTTGTAAGTTTAATTTGGTCACGGCTGTAATGACTAATGTGAGTGTCCGCTAAAATAAACAATAAGGACTAACTAACAAAGGAGTTGCAAAAGCTTTTAGTTTTATTGCTAAAGCTTTTATTAATTAATGGCCTCCCTTAATTAATGCCAACCCACTGGTATAATCCGATTAAAGCAATAAACTTGACAATTTTATTTACGGAAGCGGTCTATTCAAAAAGTGCGACCCGGTCTCATCAAAAAGTGCGACGCGTTACCGAAACGAACTTCCGAAGCGCCTGATACATAGTTACTCTGATAATGTCGTAATTGTTTTATATCTGAAAATCGGGACGGCGGTCTTTTAAGTTAATTAAAACATTTATTTGTGACACTCACGATGGTCAGTAACAACACAGATGCGAACATCTCATCGTGTTTTCAGCGTGTCAAAACATTCGTGATTAACATTCATTACTGCAAGGGAACAAAGGCGATTGAATAACAACACAAAACAATAGGTCATATTTTATTTTTTATTTTAAACACTTGGGTCTTTGTCTCTGCATCGTTGTTTCTTTTTGGGATGGCCGCCACAATTCATCTATATACGGACATGTCTACACACAAAAAAAACTATAAAAAAAAAAAATAAAAAAATCCCCCTAAAATTGAAGGCGACTTCGATTTCGCCTTAGAGCGAGGATAGGGCGAAGTCAGCGACAGTAAGGCGACAATCTCGCCCGAGTCGCCTTGTGAGCTGAGGCCTGATAGTAAGTAGGTATCATTCACCCCTAAACTGGGTCATCAACATACCAAAGCACAATCAAATCTGATCATCCATGCACATGATCAAAAAAGCACACCATTTACATCAATTTCAATTCAAGTTGAATATTTGTCACTGAAACACGCATTCTGATCGGCCAAGAGCTGCTAATCCTTTCATGATGGGAGCTCTGCTGGTGCAGCATTAAAAACCCTGTACCAATGCATTCTCTTATATATGAGAGTCTCCCATAGGGAGCGTCACATATATAAGAGAATGCACTGGCTTACAAGGTCAAGGTAAATATTGTTAGGCCAATGAATTCTCTTATATTTGCAAGGCTCCCTATGGGAGACTCGCATATATAAGAGAATACATTGGCACAGGGTATTTGCAAAATTTCAGGAAGCTGCAGTCATGAAAGGTTTAAGTTTAGTTTACAATTTACAAGGATCGGCAGCTGAGCAGAGAAACATTTTTGAATGGAGCACAGTGTCATTGACAACATGCGTAAGATACCGGTCCATCACCGTGGTGCCACGTAATCACATAATCAAGTCAACCGGAACATTATTTACAATAGATATGGTTAACTGGATGCTGTTCTGGCAATGTTACGAGTAACCACATGGAACGTGCCCAGAGATTTAACACCAAAAAAAGGATATCTCGCTTCATAACATGGAATGTCGATAAAAATAAAAAGTTTCTATTTAAAATGTTTGGTGGATTGAATTAAGTAGCATATATGGCATGCATCATGGAATTTCTTGTTTCCAATCGATAAAAGGTGGTGGCTATTTCCGAATCAAAGGAAATTCAACTTGTATTTATGTCAAAATACAGTGTTATAGTTATTTGGATCTGACAATTAATTTATTACAGATAGACTGATTTGTAATATTGCATTTATTCCAATTTCGAACGTATTAGCTCCAATTATTAATTGGAAGCTCCCCGTTATAACGCAATGTACACACCAGGTATGAACGGTTTAACGCAGATAACCGAATGTACCAACGCAACGTACACAACGGACTCAACAGAACACCCCTTCACACATATGTTTTGTTGGATATTTGAAAATTCAGGCATGAACACAAGCAAGCCGACTCATTCAAAAACTGTTCTTATCAGCTGTTCTTATGCTCAAATATGGAATGGAAGAGGGTTAGGGTTATTAATTAGAACTCACGCCTCCGGGACCAGTTCTTGACGATGATGTAGCTTGGTATACTTGAGGAGCTCCTTGGCCGTTATTACTGTATGACACGTATGACGACTGTGAATAGCTCTGAGTTCCAGGATTAGTCTGAATGGTTTGCTGTAACAGAAATCACCCATTTTGAACCCCTCAGAGAGAACACTCAGATGTACAGGGGGATCCATATGGGAGAAGCATTGTGTTCCAGGATTACTCTGGTTTTCTGTGACAGAAATCACCCATAGTGAACCCCTCACAGTAGATAACACTCAGATGTACATGGGGGTCCCTAATTAAAGACTCACTATGGGAGAAGCATTGTGTTCCTGGATTATTCTGAATGGTTTGCTGTAATAGAAATCACCCATAGTGAACCCCTCATATAGGAGAGCAGACAACACTCAGATATACATGGGGGTCCCTATGGGAGAAGCATTGTGTTCCAGGATTACTCTGAATGCTCCAAAAATCTAACATTTATCAAATACAGAGAGACATTAAAATGTGCCCTAATTTTCTATTTAACAAATATAATTTTAAATCCTTCAAAGATCTTTCAAACCATATAATATACTCTAAATGTATGATATTATTTAAGTAATGGATGTTGATTTGCTTGCATTCCATAGAGTATGGATGCAAGTTCGGCTGCCATTTTGTGTGGAACGCAAAAGTGTTCCAACTCTACATGTATGGAATGCAACAAAATCAACATCAATTACTTATAATTACACTCAGCCGAGTCCTGATTTTCCCCAAATACCCCTCCATATGACCATTCCAATTTATACTTGTATAACTGAGTAGGAGAATCCATTTAGAATAGTAAGGTGTTATTTTTGGCCTGATGGACACACCTTCAATCCTGTAAATACAGTAATGCCCTAAGTAATTGACTCCCCGAGAGCTTTCCGATGAATGGCAACAAGCCATATTTCTGACTAAATCCTGAAAAGTTACCCATAATTCTGCTGTAGTTAAAGAGTCGATTACTTAGGGCATTACTGTAGTGACAGTTGCAATTCAAACATGATGAAGAAACAGCTCAATATATAATGATTAATTGCTAAACAGCAAGCCTGAGTTTAGTGTGCCTGTCATTTGCAGAATGAGGTCACCAGAGGTTGAATTTAGTGACGCTATCCCACATAGCAGGCTAGCATCACTAAATTCACCCTCTGGGGACCTCATTCTGCTTAGGCCGCATCTTCTCTCAAAAGTTTCTTCATTATCAAATTTCCATAGAAACTTCTTCACATAGATTCTATTTCTTTTTTAGTTTAGTTTCTCTATATCACCAAATAGGCAGACAACACATTGCATAATCGTGGTTCCCAATGGGTGCACATCACAATATTTACCATTTGGGAACTTAAATCTGAGTCTATGTCTTCCATAGCAGATGAGGTCATGCAGAATGAGGTTCCCAATGGGTGTACATCACAATATTTACCATTTGGGATATTCAATCTGAGTATATGTCTCCCATAGCAGATGCGGCCATGCAGAATGAGGTTGCCACAGGGTGAATTTGGTAATGCTAGCCCCCTATGCAGGATAGCGTCACTAATCACCCTCTGGGGACCTCATTCTGCAAAGGACAGGCACACTAAACTCAACCTTGCAGCAGTGATGTATTTATTGATGTCAACTGACTGACAAATCATTGCTGGTGATCAATCATGTCGGACTGTTTCATGGCCAGGAGCATAATATAGGGTTAGCTCATACAAATTTGAATAATAAGCTGATACATTATAGGATGAGTGATTGAAATATGAAGAATTTAGTGTATCGTCACTAAAAAAAATTTATGTAATGCACTGCAATTAAGCACACTCCTGGAAATGGGACTGGTAGCAGGCCTTAACCCTTTGAGTGCCAGGGGCCGATCTCATCGGCCCTAAACCTACAAAATAAGTAGGTTAAAGAATATGAGAATAAATTATTAAAATTGTAAAAAAAAACAAAAACAAAAAATGTTAGGCCAATGCATTCTCTTATATATGCGAGGCGACATATGGTCGACTCGCATATATAAGAGAATGCATCGGCACAGGGTATATGGGTTGATACAAAAATCGGACCTGGCACTCAAAGGGTTAAAATCCATCCATTTTTGCGAGAATCAAAGCTGATTCACAAGTTTGAGGGTACGAGACTCAAAATCAAATCCTGATATATAAAGCCAAAAGTTGGGTGGGAGTGGGGTATGGTGTATCACTCGCTCCATATTAGGGGTGGTTCAAAGGACATCCCTCAGGGTAAGTTTTGAAAATTCAATGCAGTGAGTCAATTTCTCAACAGTAAGGCCAAAGAATATTAAATATCTGGTTTGGGTTACAAGCGGAGGTACATGTAGGCTTGAAATTTAATTTTTTTATTATTACTTTTCATGTGCGTATTTTACTCTAAAAATGTTTACCCTCTCCCTGTATTATATCTTCAGTCAAATTAGTTGATGTGACTGTGAACTTGTGACAGGATTCACAGGAATGCAGAATTGCAATATTTATTGTACATGTACGTGTACATATACCAGTAGCTTTCAATATTGAAAGACTTGAGTCAGCCAATTAAAAAAAACACCCTGGCCTGATAGCTATGATATATACATGTATGATATAACAAAGCAGAGATAAATGGATGTATGTGAGAATCATAGTTGATTCTCATGTTTCATTTTGCAAGAACGGAGAATCATTTGCGAGAATCGATTCTGATTCTCATACAAATTTTAAGCGCTGGGTAGCAGACTCGAAATGTCTCTGACTTGTCCAGGGTTCACAATGCAACCATCGATCTATATTTAATATACGTCGATGCTGCCACTTACCAAATGCAAATATCTCATATTTTTTGCAAAGAAATATTTGCCAAAATGGGGAGTCTCGCATATATAAGAGAATGCCCTGGCTTACAAGGTCAAGATAAATATTGTTAATCCAAATGAGCCATGTCACGTTAACCCTTCCATGACTGGAGCATTCAGAAATATTGCGGGAACCCTGTGCCAATGCATTTTCTTACAAATGCCAGTCTGCCATAGGTATCGCATATATAAGAGAATACATTGGCATACAAGGTCAAGATAAATATTGTTAACCCTTTACCCAACAAACCGGCCAAAACCGGCCAAATAAAGCTTCAACAGCCTAAAATATCTTCGGTCTGTCTCAATAGAACCATACAAATATGGATATCATTGGAACCGGCTCCTTGACCACATTGTGATAGTTACAGTTATGCCCTTTGCCAATGCATTCTCTTATATATGCGAGTCGACCATAGGTCGCCTCGCATATATAAGAGAATGCATTTACCCTTTTTTCTTACATTCTTTAACAATTTTATAATTTTTAATGTGTTAAGCCAATACATTCTCTTATATATGCGAGGCGACCTATGGTTGACTCGCATATATAAGAGAATGCATTGGCACAGGGCCGTTCTGTTGGGTAAAGGGTTAATCCAAATGAGCCATGTCATGTTAACCCTTCCATGACTGAAGCATTCAGAAATATTGCGGAAACCCTGTGCCAATGCATTTTCTTATAAATGCCAGTCAGCCATAGGGATCGCATATATAAGAGAATGCATTGGCCTAAAAAAAATCTTTTTTAACACTTTTTACCATTTTTTCTTACATTCTTTAACAATTTTATAATTTTTAATGTGTTAAGCCAATGCATTCTCTTATATATGCGAGGCGACCTATGGTCGACTCGCATATATAAGAGAATGCATTGGCACAGGGCCGTTCTGTTGGGTAAAGGGTTAATCCAAATGAGCCATGTCATGTTAACCCTTCCATGACTGAAGTATTCAGAAATATTGCGGAAACCCTGTGCCAATGCATTTTCTTATAAATGCCAGTCTGCCATAGGTAGCCTCGCATATATAAGAGAATATATTGGCATAACAATATTTAACTTGACCTTGTAGGTCAGTACAATCTCTTACATGTATATATACGAGGCTCCCTATGGGAGACCAGCACATATAAAAGAATGCACTGGTACAGTGTCTTTAATGCTGCTCCAGTGCAGCTACCGTCTAGAAAGGGATAATAACAGAGGTATATATAAAGTTTAAAGGCACGTGAGGCCTTAGTTGTCGAAAATATTCATATTTGTTCCAATCACCGTAAACAGAAAAAAACAGTAAAACGCATACAGTTTCGTTCATATATACCATGACCATCGCGTAAACAGCATGTTATCATAAAGACCTACTATATTGTACCTAAGCAAGAGCCTGATTGTGTTACAGAAGACAGCACAATGCTACTGGCTAATCACACACAAATGGCATAAACGCTCTTTATTAGTTCCATATCAGGAATTCACCCACAAAGAACGCTCTTTATGTTTACCATCATAATATAAACAAACATCAGAAAAGTAACTTTTTATGCTTTTGTTTACATAACAATGGTCAACCATATGACAATAACATACTGTTTATGCAATATTTCTTATTTGTATACGGACAAAGTCTGTCTACATTTTGATGTTCTTTCTGTTTGTGGCGGTTTTTGACGGTTGGAAATATTTTCACAGGATACCCACCGCCAAGGCCAACCGTACCTCCGGTAGGGTGATCAAATAGAAATGAAGAATAATCTTGTTCAAAGTAGTTAATTTTACAAATAGTATATCTAAATTGACAACACACACCGTCATTCTTATATATTAATTAACTCTTTCATCCCTGAATATACAGATATAGATGTCCCAGAACCCTGGATTATCAGCTTGCCTAAGAAAAATTATGTGTCCCTGATATATTGCTGCAACACTACCTTTAGAGTGATGTCGGGCATGGCAAACTGAATGTTTTATGATCGTTAACAGGTGACCTTCAATTTGTGTTATATACCAATTGGGGGTGTCACATCTAAATGATATATCAGGTGTGTGCAGGTGAGAACCGAGAAGGGACATTGAATCCCAACATATGCTATAGGGGCATGTATCACCTGTATCTGGGATATCAAATTAGCATATCAATGTTTTCCACAAATACATACATGTACATGTATGTGTCATACATGTACATGTATGTGTCATTCTTTGCAAGTGTGGTGTATACACTTGGTTGTGATGCCACCGTGCATGGTTTCAAATGTTTTACCAATCGGTACATTGAACATAATTGCATTATCAAAGGCACGAGCAGACCAGTACTAACCCAGCTAGTATGACAGAAAGACGCTATTTGGTCGAAAAAGACATATACTCACACATCTAGCAATTTTAGACCCAGGGATTTACTTGTCAGTATGCTGAGGAATTATGAGTAACATTCCAAATAAAACAACTGCCAATGTCCCGATTCGATTCCCAAAATGATTATGAATGTCGATTTCATGTTTATAATATGCACGTGCAGCTATTATTATTAAAGTCGCGCCGTAACATTGCGACGAAAATAGGAGACATTAGACGGATACCACAAATAAAACATCGTTAGAAAGGTCAACATTATCTTCTTTATTTCATAAACATAATAATAATAATTGTATCGGTAAGTTTTTGTGATAAACAATAAACCAAAATCGAAATGTGACTCAAAACACCATGCACACCTGTCGGTAGTATTGCGTCATCGATTTTTATGAAAACCCAAAATAGTAATCGTGACGTCATACAGCTGCTGTCTATATTTATAGGCCCGGAAAGTCTCTTAATCGCGTACATGCTAGGTATTCGTGCGCACCAATACATGTAAATTAGTATTGATGCCGAATATCACCCAAAGGATATACAAGTCGCTAACCAAAAAAATCATTTGTATATCTCTGGAAATATTGTATTATTCCCGACAATTGTGGTCTGCCGGGATGAACGTAAATTACGTTGTGCCCGCTTTAGCGGGCTGCCGGGTTGAAAGAGTTAAATGCATTAACTGCCGATGGCGAAATCATTTTCGTTAATTTATCGCCGATAGAAGCGTCCCGATTCGAGTAGTAAATATTTACAATTTAGCGTAGTTCAGACAATGTTTTCTATGGAGTGGTATGGTCGATTTGCTTGAGATTTTCGGTGATGTTAGTAGATTAGAATGCTACATTCCTCCAGTTGGCATACCACCTGAATACTAACTTATCAGTTTCACGCACCCGAACAAGTACATAATATGTCTTTAATGTTTATTCCAGGGGACCTCACACAGCTGGAAGCATGCACTATGGACAGTCGTCTGCTCTATGGGGTTCTCTATGGGATCTCCTACTTACGAATGATCTTTCCATGTCCCCCCATCATGCTTCTCATGTTGCTAAACATAAATCGAATCCTCCGCAACCTCACACAGCTGGAAGCATGCACTATGGACTTTGACTGCTCTATGGGGTTCTCTATGGGAGCTAGTAAGTACTTACGAATGATCTTTCCATGTCCCCCATCATGCCTCTCATATTGCTAAACATAGAATCGAATCCCCCGAAGTTAAACAGCCCCATTGGTGCTAGCTGATTGGTTGGTTGCTGCTGTAATTGTGGGTGTTGTTGTTGCTGTTGAACCTGTTGAATCTGTTGCAGCGCTGGATGTCGTGGGAACATGCCAGACATCGCCTGCATTTGCTGTTGTTGAGCCCTAAAAGACGGAAAAAAAAAAAAAATTAACCCTTTTGTTACCAGGCTTGAGAATAAGGTGCCTGTCATTTGCAGAATGAGGTCCCCAGAGGGTGAATTTAGTGACACTATCCCAGCTAGCACCACTAAATTCACCATCTGTGGACCTAATTCTGCTTAGGCCTCATCAAATTTCTATAGAGAAACTTCTTCACATAAGATTCTATTTCTTTTTTAGTTTAGTTTCTCTATATCCCCAAATTGGCAGATGACACATTGCATAATCAAGGTTCCCAATGGGTGCACATCATAATATTCACCATTTGGGAACTTAAACCTGAGTCTGTCTCCCATAGCAGATGAGGCCATGCAGAATGAGGTCCCCAGAGGGTGAATTTGGTATGCTAGCCCACTGCGGGATAACGTTACTAAATTCACCCTCTGGGTACCTCATTCTGCAAATGACAGGCACACTAAACTCAGACTTGATACCTAATAGAGAAAGCCCTTTTACAAGCAAGTGTCTTTCTACTGAATGGCTGGATAATAGTGTGGATGATTATCGCTTGATCTCAATTCACACAGAGAAACATTGATGAATGCACTTAAATAACTAAGAGCCAGTCTGTTTTTACATTTGAATATCATAAAATGGGGTGACTTTGCCACCAACTGGGTTACTTTGCCATGTCACTGAGAAAAAGATATGAATTAACTGCTCAGCACCAATAACTGGCTAGCAAATATTTCATATGTAGTTATGTACTAATGATTTTACAAGTTCAGATTGTATCACATGTGCTACAAAAACAAATGTATACAAATTCTGAAGGTCACCACGCGACCTTTATAAAACATTTTGGCAAATTTTCCACATAACTCCAAATTTGTAGGGTTTCTTCGACACGAGTAATGATACACAGCTGAGGGAAAGTTCATATTTATTGCTATTTGGTCATGTTTCCATGAATATATTTACTTTTTCCTGGTATTATTTAATTGTAAATCGGAAAAAAAAATTCCATGTAAGAATTGAAATCGCTCGGGGTCACTTTGCCATAGTGGCAAAGTAACCCCGCATTAAATTAGAACAGAAAAATTTACAAGCCACATAATACCGGTATTTATGTAGAATCTATCACTTTACTTCAGTTAATACTGTTATTAATATGAAAACTTGCAACTTCAAGCATCAAAATGTAGCATGCTATTTCATAATAGGCCCTATTGCATAAAACTGTAAAAAGCCTATAGATGGATATTTTTTGCCATTGAATGCAATACTGATTCCAACCAATAGAATACCAGTACCAGAAGAAGAGTTTTGAACATGATGCGATGTGTGACAGGTACAGTAGTCAATGGAGGTCTTTATTAAAGCACTTCCGTTATATGATCATCGTATCGTTTTGAACCTTTAATAATTATAGCTGCACTACATGGTAATTGAAGTTTTCTAATCAATTTGTCAGGCAATCCAAGATACAGCACAGTGTCTTAACCTAATCTATAAGTACACATGTAACAAATGAATGTGTCAATTTTTCAATGACAGCTAGAGTTAGATATGGTTTGAGTTTACTGAGATTTTTTAACTACCAGTAGCATCCTCTAGAAACAATAATAATACAGATATATGAGTGTTCATGCTGGGCCGGAAAATCTTTTGGCCAATTTCTTGGACAATGCTGATTTTTTTTAGCCAAATTAAAAACAATTGACCAAATTTTCTCGTCCCACAATTAAGGAATATTTTTGTTTTATTTAAATAAGTACTGGTTTCATATGCTCTGAAATAAACTTTCCACCAATGGTCACAGCCATTTTCCAGCTGTTTTCAATTTTTTACACAGAAGTGAAACAAACGCTCTTTATTTCTACCATATCAGGAATAGACTAACGACTATCACAGAATTTTCTTTTCTATTCCAGCCGGCAAATGTAAGTGTCTTAACCTAATCTAGAAGTACACATGTAAAATGAAAACTTCAATTACCATGTACACATCATACTTCAATTCATCTTTCATGGCCATATATGTATAATGCTCGTAGAAAGATAAAAAAAATAAAGTAACGACCTATTTCGATACCGGAAACAATTTCAAAATAAATTATTATAGGTGTTTTTTGCATGTGGCTTTACATTCATGATAGCGATTACCTTTTGATTTTGCATGTCGGAGTATTATAACTATGTACTAGTAAACATATATCTGCAATAATTGTGAAGAAATTTTATCAGGAATCAGCAGGATTCTGAATACAGGAGAACTCGGGCCCGCACAAAGTCGGCCCCATACGAAGATTCAAGACGGCCCCATATATAACAGAACCATTGTTTAAAATCATTCTTTATTTTATGATATGAAACTGATAATAATGACAAAATAACATAATAAATGATCATACAATTAACAATAAATTCAAAGGGCGTGGTCATTGCTGTCATTGTTAGTTTTTGGTTCTGAAATCTCTGCAATCCTTCGGAGTAGATGGCTTGTTGTCAACTTCTCCAGATACCCCATGCATGTGGTAGTTGTGCAATATTCTAATTAGTTGCATATTCCCAATGTCATCAAGAATTAGTAGCCAGTTTTGCTTACAGTATGTCGAAATATTACTAGCACCATTTGAGATAATTTTGAGAGCATTCTCCTGTAATTTTCTGATTTTAGGATTTTTTTTTTCGAGCTCCATATTCCATTTAATATACAATGTAGGTCAAGATTCGAAGATGCTGGTAGTGTTGAAACGAATCTGCTATTCTGGAGTAGAATAGTTGAACCCCAAAAGTCGAGTCAAAGCCAACCAATCAGTACATGTGGCCGAGAATTATATAGCGATACCCATATACATGTATCCTTATTCTCTTGGTCGCAATTTTGCCCATTACAAGCACTGTTCAAAAGACAATAATGCAGTAGAATATCGTCAGATTTGTATCATCTGATTTGATGAATAAACCAACTGATAAAATTGATGAACGAACTGATGTAATGATTATGTTCACAGTTGGAAGCAAGAGATCAACATATTTTATACATGTTTAACATGTATAAACATATCGTAAAATATCACTTTACTACATGTATTGAACCGGGTGTGTTTAATCACGTGATTTTGATAAACCGGTGTTCTTCAACCACTCGTATTGATAAAACAGTTCCGTTGAAACTGTGACTCCCGAATGTTTTTCCAAGATTTCTAATATTCTATACAACAATACTAGATTAATTTCCGAGTCCCCCAAAGCTGAGCTGCTTGATGATAATGATAACAAAAGATGTACATAGTGTGTTTTGAGTAAGAATAAAGAATTCAATGTTTAGTTGAAAACATGAACATTTGTGTTAGAACATTTGTGTTAGAATGTTGTTGGCGAACTTCAAAGCTGTCAATCATTGCAACAAGACAGTGTCGCAATAGCACCATTTGATGATCTTTGAGTTTGATCATTGTCAAATTCACCATCATGGAACTTGGAGCACCTGTTGACCCAATTATCTCACTATGGGTGCATAAATTATGTGCTGCATATTGAGCAAATTGACTATGCTACATGTACATTGCATTTTTAACACTGTCAAATCCGCGACAAGTGTTTGATCAATGTGTCATGTACCTACGTTATAGTATTTTAACTCTTACTATGGGAAGTATATACAATGTTCAGGCTAGTCGACAGCAAGATACAGTCGACATTGGGAGCTATCAGCATCGACGCTGGTTTATCAACTAATTGCTTCAACACAAGATGCTGGATATTCTAATCGGTATCCAGCTAACTGGGACCTTGGCTAACTGGGACCTTGGCTAACTGGGACCTCAAGTCAGGCTAACTGGGACCTTGGCTAACTGGGACCTTCTGGCTAACTGGGACCTTGGC
The DNA here is from genome assembly GCA_032622095.1 of Siphonodentalium dalli. Lineage (NCBI taxonomy): Eukaryota > Metazoa > Mollusca > Scaphopoda > Gadilida > Siphonodentaliidae > Siphonodentalium > Siphonodentalium dalli. The sequence goes on from CP136064.1 coordinate 24,668,782, forward strand.
TAACTGGGACCTTCAGATATATTATTAATCATTTCATTAAAATAAACTTTTATTAAGTCATGAGAAAGTTAGAAACAAATGAAATGTTAACATTTTAGATTTAAATAACATTAAACAAAACAGTAAAAACACAATAAAAACACTATACAAGTCTGCTGGTTTTGCTGCTCTGTGTAGCACGATGGAGGCATTTGTATCTGTATCTGCATGTATATACCCATACTGGTACTAGTATGCTGTATTTACTCTCTGTCACCCATGTCACGCATGTCTGGTTCTTCAACTGGTGAGAATACCTGAGTGCATTCTCTGTCACGGCTGTCTGGTTCTGGAACTGGTGCGAATAACTGAGCGCATTCTCTGAGCAGTTGACTCAAATGAGGCGGCAGAGATGCAATCATCTTAAATCGGACTGTTTGGCTTTGGAAATCTGCTATGTCAATCATTTGCTTCAGCAAATGGCTTCGGCATTACTGATTGTCATAGCCAATAATAATGAGGGCTGGAAATGAACTCTAAAGCTCCTGAAACAGAGTCTCAAGGTTCCAATCAACCTGATTCAAGGTGCCAATCATCCTGGCTCAACTGAGTCAATGTCCCAATCGACCGAGATCCCATTCCTCCTAGTCCTACAATTGTTACAATAGTTTAACATATGTGAGCTCAACCCATTGAACAACAGCACAGGTGTTCTTTTTTATTCTCTCCAAAATTGAACTTGGAAGTTGAAGTTCCGATTCAGTCACAACAGCTCATCTAATACTAGGCCAAACTGCGTCGATAACAAATCGATGAAACTGAGTAAATCATTTCTGTGAAACAATCTAGAACATTCTGGTCAACGAGCCCTTCCAATTTTCATTTTCGTTTTGTCAACAAAACTGTGAAAACACAAAACTGACCTGACAGAATTTCCTCCTTTTTTTTTTTAGACGAATAAACCTTTAATAATTGAAAATTATCGACGGTCATACAACATACTCACGCAAAAAATGGGTCATTGTCAAAATCGCGGAAAAAAGAATTGCTCAACATGCTTGTAAAAGTCTGTAAACAATAAATTAATCTTTGGTTTGAATATGTTCACTGCTTCGTATCTATGAAATCTAATTTAATGTCCGGCCTCGTTCTCAAATTCAATAGAAAGGCTCTGGCAACCAATCAGATTGCAGCCAGTCCTAAAAATGACGTCACAACATTTATTTTGAGACAACTGGGCACTCCCTGTCAAGCTATAAAAGTAGAGTTCTCTACCTCGATTCGCTTTCTATTAACTCTGTGACTGCCTATCAAGACTACAGTAGAATTACCCATACACTAACGATAGCGACTTGAGTCCAAATCGGGTACATGCTGCAAGCAGGACGGGTACATGTGGTGAAAATATGGCCGTCCAGTAAATATGACGCTTGTGAGTTGCAGACTTCCAGTGATGGGCACACACATGACATTTTTATAAGTTCCAGACTATATATATACTAGCCGATGAGCCCGACGTTGTCCGGGCTATTCAAAAACCAAATTTCAAGTCGATATCTCCACCCGTTTCCGAGATCTGGTGTTCGCATGCATTTCAAGTCGATAGCTCTACCCGTTTCCGAGATCTGGTCTGTGCATGCGCGAAGTTGGCGTCGCACGGGCTCGGCGACCCGATAAAATTCGTATCCGGGGCAAGATACATTCACATACCAAATTTCAAGTCGATAGCTCCACCCGTTTCCGAGATCTCGTCTGCGCATGCGCGAAGCTGGCGTCGCACGGACTCGGCGACCCGATAAAATTCGTATACGGGGCAAGATACATTCACGTACCAAATTTCAAGTCGATAGCTCCACCCGTTTCCGAGATCTCGTCTGCGCATGCGCGAAGCTGGCGTCGCATGGACTCGGCGACCCGATAAAATTAGTATTCGGGGCAAGATACATTCACATAGCAAATTTCAAGTCGATAGCTCCACCCGTTTCCGAGATCTCGTCTGCGCATGCGCTGCACGGGCGTCGGGCGGGCTCGCCAACGACCACCGCCTGGTCAAACACACACGTACCAAGTTTCGTCCCGATCGGTCGAGAATTGTAGATTTGTATTAATGACAAACAGACAGACAGACAGAGGTCTTCAAAATATATATGAGACTAGAAGGTGACCCGACTTCGTCCGGGCTTTGACCTTGAATTGTCCATTTTGAAGGTCAAGGTCAAGTGGGGGTCACGATTTGACCAGTCCAAAAACACTGCCCGGACAAAAGTACCCGACAAACGTGACCGTCGAAATCCATCCGGTTTTACCTGATTTGACTTGAATTGATCATTTTGAAGGTCAATGTCTGGTCGGGGTCACGATTGGACCCGTCCAAAACAATCAGTGGACAAAAGTAACCCCACGTATCAAATTTCGTCGAAATCCCATCAAAATTGGCGATTTGCATAACCTTGAAGTTACCCGATTTCAAGGTCAATGTCACGTCGCACAGGCAAATTAATAGGCTCATGTCACCCCTCGGCCGAAAATACCCCCACATACCAAGTTTCATCTAATTCCCGAGATATTCGGGCGTTTGACCTTGAAATTACCCGATTTCAAGGTCAAGGTCACGTCACACGGACAAATTAATAGGCCCATGCCAGTTCTCGGCCGAAAATACCCCCACATACCAAGTTTCATCGAAATCGGTTCGGCCGTTTTCGAGTCCATCGCGAACACACAGACACACAGACAGACACACGGACAGACACACAGACAGATCTTCCAAATTATATAATAGACTAGAAGGTGACCCGACTTCGTCCGGGCTTTGACCTTGAATTGACCATTTTGAATGTCAAGGCCAGGTGGGGTCCAACACCAACACCCCAAAAATGGTGGAAATCGGCCCAGCGGATACCGGGAAATCGGCCCAGCGGATACCGAGATACCCTATGCATCAAATATCGTCCGTAAAAATCCGCCAGTTTAACCCGATTTGATTTCCACTCAAGTATATAAACGCGCCTCATATACACACGCTCATTAATTATCAAGTTTCAACGTAAAGATAAATTACCATCGGTGCCCGAGATATCGCCAAGTGCCCGAGATATCGCCAAGACGTCTGAAAAAGTCAAATGCATCGGCCGGTTAAGCGTTAACATGATATAACGTTATGACCTCTAACGGCGTCATAGAAGTTACGCATTGTTTTTATCCTGATGGAAGATAGTACCACTTCTTCTTGATAATTGAGGCAGATAACTAAAACGGATACATACGCATTATATATCGTTGGAAAGAGGAAACACGAAAGATTCTCACAGTGTCATTATTATGACTGGCATTTTATTATTCGCGCTGTTTCGAATCGATTTGTAAGCACCGAACTCAAATGAAAGTCCCGTAACACAGCGTAAAAACAGATTTGACCTCGGCACGTGAAAAGTTGACATCGGATCTGAAAAATAATATGCCTATGCCACTTCCCGACCGATAGTACCCTCACAAACGAAGTTTCATCGAAATCGGGTCGGCCGTTTTCGAGTTCATCGCGAACACACACACAGACACACCACAGATACACCACAGATACACCACAGATACACAGACAGATCTTCCAAAATATATAATAGACTAGAAGGTGACCCGACTTCGTCCGGGGTTTGACCTTGAATTGTCTATTTTGAAGGCCAAGGTCAAGTGGGGTCACGATTTGACCCGTCCAAAACACTGCCCGAACAAAAGTACCCGTCGAAATCCATCCGGTTTTACCCGATTTGACCTTTTAAACCGATTTGATTTCCACTCAAGTACACTGCAAATAAGAGTGTTCAGATTTGAACGCGTTCAGCCCCAGATGTGTTCAGTTACTGAACAGTAAGTGTTCAATTTTGAACGTATATGTTCAGAAAACTCATTTATTAACGGTAGTGTTCAAACCTGCATGGACGTCGATCCGCTTGTGTTAGTATACTTAGTTACTTCATATATATATCGCATATGCTTATGGGATTAATGAATATTCGTTTGTGAAAATGATGTCTTGTGACTTCTATTTTGAACAATTGTGAAACTAAATGCGGATGCGCTGGTCTATTTTGCTTCACGATGAGTTTTGTTTTGTTTTGTTTTGAGCATTTTCCAGATCGGTAGAAAACATATCAGGGACGTGGTGGCGACACGGGAGAAGGGGCGGGGTAGTTGTAAATTGCAAATCCCAGATATAAAATTACACCCCTCCCCAAATGGAAATTGTCCCATTCAGTCAAATCAGTACCACATATCCGTGAATATATATAGTGTTCATATATTGATCGATACCGATTTTTTATGTTGCCGGTTCATCACTTGTGTGTAGAAAATCACGATATAATACGATCCCACGCTATTTTGTTTTACACTAATTTCAGTATTGAACACTGCCGTTCAGTCCGTGTTCGCTTTTCTTGAACATATGTGTTCAAGGTGTTGAACATATGTGTTCAAGGTGAGACCACGGGCATGGTCATTAATCATTCACACTTAACTAATGGCATGCGATCCCACTGGACTGTCTGCATTGAGTTCTCTTAACAAAATAGCATGTAGCGTCGTCTTTTGAAACATGATATCGTTCCACGCAACTGGCATTAATTAATTTCGGTTTGAATATCTGTGTAGTTTAATGTATATGGATGGATAAAGCCTTCACATTGATGGAATCAAGTCAGTTGCGCCATTCTTTGGCGTTAGATTAAAGGTTCGAAACATAGTTGGTATTTATAGGGTCTTTACTGACAAGAGACAAGGTCAAGTTTATCAATACAGCCTGCACTACGCATGGTAAGTACCGGTATATGTAATCCAATGTATCATCATCGTAATTATCATCATATGTGTTTATGTATATTATTTATCTAAAAACATGCAAAGTTAAAATTTTTACAATTCAGTTGAGGACATTAGTTGGAAATTTCGCATCCAATTGTGGTTGAAATTGTTCTAATTTTTTTGTTTGATATTCCGTCCAGATATTAGTGGGGAATATGCTGATATCGGTTAATTATTTGATAATAAGTGAGTGTCTCATTCATGCAGGTACTGTTTAAAACTTCTGTGAACTTTGTCATAAGCATTCTCACGGTTAATTTTCTCGCAAAAACAAAACAACTGCGTTTATATATAGTGCATAGTGCGGTTGTGTAGTTCACTCCGCTTCGCGTCGTGAACTACACAACCTCACTATGCACTATATATAAACGCGCCTCATATACACACGCTCATTAATTATCAAGTTTCAACGTAAAGATAAATTACCATCGGTGCCCGAGATATCGCCAAGACGTCTTCGTCCGGGCTTTGACCTTGAATTTACCATTTTGAAGGTCAAGGTCGGGTGGGGTCAAACACCAACACCCCAAAAATGGTGGAAATCGGCCCAGCGGATACCGGGAAATCGGCCCAGCGGATACCGAGATACCCTATGCATCAAATTTCGTCCGTAAAAATCCGCCAGTTTAACCCGATTTGATTTCCACTCAAGTATATAAACGCGCCTCATATACACACGCTCATTAATTATCAAGTTTCAACGTAAAGCCCACCGCACACGCCACAACATTGTTGCGCAACAATGTTGCGCAACAATGTTGTGGCGTGTTGTGGCGTGTGCGGTACCGCGTTTTTTGTTGCAGGCAAGCCTGCAACAATGTTGCGAACGATCAAATTATTTTGATTTTGTTGCTTGTTGTTGCTTGTTGCAGCCAATGGATGGACAGCGTCAAATCACATGGCTGAATGGCATCACGTGAGGACTAAACTTTTACAAGAAAATGGCGGCCTCCAGTCAGAGTCAGACTACAAAAATAATAACTGTTGACATTGTCAACACAACTCCGGATTTTATCTGGACTGGGGAAGGAGAAGAGGCTTTGGTAATGGCATGGCACAGTCAACCTGTGTTGTACGATACCACACGTCCAGACTACAAGAATAAACATAAGCGGGATGCCGCATATCGCGAATTGGCCACTATTGTGAACGTGTCAGGTATGGCTTGGTCGTTCATAATAAATAGCTCTATATAATTACACAAGATAATATACATAAGAATCTAGGGAGTTTTGCAATTGAGCCCAATTAAGTGGTAGATTGAAGGGGCAACATTTCAATGGAAATTCACACTTGCTGCCAATTGCCATAAATTTTTATAGACATTAGACTATTAGTATTACCCATTAGACAAGATTACTCAATTAAACTTAATCTGTAACTGTAGATGTTACAGTGCAGGAACAAATTCTGGTTGTAGATGCTACCAGGTGCTACCACGGCCGAGTAATTTTATAACCCTGTGGTGACTCTACTCTAGTCTCCAGTACGGCAGTAGCGTTCTTTAACGTCCACACCCCGATGCATGTACACGGGTCAGCCATAATTTAATGTCCGCGGCCGATCAGACAGGATACTGCATCCACAACAACATGCCTGGACAAGTGTAATTGTGATGGGAGAAGTTGGCAATTTGCAATCGGATCTTTATTCAGTGATCTCGAATGAGACTTTTCAACCTGACAAACTTTGTCGGTATTTGACCGAGTTCTGATTTTGGTCAGAATACCAGGTTGTGATCCCCGGTCCCCTAGCACGAGAGACCAATATGCTACCTATCGGATACCAACTTCTCTTATTGTTAATTAAAACAATATTTACAAACCATAGAATTTAAACTTCATGTCTTGTTCGAATGTCATCTGCCTTCCCCAAGCCTATCCATCCTTGGGACTCACTCAGGCTGATGGGGTCATTGTCACAAGGCTCCGGTCACATTTGTAGCCAGCTTTTTCAATCGATCACAAATGTAGCCAGCTTATCTAAGGCGATCACATTTGTAGCCAGATTTTCTTTTTCAATGAAAAACATTATGTTGATGGAATGGAATTAAGTTCTCATTTAGAGAACTTTTTGCGTTACTAGTATCCCTGATGGTCTCAGGTCACATGAGTATTTCTATTTACATACAGATTTCTGCCACATAATTTACCTTATATTCTGACGGCAACCTCTATAAAATAAATGAATTAATTCTTGAGAAAATTGATATATCCTCTTACGATATATATCAATTATTTACACAGTCTGAACTCTAACTGTCTCATCAGAACCCAACATAGTAACATATTTATAATTAATATAAACTATTATAATTATAATATGTATATACTGTTGTGTATTATATTGATTCAACTTGTAAACATACCATTATATGTACACATGTATATCCTGAACCATCTAAATAAATCTAATCTAATGTTAGTCTCTCTCATTTTTCTGAGTTGATGAATGAAAAACATACATTTTAAATTTGATATTAGTTTATCTAATAACCCGAGGTTTCCGATCAATGTCATTAGATGCTCGAATTATATTCCAATATAAGTTGATAAACAAAGTCCTTTTTGGAGCATGACATATTTTAGTCATGAACGCGATGACCTCATATTTCGCGCCATATAAAGCATGGAATTTGAGAATGGCGCACCCATCATAACAGCAGCCTCCAACAGCTCAATCGAAACCCTGCAGAAAGTCCAAAACAAAGCTCTCCGCATCGCTCTCCATCAGCCAATCTTCACACCAATCCAAGCCCTCCACGACGCAGCAGACATACCTACGATGAAACAACGACTACCCGACCTCAGAAACCAGACCCTCGCCAGAATCGACAACAGCCCACTCATCCAAGAACTCCATCTACGAAACCAGCTGCTCTCCACCAAAAAGACCAAGTCCATCCTAGAAATCGACAACACCGACAGACCCATCTAGATCCCATACAACCGTCAACCAAGCCAACCAACAGCCAAATCCAACAGCCTCGACTCCTCCACCACGCTTCCACTGCTTTGCCTCCAAATACAACAGCCTCAACAACCGATTTTCATCGAAGAATTAAAGAAAGGGTGAAGGGAACTGCACAATGCATTCCGACCATCCTAACCGGCCTGCGGCCGGAAACTACACAACAAGAAGCTGGCTATGAATGTGATCGCTGGCTACAATTGTGATCGGCCTCACTCAGCCTGAGTTTAGAATCTATACCGGGGTATATATAAAACCCATCATTGTGTCTCTGTGTGTGTTTATGTGTATAACTCGGTCACGCTTTTATAACTTTTCAACCATGCGAACAATGTAGCCAAAATTTGGACCACAGCCTATACTAGTATTGTGTCATAAAAGGTGATTCACAATATTTCACACTGATTGGTCAAAGCAAATCTGAGTTCTAAAATGGTCCCCAAATGCAGTATTTGCACCAGAATAGACACTATTTCCAGGGCTTATATTTCGGCGAGAATCCAAAACTAGATTCTCGTAAATATTCATGCAAATTACCTGGATTCTTGTGAAAAAGTATATATGGATTCTCGCAAAATCAAATGAAATATATGCCCTAATTTCTTATGTCATGTAACTTCGTACACAAACCCACACTTGCATTGCTATTGTATTGAGAAACTAGCAGATTAGCCCGCCACTGGCGCCGTTCGTCTCATGGCTTTGTTTGAAAAAGCAATTGCATTTGACCTTGAATTGATTATTTTCAAGGTCAGGTCGGGGTCACAATTTAACCCGTCCACTTCCCGTACTTAGCAAGTTTGATTGGTTCGACTCTATAAAGGACACACATTCACCATGGCAATCAGCATTGACTGCCGTGGGCCACGGACTGCCGTAACAGTTGATAACATGTTCACATTCGGTGGATCGGGCACTGTGGTCAGTCGAAAAACAGAACGCACACGCTATAACTCCGGTATCACTAACGTACGCCGCATTGGAAGGGTCTGGTGCCTGGACCCACTTGGCGTGACATAATTCACAACCACGTGTATTTATCTCGAAAGTGTTAAAATTGCGCGACCGCGACACACACATTGGCCAGATAATGGGCACGCATTCCTTGGAATTTCCCAGAAGATATTAATGCATGGGGAGGCCAATTGACCAATTTTGAAATTTGCTGGTCACATTCATCTATAGGTCTGAGGAATTCTCGGCTAGATATTGTTACCAACATGACATATTTAAATTAATCCCGCCGTGCACCCCCATCACCAATTTGACATAATTTTGGTACCATGTGTTGCGTTCTAAAAATAGGTCGATTGCAGTGGATTTGTAGAAATGACGAAATATGAGAGAGAATATTGTTTGATTGAAAGCATTTGAATTAATTCATCACAAGACTCGCCTTGATGCTGGCTAATAGATATTTGTCCCTGCTATGTGTTGGGAATAAAAACTGACCCGATGAAAATGTCCCCCGTTCCTACAAAGCCCTAAGTAAGAATCAAACAGTTCTGTTTCTAAGCGAGTTCCAGATAATGTAAACAAAACCGTATGCGAAAACCGAAGAGGATAAAGAGCGTTAACCGGTAAAACAAACCCAAATATGGAAGATCTTTATGAACAACGCTGCTGCTACGACCGCTCTTTAACTATCAACACAATTAATATATATTAGATTTCCATTCGTTCTACCAAAACGTTGTTGAAAATGGGTGCTATAAATTAATTGTCAGATCAGGTTGAGTACTAGTATGATATAACCCCCCCCCCCCCCTATATACGCTCTTGAATAAAAGCTCCCGAATGGAGCCTGTTTTAAAAGATCATAACTCTTGAGTGCCTAATAAAAGTACAGGGTGGAATAATAGTACAGGTTGGAAAAAGTCGCATAACTGAATAATAGTACAGGGCGGAATAAATGTACAGACTGGAAATATTAGTACCATACATCCCAACAAAACAGACCATCTGACAGGTTTACTGATGCCATGTGACAGAAATAGTTTCGATGTATAGCCAGGTCTGGGAATCTACAGTATGCTGATCACTGTCAACAACAAGAGTTCATTTATCTATGAATAACACAATTTAAGATTGGTGAATTATTTCTTTTGGTTAATTCAATAAATGTACAGGACCAAATAACGATCGTACAGGTGGGAATTTTACCTCGATTTTAATAATCGTACATGTATGTTTATTAGGCACTCAAGAGTAATGCATCATGTGCCCGAAGCACACAGAGGGGGGGGGGGGGGGGGGGGGGGGGGCTGCAGCAGTGTAGTTTCCAGTAATTATTTGGGGACACCTGTTTTTAGCTCACCTGAGACGAAGTCTCCGGTGGAGCTATAGTCATCACTCCTCGTCCGTTGTCCGTCCGTTTGTCCGTCCACTCCGTCTGTCTGTCCATCCGTCAACTTTTTTTAAAAACATCTTCTCCTCTGAAACCATCATACCGAATTGGTTCATATTTTGTGTGGATGTTCCCTAGGTGATGCTCATTCAGATTTGTTCAAATGAGGTCACTGGGTCACTGGGTCAAATAGTTGCGAAACCAGGGCCATAACTCTATTCCTCCATAGTAATTCTTTTAACAACTTCTTGCCCATAACCATTGTGCCGATTTAGCTAATATTTGGTATGGAGGGTTCTTGGGTGGCTGGTGTTCAGATTTGTTCAAATGAGGTCACCCGGTCAATTAGTTGAGGAACCAGGGCCATAACTCACAGCAATTCTTACAATGACTTCTTCTACAAAATATTCGGCCGATTTAGCTTATATTTGGTACTGAGGGACCTTGGGTGACTGGGAATCAGATTTGTTCAAATTGGGTCACTGGGTCAAATAGGGGCAGAGCCAGGGACATAACTCTAAAAACCAAAAAATTACATTTTTGCATTTTGATCATATTTGGTGTGGATGTTCCCTAGGTGACTGTCATTCAGATTTGTTCAAATGAGGTCACTGTGTCAAACAGTTGCAATTTTATTTGACATGCTATATGATACCATTAAGAGTAATATTGTTCTCAAGCTACGCAACTTACATTACATACTGCTGGATGACTTTGATATGGGTCTATGTACCTCTTAGCCCTTAACTGCCCTCTGTGATGATGCCAGCTGGTTTTTAGTCCAGTGCATTTATGGTTTTACTCAGAACTAATTGCAACAGAATTTTTGTTTGCTGGAATTGGTACATATATCCTCCATAAACAACATCCTAAAAATCGGAATAAAATCCATAAATTGATGATTTGACCAATTTCCCCAAATTTATTTCACGAAATTCACCAATTTCCCTTTTTCTGATTTTCTCATAAATGCACTGGACTATTTCTGGACAACATAGTTGCAAGGTACGACGATTAATTGGTACAGTGCAGTCATTCTTTACATGTGTCAATAATGACTGCATGATCGTGTGGGCTATTAGCCAGGCTCTGCCAGTACCAATGCATCCTGGTCTGCATAACAGAGATGAGCACCAGGCTGATGGTCAATCATGAAATTGTGCAGCACACATGCTGCAAGAACATCATACTCTGTATGTTCCGGTTCCAAACAGATTGTGGTAAGGAACACCCGGAATCGATTGGCTAAAATACCAAAAGCATTTTCAACTACCCTGCGTGCTCTGCTTAGTCGGTAGTTAAATAACCGATGTGCCACATTGTCGGTCTTGTGTGAAAAAGGCTTCATCAATCCTTTCGTCATCGCAAAGGCATCATCGCCAACGAGGTGGAAATCAACATTGTTGACAGTTCCCCTGAGTGGTTCCGGATCCGGAATCCCCAAAGATTTACTTTGCATTCTCTGATAGAGGGTGCCAGTCGTATAAACACCCGAGTCGCCACATCTGCCATTGCTGCCAACATCAATATATAAAAATCTGTAATTAGCATCAACAAGCGCCATCAACATAATACTGTGGAACTTTTTATAGTTATAAAAAATTGAACCAGCATTTGACGGTTGTTTAATAGCAATGTGTTTCCCGTCTATAGCTCCAATGCACTGTGGATAATTCCACTTTTCCTCGAATTCACTTGCCACATTTCGCCAATCTTCTTCAGTTGAAGGTGTCTACAATATGAAAACAAGTATACATAGATGGATATTATTAGTTTTGGATATCATATGAGAGGGTGTCGCCCCCTCTCAATTGGGTCATGTATTCTATATTGGATATCCCAATAAAACACACTGCTAACATTGCCGAAAATATGAAGCAATTCGGCCATAGCATTCCATAGAAAACAATCGCCATTGAGTCACTGCATTTAATTAAGATATAAGAATGACGGTGTGTTGTCAATTTAATATAATATTTGTGAAATTACTATTTTGAACAAGATTATTCTCCATTTATAATTGATCACCTTACTGGAGTGTTTCATATCCCTTTAAGAGGGATATTATAAAATTAACTGACTTTTACAATTGATGTGTGTAATAGAGAAACAAATAATAATTAATCTCCTGTTTTTTTTTAAAGGAAGAAATGGACTCTGCGATGCAGGATATTGATACTTTGGATGATGACATATTATCTGAAACAAACTCTCCTCCAGCCAAACTGAAATGTACACCAACATCTAGGGCGAAGCGACGAGATAATGAGGAGTTGACCATCCTCAGGCAACTATCAGGATCATTAGCTGCAACTGATGATGTCGATGATGAAGATGACAATGGAGCATTTGGAATTTATATGGCGAAATGTCTGAGAAAATTGGATCCAGAAACCAGTATTCACTGCAGACAGGAAATGCAGAACATATTATTCAAATATCAAACTCAACCATAGTTAACTAGCTATAAAAGATTATAAAATAAAATTAATTAAAATTTCATATATGAATTACAATTGGAATAAACTACTTTATCATACCCTTATAGACAATTTTATCTTTATTTTATTCACAAAATAGTTATTTGTAGTCATGAAAATCAGGACGGGTGGCCTTTGTTGTAGGTTCTAATTTAGAAATAAAATTTATCAAATTATGATCACTTTCTCAAGAATATAGTAATAGAATTGCATAATGATGATATAAATGTGATATTATTCACAAAACACGCTTTGCGTCTGAGAAAATACAGGTCGACTAGTTTCTCGCAAAATGCTCAGTGGTTGTTTATAAGCAGTCACGATATTGCGCCATTTCTGTATTCGCACTTTATACGTTGATTGTAAAGCCCCTAATTTTTGGTGTGCCTACTTAGAACTCATAGTAGTAGTCCATATTTGGTATGTATTCAGGGTTCGCGGTGGATCAAAATTTACTTTCGCCAACTAATATGCCAATTGAAAATATTTTGTGTAGAATGGTTTCTTCATCAGAATGGCACATTACAAGCGGATAAGCTATGTAAACACCACCACCATCACATTAAATGCATTTTCCTAGACCTTATAGAACACCACTAATATAATTATATTGTAAGAGTTTTCTGATATGAATGGTAATGATTGACCAATTATTTTCAACTTTCGTGAGGAATTAAAAAGTGACTTGCCAAAACTTTTGCCAAATGAAAATACTTTTTCCAAATGTGAATTATGTTCGCCATTGGCAAATTTGTGATTGGTATAAGAACAATATCTGCCTATTATATAATATTATTTCTGTTTTATATATGGTGGTTGTGGATGTAACTAATTTAACACCTATACCTGCAGCGAAGGCCGTCATATCATTAAAGAGATGACTGTGATGTGGACCACTGATGTTACAATAATATTGCAAACACCACTACAGTTAAACTTTGTTAAGTCGAACGTCGGTAACTCGAATACCCCACTTAAGTCGAAGCCGTCGCCTGGTCCCGGCTGAGCTTGTGAGCAAAGCCATTATAATAATTACGGTTAAGTCGAAGGTGGATAAGTCGAAATTCCGCTTAAGTCGAAACGAAATTTAGTCCCACCAGCCAGATTATAACACTAATTACTATGGTTAAGTCGAAGCGCCGTCAGCGACGCATCGCCATGTGATTATAACTCAGTATGCTTCTATTCATTACCCTAAAAAGCTGTGAAGTTTCCTGGAGTCTTTATTCATCCTAATGCATTGTTTATTTAACATATTAACGAGGTGTGGGGGTCAATTTCCCCTGTGAGGATTAGTAGTGTTGACAGGCAGGCGAAATGAAAACCATATTTAAACGGCCTGATACAGAGAATAATTTCACATTCACAAACGAATCACATTCACAAACGAGTCAGCAGCACTCACAGGAACATCTCATCGAGTCAGCAGCACTCTTTATCGGAAAGTCTTCCTCCTTAAGGAGAACTTATAAAATTACCTCTAAGAGTAAAATCAAAGAGTAAACTTATATAAAATTGCTAAAATCAGATATGGCCAGTAAACAAACATCCGCGTCGCAGTGCCCTTCTCAGGGCGCCGATTCGAGTGAGTATATTGCCTTCCTGAGAGAAGATAACAAATCGCTCAGGAAACAGATCGCCGGTCTAGAAATACAACTTGCTGGGTTCAGAGCCTCTATCGACAAGATGGCCGACCGCTTACCCGAAAAGCAACCCACAGCAGAGAAATCTTCCAGCAAAAAAGAGAAAAAGACCGAGAAAATCAAAAAGAAACCTGAGAAAAACACCACGACACCTGCCACATCATCAGCTCCAGTTCCAGATTTCGCCGCAAAACTACCCTCAGCAACCTCTGTACCGCCAGCAACTCCAGTGCCCATCGTTCAAAAAAACCACGAAGACCACATCGAAGTTGAAATGACAGACGCTGAACAAGACATCTCCGACGAAGAATTCGCCACCGTCTTCAAAAACAAAAGAAGACGTAAAGAAAGCATGATGATTCCAGATCCTGTCAGCCCAATCAGCACGCCAGCCAAAAAGATACGAACGCACACTGAACATAAACAACAACCTAGCCCAACAAAAGGAACCGAACGACCGACTATCAGCCACTCCAACAAACGAAGAGACATTCTAATCGCCGAAAACCTAACGAACGAAATGAAGCAGAGTCCATACTTACTACACAGAACAATAACGACACGCTACCCCATCCGAACATCTACAACCAGAGCCGGCACACTTCTAATTTATCCACAGAACGAAGAAACAAAACAATATCTACTGACCAAAGCTAAAGACCTACCCGCCTTCAAGGACAAGAAAGTAACATTCCGCCTAACCAACGGCAGCAATCGCCTGACCAAACCTATAACCCATAAAGCCGTCATCTGTGGCATACCACCATCTGTCACGGAAGACGAAATAAAAGAAGACATCGGCAGTAAATACACAGTTCAACGCCTAAAAAGCTCACACGATCAACAACCAACATGGAAAGTGAAAATAACTTGCGACGATAAAGAATCAAAACAACAGATAATGAACGGCGTTAGACTCGGCTCAAACATGAATAGATTCAAAGTCGTCGACTACAAAGAACAGCCCCACGTGACACAATGCTACAAATGTCAGAAGTTTAATCACACGGCCGAATTTTGCAAGAGCACAGACACAATCTGCAAAAATTGCGCGGGAAATCACAAGCACCAAGACTGTACCAGTAACATAAAAAGATGCGCGAACTGCGACAATGATCACCACTCAGCATACAAGGGATGCACAGTTTTCAAAACTGAAGTGACATCAAAAGAAACACAAAAGCTCACATACGCAGCAGCTACAAGCAAACCAGCCGACATCACTGAAACCCTAAAGCTTGCAGCTGTAATAACATCGACCATTGTCAGCGCCCTATCTGACAAACAAAGAGATCCACGAAATATCAAAGACAGCGTGTGTCAATACGTCGAACATGCTGTCAACACCATATACAGAACTCAACTCACAAAAGAAACCATCCAACAGTTCACATACAGACGTTAAAACAACACAGCCAAAGCTGACACGCCCAAACACACAAGCCGATTGTAACACCTACAATGGCTGACACGACCAAACAGACTACAACAACACGCCACACACACAACTTGCCCACACAAAAACACTCTTTTCACCTACTCCACGTTAACATAAACGGACTATCTGCTAAACGCCAAATTCTTCAAGAGTACATCACCGACCAACAACCAGACGTTATCGCCATCAACGAAACGAAACTCAACGACAACAGCAGGGTTAGCTTCACCAACTACAAGATCGCCCGCCGTGACCGTACCGCACACGGTGGCGGAGTCGCTCTCCTCATCCATAAAGACCTGAAACACGCCATGCTCAACACCGACGACCTAGACGAAGAAACCCTGGCAGTAGAAGTCACCATTCGCAGTGCCAAGACTGCCATCATCGCCACATATAACCCGCCAAACACAGACCTCAGCAATGCCTCCTTCAAACACTTCACATCAACCCACCGCCACTGCATCTTCATCGGAGACTACAACGCGAAGCACACCTACTACGGCTGTAAAGATACCAACAGAAACGGTGACCGAATGTTCAACATCATAGAAGATCTTGATCTACTCATACTAAACAACATAGACAAACCAACACATCACCACGCGGCGACCAACAAATGGGACATCCTAGACCTAGCCATTGCCACTCCATCCATCGCATCTAAAGGAATCATGTGCTATATTGGAGACGACGTATCCAGCGACCACCTACCCGTACACATAAGATCCAGCAATGCCTCAACCGATCGCCACCCGAAAACCCTCCGCCGCAACCTAAATAAAGCCGACTGGGACAGTTTCCGACAGCAACTCACCAACAGCATAGACAATTCACCCATCACATCAACCAGCGACATTGACGCGACATGCCAGCACCTATCCCAAACCCTCGAATCAGCCCTAGATACAGCATGCCCGAAACAACAAGTCAACACCACAGCATGGCGAGTCTCCCCCGAAACTCTGAAAATGATCCGACTTAAACGCAAGCTAAGAAGACTACAGCAGAAAAACCCAAACGACATGTACTACCGAAATCTTTACAACAACATGAACAGACAAGTCAAAACGGCAGTCAAAAAAGAAAAACAAGCATCCTGGCAGCGGTCGACAACCGAACTCGGCGATAAAAGAATGAACAGAAACTTCTGGAGTACCTTCAAATCCCTTACCGGCACAGGAAAAAACAACAACAGCACAGAAAAACCCCTCAAAAAAACCGATGGCAGTCTGACCTCAGGAGACAAAGAAAAAGCAGAAGCCTTCGCCGACAACCTTCAAAAAATCCACAACACCCACCAAGGCCCAGCCTACGACGACGCCTTCAAAGCAACTGTAGAAAACCACATCAAAGACAACCACGACCTCTTCAAACCACTTCCAAGTACCACCAACGACCACGATGATGTCTTCCCCGTAGCATCTCCAATCACACAAGACGAAATCGCATCTAACCTAAAGAAGGGAAAAGGCAACTCAGCACCAGGCAACGACAGCATCACATACGCCATCCTACGACAAGCCCCTCCAGCCTTCTTCGCCAGACTACTCCTTCTATTCAACGCCTGCCTGACCATTGGATACTTCCCAACAGCATGGAAAACCGCCGTCGGTATCATGATACCCAAGCCAGAAAAAGACCGCGCCATTCCCAACAACTATCGACCCATCAGCCTCCTCCAATGTACCGGGAAACTATTCGAAAGAATTATCAGCAGCCGACTGCGAGAGCACCTTGAATCATCCAACTTCTTCAACCCGTGGCAGCGTGGCTACCGACAAGGCAAAGAAGGCATGGAACACATCGTTCGACTAGCTGAAGACGCCCGACTATCCCTTGGCAAAAACTGGTTAACAGCTGCAGTATTTCTTGACGTTGAGAAGGCCTTCGATTCCGTATGGCACGACGGCCTAAGATACAAGTTCAGCCAGCTCAACATCGCCCGAAAATACACACGACTAGTATCCTCTTTCCTACAAGATCGTCAACTCAGCGTCCGCATCAACAACGACACATCCAGCCCAGTATTCCTACGCGCCGGAACCCCACAAGGATCAGTACTCAGCCCACTCCTCTTCCTGATATACGCCAATGACATACCCACCAACCCAAGAAACAACGTAGAAATCTCACAATTCGCCGACGACCTAGGACTCTGGACAACACACAAAAACCCCAGGATCCTACAAAAACGATTACAAAAGACCCTCGACGACTTATCAACATGGTGCTCTAGATGGAGAATAAAACTCAACGCCAAGAAAACCCAACTCATCATATTCCACCAGAGAAAAACAACACAGACTATCAACATCAAGATAGACAACGAGACCGTTCAACCATCCAACCAAGCCATCCTACTAGGAATCACCCTTGACCAACGAATGACCTTCGCCGCGCACATCAAAAAAGTCGCTGACAAAGCCAGAAAAAGAACAAACCTGCTAAGTTGTCTCAGAGGTACCGACTGGGGAACCAACAGCCAGACCATCATCAACCTCTTCAAACTATACGTCCGCCCAGTAATGGAGTATGGCGCACCCATCATAACAGCAGCCTCCAACAGCTCAATCGAAACCCTGCAGAAAGTCCAAAACAAAGCTCTCCGCATCGCTCTACATCAGCCAATCTTCACACCAATCCAAGCCCTCCACGACGCAGCAGACATACCTACGATGAAACAACGACTAACCGACCTCAGAAACCAGACCCTCGCCAGAATCGACAACAGCCCACTCATCCAAGAACTCCATCTACGAAACCAGCTGCTCTCCACCAAAAAGACTAAGTCCATCCTAGAAATCGACAACACCGACAGACCCATCTAGATCCCATACAACCGTCAACCAAGCCAACCAACAGCCAAATCCAACAGCCTCGACTCCTCCACCACGCTTCCACTGCTTTGCCTCCAAATACAACAGCCTCAACAACCGATTTTCATCGAAGAATTAAAGAAAGGGTGAAGGGAACTGCACAATGCATTCCGACCATCCTAACCGGCCTGCGGCCGGAAACCACACAACAACAATAATTTCATCAATCATCACATTCGAGTCAGCAGCACTCACAGGAACATCTCATCGAGTCAGCAGCACTCTTTATCGGAAAGTCTTCCTCCTTAAGGAGAACTTATAAAATTACCTCTAAGAGTAAAATCAAAGAGTAAACTTATATAAAATTGCTAAAATCAGATATGGCCAGTAAACAAACATCCGCGTCGCAGTGCCCTTCTCAGGGCGCCGATTCGAGTGAGTATATTGCCTTCCTGAGAGAAGATAACAAATCGCTCAGGAAACAGATCGCCGGTCTAGAAATACAACTTGCTGGGTTCAGAGCCTCTATCGACAAGATGGCCGACCGCTTACCCGAAAAGCAACCCACAGCAGAGAAATCTTCCAGCAAAAAAGAGAAAAAGACCGAGAAAATCAAAAAGAAACCTGAGAAAAACACCACGACACCTGCCACATCATCAGCTCCAGTTCCAGATTTCGCCGCGAAACTACCCTCAGCAACCTCTGTACCGCCAGCAACTCCAGTGCCCATCGTTCAAAAAAACCACGAAGACCACATCGAAGTTGAAATGACAGACGCTGAACAAGACATCTCCGACGAAGAATTCGCCACCGTCTTCAAAAACAAAAGAAGACGTAAAGAAAGCATGATGACTCCAGATCCTATCAGCCCAATCAGCACGCCAGCCAAAAAGATACGAACGCACACTGAACATAAACAACAACCTAGCCCAACAAAAGGAACCGAACGACCGACTATCAGCCACTCCAACAAACGAAGAGACATTCTAATCGCCGAAAACCTAACGAACGAAATGAAGCAGAGTCCATACTTACTACACAGAACAATAACGACACGCTACCCCATCCGAACATCTACAACCAGAGCCGGCACACTTCTAATTTATCCACAGAACGAAGAAACAAAACAATATCTACTGACCAAAGCTAAAGACCTACCCGCCTTCAAGGACAAGAAAGTAACATTCCGCCTAACCAACGGCAGCAATCGCCTGACCAAACCTACAACCCATAAAGCCGTCATCTGTGGCATACCACCATCTGTCACGGAAGACGAAATAAAAGAAGACATCGGCAGTAAATACACAGTTCAACGCCTAAAAAGCTCATACGATCAACAACCAACATGGAAAGTGAAAATAACTTGCGACGATAAAGAATCAAAACAACAGATAATGAACGGCGTTAGGCTCGGCTCAAACATGAATAGATTCAAAGTCGTCGACTACAAAGAACAGCCCCACGTGACACAATGCTACAAATGTCAGAAGTTTAATCACACGGCCGAATTTTGCAAGAGCACAGACACAATCTGCAAAAATTGCGCGGGAAATCACAAGCACCAAGAATGTACCAGTAACATAAAAAGATGCGCGAACTGCGACAATGATCACCACTCAGCATACAAGGGATGCACAGTTTTCAAAACTGAAGTGACATCAAAAGAAACACAAAAGCTCACATACGCAGCAGCTACAAGCAAACCAGCCGACATCACTGAAACCCTAAAGCTTGCAGCTGTAATAACATCGACCATTGTCAGCGCCCTATCTGACAAACAAAGAGATCCACGAAATATCAAAGACAGCGTGTGTCAATACGTCGAACATGCTGTCAACACCATATACAGAACTCAACTCACAAAAGAAACCATCCAACAGTTCACATACAGACGTTAAAACAACACAGCCAAAGCTGACACGCCCAAACACACAAGCCGATTGTAACACCTACAATGGCTGACACGACCAAACAGACTACAACAACACGCCACACACACAACTTGCCCACACAAAAACACTCTTTTCACCTACTCCACGTTAACATAAACGGACTATCTGCTAAACGCCAAATTCTTCAAGAGTACATCACCGACCAACAACCAGACGTTATCGCCATCAACGAAACGAAACTCAACGACAACAGCAGGGTTAGCTTCACCAACTACAAGATCGCCCGCCGTGACCGTACCGCACACGGTGGCGGGGTCGCTCTCCTCATCCATAAAGACCTGAAACACGCCATGCTCAACACCGACGACCTAGACGAAGAAACCCTGGCAGTAGAAGTCACCATTCGCAGTGCCAAGACTGCCATCATCGCCACATATAACCCGCCAAACACAGACCTCAGCAATGCCTCCTTCAAACACTTCACATCAACCCACCGCCACTGCATCTTCATCGGAGACTACAACGCGAAGCACACCTACTACGGCTGTAAAGATACCAACAGAAACGGTGACCGAATGTTCAACATCATAGAAGATCTTGATCTACTCATACTAAACAACATAGACAAACCAACACATCACCACGCGGCGACCAACAAATGGGACATCCTAGACCTAGCCATTGCCACTCCATTCATCGCATCTAAAGGAATCATGTGCTATATTGGAGACGACGTATCCAGCGACCACCTACCCGTACACATAAGATCCAGCAATGCCTCAACCGATCGCCACCCGAAAACCCTCCGCCGCAACCTAAATAAAGCCGACTGGGACAGTTTCCGACAGCAACTCACCAACAGCATAGACAATTCACCCATCACATCAACCAGCGACATTGACGCGACATGCCAGCACCTATCCCAAACCCTCGAATCAGCCCTAGATACAGCATGCCCGAAACAACAAGTCAACACCACAGCATGGCGAGTCTCCCCCGAAACTCTGAAAATGATCCGACTTAAACGCAAGCTAAGAAGACTACAGCAGAAAACCCCAAACGACATGTACTACCGAAATCTTTACAACAACATGAACAGACAAGTCAAAACGGCAGTCAAAAAAGAAAAACAAGCATCCTGGCAGCGGTCGACAACCGAACTCGGCGATAAAAGAATGAACAGAAACTTCTGGAGCACCTTCAAATCCCTTACCGGCACAGGAAAAAACAACAACAGCACAGAAAAACCCCTCAAAAAAACCGATGGCAGTCTGACCTCAGGAGACAAAGAAAAAGCAGAAGCCTTCGCCGACAACCTCCAAAAAATCCACAACACCCACCAAGGCCCAGCCTACGACGACGCCTTCAAAGCAACTGTAGAATACCACATCAAAGACAACCACGACCTCTTCAAACCACTTCCAAGTACCACCAACGACCACGATGATGTCTTCCCCGTAGCATCTCCAATCACACAAGACGAAATCGCATCTAACCTAAAGAAGGGAAAAGGCAACTCAGCACCAGGCAACGACAGCATTACTTACGCCATCCTACGACAAGCCCCTCCAGCCTTCTTCGCCAGACTACTCCTTCTATTCAACGCCTGCCTGACCATTGGATACTTCCCAACAGCATGGAAAACCGCCGTCGGTATCATGATACCCAAGCCAGAAAAAGACCGCGCCATTCCCAACAACTATCGACCCATCAGCCTCCTCCAATGTACCGGGAAACTATTCGAAAGAATTATCAGCAGCCGACTGCGAGAGCACCTTGAATCATCCAACTTCTTCAACCCGTGGCAGCGTGGCTACCGACAAGGCAAAGAAGGCATGGAACACATCGTTCGACTAGCTGAAGACGCCCGACTATCCCTTGGCAAAAACTGGTTAACAGCTGCAGTATTTCTTGACGTTGAGAAGGCCTTCGATTCCGTATGGCACGACGGCCTAAGATACAAGTTCAGCCAGCTCAACATCGCCCGAAAATACACACGACTAGTATCCTCTTTCCTACAAGATCGTCAACTCAGCGTCCGCATCAACAACGACACACCCAGTCCAGTATTCCTACGCGCCGGAACCCCACAAGGATCAGTACTCAGCCCACTCCTCTTCCTGATATACGCCAATGACATACCCACCAACCCAAGAAACAACGTAGAAATCTCACAATTCGCCGACGACCTAGGACTCTGGACAACACACAAAAACCCCAGGATCCTACAAAAACGATTACAAAAGACCCTCGACGACTTATCAACATGGTGCTCTAGATGGAGAATAAAACTCAACGCCAAGAAAACCCAACTCATCATATTCCACCAGAGAAAAACAACACAGACTATCAACATCAAGATAGACAACGAGACCGTTCAACCATCCAACCAAGCCATCCTACTAGGAATCACCCTTGACCAACGAATGACCTTCGCCGCGCACATCAAAAAAGTCGCTGACAAAGCCAGAAAAAGAACAAACCTGCTAAGTTGTCTCAGAGGTACCGACTGGGGAACCAACAGCCAGACCATCATCAACCTCTTCAAACTATACGTCCGCCCAGTAATGGAGTATGGCGCACCCATCATAACAGCAGCCTCCAACAGCTCAATCGAAACCCTGCAGAAAGTCCAAAACAAAGCTCTCCGCATCGCTCTACATCAGCCAATCTTCACACCAATCCAAGCCCTCCACGACGCAGCAGACATACCTACGATGAAACAACGACTAACCGACCTCAGAAACCAGACCCTCGCCAGAATCGACAACAGCCCACTCATCCAAGAACTCCATCTACGAAACCAGCTGCTCTCCACCAAAAAGACTAAGTCCATCCTAGAAATCGACAACACCGACAGACCCATCTAGATCCCATACAACCGTCAACCAAGCCAACCAACAGCCAAATCCAACAGCCTCGACTCCTCCACCACGCTTCCACTGCTTTGCCTCCAAATACAACAGCCTCAACAACCGATTTTCATCGAAGAATTAAAGAAAGGGTGAAGGGAACTGCACAATGCATTCCGACCATCCTAACCGGCCTGCGGCCGGAAACTACACAACAAGAATAATTTCATTCAGTCATGTCTTCCCAAAACGAAAACAATGTTCCAAACGAAGAAATGCTATTGACAATAAGGCTGAACTCAATTTGAATGTTCTCGATGCCATGACTCTGATGCAGCAATCGTCGTCCATATCGGATCGATATGAATTCAACTGGTTGGAATTTGTGGTCACCAAATGGTCAACACAGTTAAGTCGAACACTCGGATAACTCGAAGTAATCCAACGGTCCCTTGCAATTCGACTTAACGAAGTTTAACTGTATTTATTTGTGTCTGCTTATTACCTTCAAATATCTTTCTTTCAGGTTGTTATATATGACCCTAGTTGTGTGTTTCACAATTCCGGAAATTGTTCTCTCTCCTACCCGGAAATGAAATGCGAGACTTGTAAATGTTTCACCTGAAAAATCAATAGAAATGTCACAAAACGTTACTTTCTTTCCCACTTGTAGATGAGATTCCTGGACGATATTTGTGCCATATGATTATCATGACATTTCAATTGGCTTTTATGTTAATCTTTGATTAATTCAAGAACACACTACTCTTCTTTTGTGCACTATTCATACGTATCAGATTTCTTTATTCCATACATTCAAAGCTGTTGCAGCATTAAAGACCATGTGCCAGTACATTCTATTATATATGCGAGTCTCCCATATGGAGCTTTGCACATATTAAGAGAATACACTTACTTACTATTTATGAGCATTAATAGTGCTAAAAACAGTAAAAAAAAAATAATAATAATTTGGACTTTTTCTCAAAATATCAATAAAAAGTTTAGGATCGGCGGATTATTTTTAGGGTCGGTCGATGTACGGAAACATAGTATCTTTTTGTTTGGCTTTATGTGTGTCATACACGGTTGAGCCCCAGCTGGAACCTCCAGGATGCATTGGTACTAGCAGTGCCTGGCTAATAGCCCACACGATCATGCAGTCATTATTGACACATGTTAAGAATGACTGCACTGTACCAATTAATCGTCGTACCTTACAATTATGTTGTCCAGAAATAGTCCAGTGCATTTATGAGAAAAAATTCCAAACCCGGAATAAGTACATAAACCCTCCATAAACAACATACAAAAAATTGTAAAAATAAGAAAAAGGGAAATTGGTGAATTTCGTGAAATAAATTTGGGGAAATTTGGTCAAATCATCAATTTATGGATTTGATTCCGATTTTTAGTATGTTGTTTATGGAGGATGTATGTACCAATTCCAGCAAAAAAAATTCTGTTGCAATTAGTTCTGGGTAAAACCATAAATGCACTGGACTAAAAACCAGCTGGCATCATCACAGAGGGCAGTTAAGGGCTAAGAGGTACATAGACCCATATCAAAGTCATCCAGCAGTATGTAACGTATAAAGTTACTTTATTAGGCCAATATAAAAATATTGCTTGATTTACATCCCCTCCCGACACTATTGTTTAGTCCCCTGCTCCATATTTTTTATTTGAATATTTTTTATGCAAATTTTTGTTCTCATGCCTTAACTGTTTCGTGATGGGAGCTGTGCTGATGCAGCATTAAAGACCCTGTGCCAGTGCAGTCTCTTATATATGCGAGTCTCCCAAATGGAGCCTAGCATATATAAGAGAATGCACTGGCTTACAAGATCAAGGTAAATATTGTTAGGCCAATGCATTCTCTTATATATGCGAGGTGCCCTATGGGTGACTCGCATATATAAGAGAATGCATTGGCACAGGGTTTTCGAAAAAAATCAGGAAGCTCCTGTCATGGAAGGGTTAATCATCAAATTACATTTCAATGATCTATTAATCAGTCTATTTTGGTCAAATAGGGACAATCTAAATCACCTTGTAATATATAAGATAGGATACTGCATCAATATCTAGAACTCTCCATATCTATGTTAGGAAGAATAAAATATAAAAAATAAAATTCGCCCTCCTGCCCCATTTTTCTGAAAAAGTTGGATGTAAATCTAGCAATTTATTTTTATTGACCTTAGTTGAAAAAATATTACTAGAAATCTGCGCGATTTCCATTGAAGATGTAAATTAATGAAAGTGTCAATGACACTGTAGCTCAACTTATATGGGGGATTCATTTAATGGTTGACAGTAAATGGAGGAATTAGGAAAGGTGCTAATTGAAATGTCTAATTTGAACAAATCTGAACCCCAGTCACCCAAGGGTCCTTCATAACAAATAGGAACCCATATAGCCTGATGGTATTTAAGAAGAAGTCATTTTAAGAATACTATGGAGGGAAAGAGTTATGGCCCTGGCTTTGCAACTATTTGACCCAGTGACTGCATTTGGACAAATCTGAATTAGAATCACCTAGGGAACATCCACACCAAATATGAACCCATTTGGTCTTATGGTTCCGGAGGAGATGTTCAAACAAAACGGACGGATGGATGGACAGATGGTGGACGGACGAGGAGTGATGATTATAACTCCACCGGAGACTTTGTCTCAGGTGAGCTAAAAATCAATGATCAAAATGCAAAAATGTCATTTTTTGTTTTTAGAGCTATGTCCCTGGCTCAGCCCCTATTTGACCCAGTTACCCAATTTGAACAAATCTGATTCCCAGTCACCCAAGGTCCCTCAGTACCAAATATAAGCTAAATCGGCCCACTTTTTCTGGATAACATGTCATTCCAAGAATTACTATGGAGAGTTATGGCCCTGGTTTCTCAACTAATCAACCTGGTGACCTCATTTGAACAAATCTGAACCCCACTCATTCAAGAACCTTCATACCAAATATATGCTAAATTGGACCAATGATTCTAGACAAGAAGTCGTCTTAAGAAGTACTATGGAGTGAAAGAGTTATGGCCCTGGCTTCGCAACTATTTGACCCAGTGACCTCATTTGAACAAATCTGAATGAGAGTCACCTAGGGAACATCCACACCAAATATGAACCCATTCCAGGTGAGCTAAAAAGTTTAGGGTCAGCAGGTTATTTTTAGGGTTGTCGATGTACAGAAACAAAGTATCTTTTTTTTTTGGCTTTATGTGTGTCATACACGGTTGAGCCCCAGCTGGAACCTCCAGGATGCATTGGTACTGGCAGAGCCTGGCTAATAGCCCACACGATCCTGCAGTCATTATTGACACATGTAAAGAATGACTGCACTGTACCAATTAATCGTCGTACCTTGCAATTATGTTGTCCAGAAATAGTCCAGTGCATTTATGAGAAAAATGCCAAACCGGAATAAGTACATAAACTCTCCATAAACAACATACTAAAAATTGGCGAAAATCAGAAAAAGGGAAATTGGTGAATTTGGGGAAATTTTGTCAAATCATCAATTTATGGATTTTATTCTGATTTTTAGTATGTTGTTTATGGAGGATATATGTACCAATTCCAGCAAACAAAAATTCTGTTGCAATTAGTTCTGAGTAAAACCATAAATGCACTGGACTAAAAACCAGCTGGCATCATCACAGAGGGCAGTTAAGGGCTAAGAGGTACATAGACCCATATCAAAGTCATCCAGCAGTATGTAATGTAAGTTGCGTAGCTTGAGAACAATATTACTCTTAATGGTATCATATAGCATGTCAAATAAAATTGGCTACAGACTGTATTTGCACTCATGGAATTTCTCCTAGCTAATCAACTCAATATTTATTGCCAATATTGTGCCATCGTATAAAAAAAATCAGGCAATTTTGTGTTGGGCCACCCCTGTGCCACTATTTCTATATTCAATAAAAGGTCGCAGACCACATGTCCCCGACTCGAGTGGTAAACTTCATTATTGGATTTGTTAGAAGGATACTATTTACAACAATGTTATACAGTATATAGATGTTGCAAACCACCAATGTGTTAGCAACAATATCCCAGAGTTTCAAATCTCTACATTTAAAACTGTAGGAGGAGTTGATTACACCATGAAGGTACCCAATCGAAAAACCCCCAAAAATATGGAAAAAATGATATTTTTTATTAGCTATATAGATGTTGCAAATCAAAGGTGCCAATCTCGGACGGACGAGGGTCATTTCTATAGTCCTCCGACGGAAACGTCGGGGGACAACTAGAGGGGTGACTGTCCCAATGGGACTAAGGATACACCCCCCCACCCCTTGTTTTAAAAATACTAAGATGTTTCACATGTCGGTAAACATTTAGTAAAATAATAAAATAACAGTTCTCATTGCAGCTGCACAACCCTAACCCTAATCTTAAACCTATTGACAGAAAAATGTAGGAATAAAAGCTCGGACAAAATTATGCATGTTGCAAAAAATTTCCAAGTCGAAATAAATAACTCCACAAAAATAAGTCGGACAGACATCATAATCGCATGTGCAAAGGTTCCCATGGTACTAAATATCAGTGCCAAGATTAAAAAGCATTGACCTAAAAATGTAGGAATAAAAGCTCGAACAAAATTATACAAGTCGAAAAAGGGGGAATAACTCCACCAAAATAGTCTGGCATAATCGCAGATGCACAGGTTCCTATGGTGGTTGATGTATGTGCCAAGTTTCACGGAAATTGATCGCACAACAACTGAGAAAAACTCCAGACAAAATTATACATGTTGCAAAATTTTCTGTCAAAAAAGAGGGAGTAACTCCACCAAAAAAAGGTCTGACAGACGTCATAATCGCAGGTGCACAGGTTCCCGTGGTGGTTGATGTCTGTTCCAAGTCTCACAGAAATTTACCAAACCATTGAGAAAAACTCTGGACAAATTTGTTTCCACGGACGGACGGACGGACAACGGACGAGCTGACTCCAGTATACCCCCCCTCTAACTTCGTTGCGGGGGGTATAATCTGATAGCCTCTGGCCACTATCAATTATTTAAATATCCATGTCCATGATTTTTTTAGTTAGAAATATTTGGGCAGAGCATCCGGCTACTGTTTACATATTTAAAATAGACAGCCTCAATAAGTCCCAACTTTCTGACCCACTGTTTCCCCTCAAAATGCGATAGACATCCGTAAGTCATTGGGGTGGGGGTTATGAGCTACAATCATGAACATAGGTAAGTTTTGGCAGTCGCTGCAATGAACAGTGCAGAACTTTTTCCCCAAAACAAGATCTGTATCAAAGAAATGTTTTATTAAAAATAAATCAATTAAATTATCAATTGTTATTATCAGTGTATTTATTCAGTTGCATGTTTGTCACATTGATAGGATGCTACATAGTGTTGGCCAGTGTTACATTAATACATTATAAGGAAAGTGACATGTACAAAGTTCATCTATACATTGTTTTCGTGGCATCAAACGTTTAATAGATATTAATAATCACTTGAATGCGTCAATACATCGTTGCTAATTGATATGACGGCAAATACGCAATAATATTCGCGACAGTTTATTATAACTGAAGTAAAATAGTGGACCAGACCGGAGAGTACCGGACCGGCGGCAAAAAGTCCACCTCTGGACCGCGGACCGGACCGGTCCAAAGCTGTCCGGTCCCCATCACTACATTACACGCACCTATACATGTATGTACATGGTATATGTGACCACTCATGCATAAGTTTATGGTAATCACCACGGTCACGTGACCTATTCAAATATGGGTATATATAGCACATTTTGTACGGGTATGGGTCCCTCCCTGAAAGATGACAACTAATGTGAGAAATAAATGGTGAGAATGACATATTTCTGGCAATTTTCTGCACCGATAGCACCCATATACGCATGCATAGGCATCAAACACAGCCATTTATATGTGCAAACCAAGATGGCCGCCAATGTCGCGTGACCTCTATGGTGATGTCATGGGTGGCTATGACTTACGATGCCTATGTCTAGTCACATATGAAGTTTCAACACATTATTCCAAGCGATACGTGAGATACACTATGTTACTTATATATACACCCATAATGCTTTGTATACTATAGTCTAGGCTGTGGGGGGGGGGG
This sequence comes from Siphonodentalium dalli, assembly GCA_032622095.1. NCBI lineage: Eukaryota > Metazoa > Mollusca > Scaphopoda > Gadilida > Siphonodentaliidae > Siphonodentalium > Siphonodentalium dalli. The sequence goes on from CP136064.1 coordinate 24,698,193, forward strand.
GGGGGGGGGGGGGGGGGGGGGGGGGGTGTGACCGTCGCACATCGGGGGAATTTATGCGACCATCATTTTCTTACGGGAAAATTACTCTAGTTTTCGAATTCAGAGGGCGCCGAGTCGAGATATGTGACAAAATATAACTTTTCACAATGTTTCATAGGGCACCCTACCTAAAAAATTACATATTTCAGAGGTTAACAGGCATTAGCCAACTGGTTAACAGGGCATCAAAATCGGAAAGATTGTAAACATATTTGCAAATTTTGGAACGAATGTAGACACTTAATCAGATTCAACATCATTTTCCTACTTTCGTTCTGATTTGGTGATTTCATGGTAAAGAATGTAACGAGGCGCGTCAAAAATGCATGGCGATTCAGACAAAGTGTCGTGTGTCAACTCTGTACAAACATAATATATCCGCCAAATACTTCCAAGTTATATACTTTTGGAAATGGTAGGGTATTCCCTATATAAAGATGTTCCTACTTACATTATATCTCTCCAAGTATTGACATAATAGACAAACACTTAACCCTCCCCCAATTTCACAAATAACCACATAGATGCGTCCATGCAGTTTGTGTCCACCAAATAAATTGACAATGCACAGTTTACCTTATCTATGGCGTAGAATCGTACGGAGACACTGATAATGTAAAACATCGTTCAAATCCTAGATTAGGAAGGTAATCAAATCCAAGATGGCGTCCAAGTTGGCCGCCAATTATTATATTGACACTCTATACACCAGATGTATGCTAACCGGACTAGATAATCGCTAGTGCTTTATATAATATGGCATTTTCTTGGATGGAGTCTGTATCTTAATACGTATAAGGCAACTGGCTACGTAAAACCGATGATGGAGACCAAACTGGCTGCCAAATTAAACAAAACTGTTCCGATAAAACGACCAACTTCTGAGTTGCAAGAAAATCGCATGATATGACTATTGTAGCTTATTTGTTCATACATATATGTCATTGTGGCCAACGTGATCCGAATCTGAAGAAACTAGGGGCATTAAGATAGTAACTGTTCATTAATTTCTCCAAATAACGACATCATACAATGTCAAATTGCCTAAATAGGATCGAATTTCAACCTGACATTCAATCATTTGGTGGTATATAAGTCAATGTTCTGCTACATGATGCTACAACTGCAAACAACCACATGACTACATTAGTATAGCAATAATGGAAAACACAACGCCGAATAAAACATACCTATGCACTAATAGTTATATATTCAATTATCAATAACTAAAAGAGTTGTTCCATGCTAGTAGCACATTAGACCCGCAATCATAAACCGTCTGGAGATAACGGACCTATATCTATTCCCGATAATTGCGGATATGTTGTTTATACGAAAAGTTTGGGCAATTTTGTTCACATTACCCCGCTAATGTTGTCAATTGCTTACCGTGGTAGTTGGTTTCTAATTCAAAGTGATGTTCCAATGTAATAACGGACAATAATCACCAGCAATTTAGACCGAACTAAAATTGTTTTCTCTACATTTCCTCGGGGTGCCACCGCGCACGGAAATGGGTGTTTGCATAAGCAGTTCTAATTCGTATTTATTTAGTACTTCTCAACTCTGAGGATTTAGATAACAATGAACGGTTACAGGTTCGTTGCAAATACTCATTTTATGAACTATTCGCAGTGGCAACCGATAGCTTAATCAATTCCCCACCAACGTACTATATTCATGGGTGTCTCACAGTCTCAGTAGTGGTTGTCAAGTTAATGTGGTTGACGAGTTAATTCACAGGTTTGTGCCCTCACTTCCATATTATTTTATTTCACACCGGCAGTTCAAGATTCACGTCGCTGTCGCAATAAATTAATACATCTATTGAGCCTTTTGTTATGATGTTCATCCATTTCGTCAAGAGACGAAGAAATGATAAGTTTCTACCATATCTTATATTGGATAACGCCTACCCATTCGTAGACAATTTCGTTAGACATTTAACCACCGATAACATGATTTCACCATGCTAGTAATTATCAGCACTAAGTAACATACATCTAGCGGATCTACACAGCCGGGTGACACGATTAAGTTGATATACGGATGATATATGAAGTTCATAATTTAATCATTAGCTGTCAACTCGGGGAACACTGTAAAACAGTTGGTTGGCACATGTGCACGGGCATTTCTGCCAATATTGTTGGATTCAATTGACCTGACCAATCAAATTATGGAACAAAGTTACTCTTCAGCTGGATACGTGATTGTTCCCAACACGTAATTGATTATCACAACTTCACAAGTAATTTATAAATGGCATGGGTATATATAATTGAAAACTGGACGAATTTGATTAATATTGCACATGGGACTATATTAAAATTATAAGAAATAACTCTGTTTTCGATTTAATAAGGTGGTAAGTTAGAATCGACAATTTTGAAGACAAATTAACTTTATTAAATGTAACACTTAACTGGTTTTCAAAGGGAAAACACGTACCATATTAAAACTCATGAAGTATCTCGATCTAAATTCCTACCAGGTGTACACATAAGAACGTAGAGAGATTTGTAATTTAATATGCTTGATGCAAAGGGTGTTGCTACTTTCGAAGTTTCATATGTGTGGTATACTATGTGTAAGTTTACTATATGCCTTGCCACCTGTCGCCGAAGAATCTATATTATGAGCAAATGGGTACAACAGCCATCAAATGTCCGACTGCGATTGTCTATATATGCCACACATTCAATCCAACGACAATAACTTGACAAGAACGTGTGTCATTGTCGAATATAGGACAGTCGCCATATGCAACGGTGGAACCTGGTTTGATTGTATGGTGCTCACATGGTAAACTTAGTAAAATAATACCGACCAATTACGGCTTCAAATTCCCCAATATTAAGCTAAACATAAGGATTCAAAATCAATTGTTTTCTGGGTCGTCTACTTAGATGAATGCACACAATAACTACCACACCTATGTACATTATCTGATATCTGTGATAATCGCATGCTTGCACATATGCTTTCGGTCAGATACATATAAATATTTCACGCATATCGTACAATGTATCCTGGGGAGAATTAACAGAATCATGAATATTTGACATATATCAGATAAATATATATATATATATATATATATATATATAAACGTATATACTGGTCAGTTGGGGTACCGGCTGTATATATATATATTTCTGGCAGTTGGGGTACCGATTTCTAAAGGAGCCTCTCTTTGGAATTGTTTGAGGATGATGACCCCGAAATGAGTGTATCATGTTTACTAGACCCCAAGGCACTTGTAATACAGGAATAAAACTAAAGGACACACTCCTTCATATATATACAGAGATGGTACCCCAACTGCCGGTACCCCAACTGCCGGTACCCCAACTGCCAAAACTGCCACCTATATAGTGGTCAGTTGGGGTACCGGATATATATATATTTATATATATCTAGGCGGCAGTTGGGGTACCGTTTTCTCAACAAGACAAATATCCCGTAAATCTATATCGCTGGTGCAACATAACATCCCTTCTGCACATGGGACATGTTCTTGGACTATATCGTTCCTATTACGAGTTGGGGTGGCTATGTGGGTCTCTGTATCCATGGCAACCAGCTGTTATATTCCGTAAATGACTGTTTTAAGTTGTATTTTGGGTCCAATTTGTTAGTAATTCTGGAAAAAAACACATATATAGCCAACAAGTTCCACCATTTAGCGTTAAATTACGCAATTATTTGTTGTGGTTACTGAATAACGCGTGATTGAGCTCTCCGATATGGTGACTGTGATTAATTTTGTCAAATTTGACCATTTTTTGCCATTCATGGCCATCAACATAATGTATATGCACCATTTCCGATTGGAAACAGGTTGCACCATTCTACTAAATATATCAGCTTGTAATTGTGCTATCTCCACTATCTAGGTATTTTCGCAATAGCCCCACTTCCATTTTTCAGTTAATTATGAATATATATATTGAACCTATATACTGGTCAGTTGGGGTACCGGCTGTATATATATATATATATTTGGCAGTTGCGGTACTGATTTCTAAAGGAGCCTCTCTTTGGAATTCTTTGAGGATGATGACCCCGACATGAATCTATCATGTCTACTAGACCCCAAGGAACTTGTAATACAGGAATAAAACGAAAGCACACACTCCTTCATATATATACAGAGATGGTACCCCAACAGCCAAAACTGCCACCTATATAGTGGTCAGTTGGGGTACCGGATATATATATATATTTATATATATCCAGGCGGCAGTTGGGGTACCGTTTTCTCAACAAGACAAATATCCCGTAAATCTATATCGCTGGTGTAACATAACATCCCTTCTGCACATGGGACATGTCCTTGGTCTAGATCGTTCCTATTACGAGTTGGGGTGGCTATGTGGGTCTCTGTATCCATGGCAACCAGTTGTTATATACCGCAAATTACTGTTTTAAGTTGTATTTTGGGTCCAATTTGTCAGTAATTCTGGAAAAAAACACATAAATAGCCAACAAGTTCCACCATTTAGCGTTAAATTACGCAATGAATTTGTTGTGGTTACTGAAAACGCGTGATTGAGCTCTCCGATATGGTGACCGTGATTAATTTTGTCAAATTTGACAATTTTTTGCCATTCATGGCCACCAACATAATGTATATGCACCATTTCCGATTGGAAACAGGTTGCACCATTCTACTAAATATATCAGCTTGTAATTGTGCTATCTCCACTATCTAGATATTTTCACAATAGCCCCACTTCCATTTTTCAGTTAATTATGAATATATATATTGAACCTATATATACTGGTCAGTTGGGGTACCGGCTGTATATATATATATATATTTGGCAGTTGCGGTACTGATTTCTAAAGGAGCCTCTCTTTGGAATTCTTTGAGGATGATGACCCCGACATGAATCTATCATGTCTACTAGACCCCAAGGAACTTGTAATACAGGAATAAAACGAAAGCACACACTCCTTCATATATATACAGAGATGGTACCCCAACAGCCAAAACTGCCACCTATATAGTGGTCAGTTGGGGTACCGGATATATATATATGTATATATATCTAGGCGGCAGTTGGGGTACCGTTTTCTCAACAAGACAAATATCTCGTAAATCTATATCGCTGGTGTAACATAACATCCCTTCTGCACATGGGACGTGTCCTTGGTCTAGATCGTTCCTATTACGAGTTGGGGTGGCTATGTGGGTCTCTGTATCCATGGCAACCAGTTGTTATATACCGCAAATTACTGTTTTAAGTTGTATTTTGGGTCCAATTTGTCAGTAATTCTGGAAAAAAACACATATATAGCCAACAAGTTCCACCATTTAGCGTTAAATTACGCAATGAATTTGTTGTGGTTACTGAAAACGCGTGATTGAGCTCTCCGATATGGTGACCGTGATTAATTTTGTCAAATTTGACAATTTTTTGCCATTCATGGTCACCAACATAATTTATATGCACCATTTCCGATTGGAAACAGGTTGCACCATTCTACTAAATATATCAGCTTGTAATTGTGCTATCTCCACTATCTAGATATTTTCGCAATAGCCCCACTTCCATTTTTCAGTTAATTATGAATATATATATTGAACCTATATACTGGTCAGTTGGGGTACCGGCTGTATATATATATATATATATATTTGGCAGTTGCGGTACTGATTTCTAAAGGAGCCTCTCTTTGGAATTCTTTGAGGATGATGACCCCGACATGAATCTATCATGTCTACTAGACCCCAAGGAACTTGTAATACAGGAATAAAACGAAAGCACACACTCCTTCATATATATACAGAGATGGTACCCCAACAGCCAAAACTGCCACCTATATAGTGGTCAGTTGGGGTACCGGATATATATATATTTATATATATCTAGGCGGCAGTTGGGGTACCGTTTTCTCAACAAGACAAATATCCCGTAAATCTATATCGCTGGTGTAACATAACATCCCTTCTGCACATGGGACATGTCCTTGGTGTAGATCGTTCCTATTACGAGTTGGGGTGGCTATGTGGGTCTCTGTATCCATGGCAACCAGCTGTTATATACCGTAAATGACTGTTTTAAGTTGTATTTTGGGTCCAATTTGTCAGTAATTCTGGAAAAAAACACATATATAGCCAACAAGTTCCACCATTTAGCGTTAAATTACGCAATTATTTGTTGTGGTTACTGAATAACGCGTGATTGAGCTCTCCGATATGGTGACTGTGATTAATTTTGTCAAATTTGACCATTTTTTGCCATTCATGGCCACCAACATAATGTATATGCACCATTTCCGATTGGAAACAGGTTGCACCATTCTACTAAATATATCAGCTTGTAATTGTGCTATCTCCACTATCTAGATATTTTCACAATAGCCCCACTTCCATTTTTCAGTTAATTATGAATATATATATTGAACCTATATACTGGTCAGTTGGGGTACCGGCTGTATATATATATATATTTGGCAGTTGCGGTACTGATTTCTAAAGGAGCCTCTCTTTGGAATTCTTTGAGGATGATGACCCCGACATGAATCTATCATGTCTACTAGACCCCAAGGAACTTGTAATACAGGAATAAAACGAAAGCACACACTCCTTCATATATATACAGAGATGGTACCCCAACAGCCAAAACTGCCACCTATAAAGTGGTCAGTTGGGGTACCGGATATATATATATTTATATATATCTAGGCGGCAGTTGGGGTACCGTTTTCTCCACAAGACAAATATCTCGTAAATCTATATCGCTGGTGTAACATAACATCCCTTCTGCACATGGGACGTGTCCTTGGTCTAGATCGTTCCTATTACGAGTTGGGGTGGCTATGTGGGTCTCTGTATCCATGGCAACCAGTTGTTATATACCGCAAATTACTGTTTTAAGTTGTATTTTGGGTCCAATTTGTCAGTAATTCTGGAAAAAAACACATATATAGCCAACAAGTTCCACCATTTAGCGTTAAATTACGCAATGAATTTGTTGTGGTTACTGAAAACGCGTGATTGAGCTCTCCGATATGGTGACTGTGATTAATTTGGTCAAATTTGACCATTTTTTGCCATCTTTGGCCACCAACATAATGTATATGCACCATTTCCGATTGGAAACAGGTTGCACCATTCTACTAAATATATCAGCTTGTAATTGTGCTATCTCCACTATCTAGGTATTTTCGCAATAGCCCCACTTCCATTTTTCAGTTAATTATGAATATATATATTGAACCTATATACTGGTCAGTTGGGGTACCGGCTGTATATATATATATATATATATTTGGCAGTTGCGGTACTGATTTCTAAAGGAGCCTCTCTTTGGAATTCTTTGAGGATGATGACCCCGACATGAATCTATCATGTCTACTAGACCCCAAGGAACTTGTAATACAGGAATAAAACGAAAGCACACACTCCTTCATATATATACAGAGATGGTACCCCAACTGCCAAAACTGCCACCTATATAGTGGTCAGTTGGGGTACCGGATATATATACATATTTATATATATCTAGGCGGCAGTTGGGGTACCGTTTTCTCAACAAGACAAATATCCCGTAAATCTATATCGCTGGTGTAACATAACATCCCTTCTGCACATGGGACATGTTCTTGGACTAGATCGTTCCTATTACGAATTGGGGTGGCTATGTGGGTCGCTGTGTTCATGGCAACCAGCTGTTATATTCCGTAAATGACTGTTTTAAGTTGTATTTTGGGTCCAATTTGTTAGTAATTCTGGAAAAAAAAACACATATATAGCCAACAAGTTCCACCATTTAGCGTTAAATTACGGAATTATTTGTTGTGGTTACTGAATAACGCGTGATTGAGCTCTCCGATATGGTGACTGTGATTAATTTTGTCAAATTTGACCATTTTTTGCCATTCATGGCCACCAACATAATGTATATGCACCATTTCCGATTGGAAACAGGTTGCACCATTCTACTAAATATATCAGCTTGTAATTGTGCTATCTCCACTATCTAGGTATTTTCACAATAGCCCCACTTCCATTTTTCAGTTAATTATGAATATATATATTGAACCTATATACTGGTCAGTTGGGGTACCGGCTGTATATATATATATATTTGGCAGTTGCGGTACTGATTTCTAAAGGAGCCTCTCTTTGGAATTCTTTGAGGATGATGACCCCGACATGAATCTATCATGTCTACTAGACCCCAAGGAACTTGTAATACAGGAATAAAACGAAAGCACACACTCCTTCATATATATACAGAGATGGTACCCCAACAGCCAAAACTGCCACCTATATAGTGGTCAGTTGGGGTACCGGATATATATATATTTATATATATCTAGGCGGCAGTTGGGGTACCGTTTTCTCAACAAGACAAATATCTCGTAAATCTATATCGCTGGTGTAACATAACATCCCTTCTGCACATGGGACGTGTCCTTGGTCTAGATCGTTCCTATTACGAGTTGGGGTGGCTATGTGGGTCTCTGTATCCATGGCAACCAGTTGTTATATACCGCAAATTACTGTTTTAAGTTGTATTTTGGGTCCAATTTGTCAGTAATTCTGGAAAAAAACACATATATAGCCAACAAGTTCCACCATTTAGCGTTAAATTACGCAATGAATTTGTTGTGGTTACTGAAAACGCGTGATTGAGCTCTCCGATATGGTGACTGTGATTAATTTGGTCAAATTTGACCATTTTTTGCCATTCATGGCCACCAACATAATGTATATGCACCATTTCCGATTGGAAACAGGTTGTACCATTCTACTAAATATATCAGCTTGTAATTGTGCTATCTCCACTATCTAGGTATTTTCGCAATAGCCCCACTTCCATTTTTCAGTTAATTATGAATATATATATTGAACCTATATACTGGTCAGTTGGGGTACCGGCTGTATATATATATATATATATTTGGCAGTTGCGGTACTGATTTCTAAAGGAGCCTCTCTTTGGAATTCTTTGAGGATGATGACCCCGACATGAATCTATCATGTCTACTAGACCCCAAGGAACTTGTAATACAGGAATAAAACGAAAGCACACACTCCTTCATATATATACAGAGATGGTACCCCCAACTGCCAAAACTGCCACCTATATAGTGGTCAGTTGGGGTACCGGATATATATACATATTTATATATATCTAGGCGGCAGTTGGGGTACCGTTTTCTCAACAAGACAAATATCCCGTAAATCTATATCGCTGGTGTAACATAACATCCCTTCTGCACATGGGACATGTTCTTGGACTAGATCGTTCCTATTACGAATTGGGGTGGCTATGTGGGTCGCTGTGTTCATGGCAACCAGCTGTTATATTCCGTAAATGACTGTTTTAAGTTGTATTTTGGGTCCAATTTGTTAGTAATTCTGGAAAAAAAACACATATATAGCCAACAAGTTCCACCATTTAGCGTTAAATTACGGAATTATTTGTTGTGGTTACTGAATAACGCGTGATTGAGCTCTCCGATATGGTGACTGTGATTAATTTTGTCAAATTTGACCATTTTTTGCCATTCATGGCCACCAACATAATGTATATGCACCATTTCCGATTGGAAACAGGTTGCACCATTCTACTAAATATATCAGCTTGTAATTGTGCTATCTCCACTATCTAGGTATTTTCACAATAGCCCCACTTCCATTTTTCAGTTAATTATGAATATATATATTGAACCTATATACTGGTCAGTTGGGGTACCGGCTGTATATATATATATATTTGGCAGTTGCGGTACTGATTTCTAAAGGAGCCTCTCTTTGGAATTCTTTGAGGATGATGACCCCGACATGAATCTATCATGTCTACTAGACCCCAAGGAACTTGTAATACAGGAATAAAACGAAAGCACACACTCCTTCATATATATACAGAGATGGTACCCCAACAGCCAAAACTGCCACCTATATAGTGGTCAGTTGGGGTACCGGATATATATATATTTATATATATCTAGGCGGCAGTTGGGGTACCGTTTTCTCAACAAGACAAATATCACGTAAATCTATATCGCTGGTGTAACATAACATCCCTTCTGCACATGGGACGTGTCCTTGGTCTAGATCGTTCCTATTACGAGTTGGGGTGGCTATGTGGGTCTCTGTATCCATGGCAACCAGCTGTTATATTCCGTAAATTACTGTTTTTAGTTGTATTTTGGGTCCAATTTGTCAGTAATTCTGGAAAAAAACACATATATAGCCAACAAGTTCCACCATTTAGCGTTAAATTACGCAATTAATTTGTTGTGGTTACTGAATAACGCGTGATTGAGCTCTCCGATATGGTGACTGTGATTAATTTTGTCAAATTTGACCATTTTTTGCCATTCATGGCCACCAACATAATTTATATGCACCATTTCCGGTTGGAAACAGGTTGCACCATTCTACTAAATATATCAGCTTGTAATTGTGCTATCTCCAGTATCTAGATATTTTCGCAATAGCCCGGGCTGTTTCCCCTCTGCTTTTCGGCGAATTGCGCGATTTGACCTTGAATTGTCCATTTTGAAGGTCAAGGTCAGGTGGGGTCACGATTTGACCCGTCCAAAACACTGCCCGGACAAAAGTACCCGACAAAAGTACCCGTCGAATTCCATCCGGTTTTACCAGATTTGACCTCGAATTGATAGTTTTGAAGGTCAAGGTCAGGTCGTGGTCACGATTCGACCCGTCCAAAACACTCCCGACTTCGTCCGGGCTGTTTCCCCTCTTCTTTTCGGCGAATTGCGCGATTTCACCTTGAATTATCCATTTTGAAGGGCAAGGTGAGGTGGGGTCACGATTTGACCCGTCAAAAACACTGCCCGGACAAAAGTACCCGACAAAACTACCCGTCGAAATCCACCCGGTTTTACCCGATTTGACCTCGAATTGATCATTTTGAAGCTCAAGGTCAGGTCGGTGTCACGACACGACCCGTCCAAAACACTCAGTGGACAAAAGTAACCCCACGTATCAAATTTCGTCGAAATCCCATAAAAATTCGCGATTTGACCTTGAATTGACCCGATTTCAAGGTAAACGTCGCACGGGCAAACGAACAAGCTTACGACACTCCCCATACGAAAGTATCCCCAGACACTAATTTTCATCGAAATCCCGTGATACTCGGGCGTTCGACCTTGAAATTACCCGATTTCAAGGTCAATGTCATGGCGCACGGGCAAATTAACAGGCCCATGCCACTCCACGGCCGGAAGTACCCCCACATACCAAATTTCATCGAAAAGGGCTCGGCCGTTTTCGAGTCCATCGCGAACACACAGACAGAGACACAGACACACAGATTTCCCAAAATATATAATAGACTAGCAGGTGGACCCGACTTCGTCCGGGCTGTTTCCCCTCTGCTTTTCGGCGAATTGCGCGATTTGACCTTGAATTGTCCATTTTGAAGGTCACGATATGACCCGTCCAAAACACTGCCCGGACACATGGGACGTGTTCTTGGTCTAGATCGTTCATATTACGAGTTGGCGTGGCTAGGTGGGTCTCTGTATCCATGGCAACCAGCTGTTATATTCCGTAAATGACTGTTTTTAGTTGTATTTTGGGTCCAATTTGTTAGTAATTCTGGAAAAACACATATATAGCCAACAAGTTCCACAATTTAGCGTTAACTGACGCAATTATTTGTGGTGGTTACTGAATAACGCGGGAATGAGCTCTCCGATATGGTGACCGTGATTAATTTTGTCACCTTTATTACCCTATTTTCTCAAATTTGACCATTTGTTTGCCATTCATGGCCACCGACATAATTTATTATACACCATTTTCGATTGGAAACAGGTTGCACCATTCTACTAAATATATCAGCGTGTAATTGTGCTATCTCTACTATCTAGATTTTTTTCGCAATAGCCCCACATCCATTTTTAAGTTAATTATGAATATATATATGAAATCTATATAGTGGTCAGTTGGGATACCGGATATATATGAACCATTTCCGATTGGAAACAGGTTGCACCATTCTACTAAATATATCAGCGTGTAATTGTGCTATCTCCACTATCTAGATATTTTCGCAATAGCCCCACATCCATTTTTCGGTTAATTATGAATATATATATTGAACCTATATACTGGTCAGTTTGGTTACCGGCTGTATATATATATACTAGCAGGTGGACCCGACATCGTCCGGGTTGTTTCCGCTCTGCTTTTCGGCGAATTGCGCGATTTGACCTTGAATTGTCCATTTTGAAGGTCAAGGTCAGGTGGGGTCACGATTTGACCCGTCCAAAACACTGCCCGGACAAAAGTACCCTTCGAAATCCATCCGGTTGTACCCGATTTGACCTCGAATTGATCATTTTGAAGGTCAAGGTCAGGTCGGTGTCACGACACGACCCGTCCAAAACACTCAATGGACAAAAGTAACCCCACGTATCAAATTTCGTCGAAATCCCATAAAAAATCGCGATTTGACCTTGAATTGACCCGATTTCAAGGTCAAGGTCACGTCGCACGGGCAAACGAACAGGCTTACGACACTCCCCATACGAAAGTATCCCCAGACACTAATTTTCATCGAAATCCCGTGATACTTGGGCGTTCGACCATGAAATGACCCGATTTCAAGGTCAAGGTCACGTCGACGGGCAAATTAACAGGCCCATGCCACTCCACGACCGGAAGTACCCCCACATACCAAGTTTCATCGAAATGGGCTCGGCCGTTTTCGAATCCATCGCGAACACACAGACAGACAGACAGACAGACAGACACACAGATTTCCCAAATTATATAATAGACTAGCCGATGAGCCCGACGTTGTCCGGGCTATTCAAAAACCATATTTGAGGATGATGACCCCGACATGAATGTATCATGTCTACTAGGCCCCAAGGAACTTGTAATACAGGAATAAAACGAAAGCACACACTCCTTCATATATATACAGATAGGGTACCCCAAATGCAAAAACTGCAATCTATATAGTGGTCAGTTGGGGTACCGGATATATATATATTTATATATATCTAAGTGGCAGTTGGGGTACCGTTTTCTCAACAAGACAAATATCCCTCAAATTTGACAATCTTTTGCCATTCATGGCCACCAACATAATTTATTATACACCATTTTCAATTGGAAACAGGTTGCACCATTCTACTAAATATATCAGCGTGTAATTGTGCTATCTCATGCACTATCTAGATAGTTTAGCAATAGCCCCGCATCCATTTTTCAGTTAATTATGAATATATATATGAAATCTATACAGTGGTCAGTTGGGGTGCCGGATATATAAATATATATTTATATTTATATATATCTAAGCGGCAAATTTTGTTTAAATGTTGAAATTTTCCAAGTAGAAAATGTTTAATAACTCTGTCATCTATATACATGTTGCACATCTCCAATATGTGTGTAATAATACTCTGAAGTTTCAAATATCTGCGATCAAAACTGTAGGAGAAGTTGATTACAACATGAAGGTACCCTCATACAGAAAATTATAAAAAATGTTGAAATTTTCCAAGTCGAAAAGGGTTAATAACCTTGTCAAGAAATAATATTTCCGTCATCTATATATATGTTGCACATCTTCAATATATGGGGAAAATATTCTGAAGTTTCAATTCTCTAGGATGAAAACTGTAGAAGTTAATTACACCATGGAGGTATCCTCGTAATTAAAATTATAACAAATGTTGAAATGTTCTCAGTCGAAAAGGGTTAATAACTCCGTCAAAAAATATTTGTTCCGTCATCTATATACATGGCAATATATGGGCAACATTCCCAACAATATTCTGAAGTTTCAAATATCTGGGATGAAATTTGTAGGAGGAGATGATTACACCATGGAGGTACCCAAAAGTGTGACGGACGGACAAACGGACGGAAAATTATTTTGTCGGAGGACAATAATGCTTTGGATATATTTGAAAAATCAACTTGTTAGGTGTATCAGACAGAATAGTCAATTTTGGTAATCAACCACAACTTGTATGCACACAGCACGGGGGAATATTGCCATTTTCCACATTTTGGCCGCCATTGTTGCAGCCATTTTAAATAAAAGTGACAATTTTGGTACTAATGTGTTGGCACATCCATAAGGAATGGAATGCTTCACTAAAATTGCACAGTTCTGCCCATTCCTTGATAAAATATAACTAAACATTTTATACCGCTTTCAGTAAAATGAACATTTTGAAGGAGCAGAAGGGTGTCTGACTCCATGAATGACATATGTCATTGCTCCAATGGTCAGTTAACATGAACAATACAAAATGAAGTCACAATTCTCAAACAGTACCAAACAGCAGAAACTGATCTTAAATAAATTAGACCAAAACAATCAAATTTTCTACTTTCGGATGCCATTTTTGCAGCTATTTTGAGCCAAAGTGACAATTTTGGTACTAATCAGTTGCAATATGCATAATAAATGGAATGTCTCACTAAAATTGCAAAGTTCTGCCCATTCTTGATGAAATATGACTAGAAATCACAATGGTGATTTTTGGCAAAATTTTATACTGCATTCAGTAAAATCAAATTTTTTAAGGATCAGAAGGGTTTCTGACTCCATGAATGACACATTTCATTGCTCCACTCCAATGGTCAGTTAACATGAACAATGCAAAATAAATGCACAATTCTCAACCAGTACCAAACAGCATAAAGATATTAGAGAATAAATTCAAATTTTCCACTTCCCGCTACCATTTTGGCGGCCATCTTGGACGGTGAGTTCCAATTTGACCCTATAATGGTGGCTTTTTATCTTATCTTTACAAAACTGTATACATTTGTGTACATATGACAAGATTGTCTCACTATAAGTTGCATCAAACTGACTTAGTGACCTGTCTAAAAAACGGCGGCCATGTTGGGCGCCATCTTGAATTTAACGGGTTCTACTTAACTGGAACCAGCTGGAATATGATCAGGGATATTGTGGACAATATATGTTAGAAGTTTGGTGCTTTAATCCGGAAGTGAAAGATTCTTCTGTTATTGTGGGCTCCACTAATATACCTTTTCAATGAGACGACGAGAAGGTGAAATTTTAAGTTACTTGAGCAGCGGGCGGGGCCGAATTTTTTTTTTACGAGACGTTAGGTGGGGGGTGGGTGGGTACTTGAGGCCGGAAACAGTTTTTGACCACATTTTTTGCATTTTTTTTTCATTGATATATTTTCAACTGTTTTAAACATTTGTTTATATGTTGTGGCTTGTTGCGATATGAGAAGCACTAATACATTCAATATTGTTATAATTACCCCCATAAGTTGATATAAAATGGAAAAATAGTGAATATTGTGGGGGTGGGTCCCAAAATTTTCATTGATTTTTTTTGCGCGCATCAATTGTGTCTGTTTCAGCTTGCTTGGCAGTTTTTATATTGAAAATTGTCTAGTTCACGGTGTAGTTCAATAAAAAAATACTTCAGATAGCTCTAGGGTAGGGTGAACTTAATGCAGTCTGACAATATCAGCTAACAACTCATGACAGAATATTACAATAATTCTTATACTTCATGACAGTCTCTTTACTCATACAGATAGTTGAGTGTAATTTGTGAAATACGTATATGTATCAGTGTTTGTATACTAAAATTTATTATTCTCAAAATTAGTTATTTCGTGGCCACGAATTAGTTATTTCGTGGCCACGAATTAGCTATTTCGTGGCCACGAATTAGTATTTCGTGGCCACGAAATAAAAACAAAAATCCCATGTCCTAAACCAGCCACCGTACCATCGCGATCCGAAGTGAAAATGAAATGAAATTCAGACTGAAATTGAGATCAGCATTTTGTTGACGTCATTATTTTGAAATGCAACATCGTCTTCAATTGGTCAGTAGCATCAAACTATCTATTCTCTCTGATCTTGCCGCCATCTTTGGCGGTGCATGCACGCACTCTTAGAACAAATGTGTATAAATACTACACAATATGTGTTACATTTGATCTTAAACAAAATTGTGTAGAAATGCAACATGACATAAATGTGTCGGTGAAATTTTCTCAACATTGAATATGAGTGAATATGTGAGTATATTATAGTTATTAGATGAGATATATGTTCTATTTGAGACATAAACCTCGTAAAAGCTGCCATAATAAAAAATTGGCAGCTGCTTTAAAACTGGGTGCTACACAATTATAACAAAGTTTAAAGCTGCTGTCAATTTTTTGTTCTGTTGTAGCCTTTACGAGTTTTGTGTCTCCAATAGAACACATTTCATCTAATAACTATGATACACTCACATATTCAATCATATTCAACGTTGATGATATTCCACCGACACATTTAATAATTATATGTCATGTGTCATTTCTACACAATTTTGTTTAAGATAAAATGTAACACATTTTGTGTAGTATTTATACACATTTGTTCTAAGAGTGCGTGCAGTATTTGCGACAACATTAAACATCTTGGTGCCACAGTTTGCAGAGACATTGTGGCAGGAAATGAGAGTGTGACGTCAGCATCCCGAGATCAAACAAAACGCATTTCTTTGAAGTATTTTCAGTCGCCAGAAAAAAGGGCGAGTTCTGCCCCTTTGGCCCCCGTTCGCCCCTGTGCATGTTAGGCTACTCTGACATTCTTGCAGCGTTTCGTTATAATATACCCGGTGCACACCAGTGGCGGAGCCAGGGTTCCCATTTAGGGGTGCATATTAATTAGCATATGTGGGGGATATGTGGGGGATAAAGCATATCACGAAGGCCTGATTTGGGGAGCGCATGTATGGGAGGGGTCGCCCCCAATCGTTGGTCCGGGGGCTCCCCTGGGCAGGAACACTGTGAATATTTGAATGCCTAGGAGGGATTTCCGGACGTTTACATGATATTTGACGTTTGGGGGGGGGGGGGGGCGGCGGTCTTCCATAGGGCCCCATTGACTCCGCCACTGGACTGTACACTATTTAATAAGCGATAAGACATGATCTTCGGAGAATCGGCCCTTCGGAGTTATAGACCTTCGGAGTTATGGGCGTTCGGAGTTATATAGACCTTCGGAGTTATGGGCTTTCGGAGTTATAGGTCTTCGGAGTTATGGGCGTTCGGAGTTATAGGCGTTCGGAGTTATGGGCTTTCGGAGTTATGGGTCTTCGGAGTTATGGGATTTCGGAGAATCTGGACTTCGGAGTTATGGGCTTTCGGAGAATCGGGGCGTCGGAGAATCGGACCTTCGGAGTTATGGGTCTTCGGAGAATCGCTACGTAACCGACGAGGCAACTCATCCACCGATGGTAGGCCTATCATCATAGAGTTATCTCCACTGTCCATAGTATCTATTATCATGTCACCTGGTTGGATCGACCAATGAGGACGCTCCGTTGGTAGAAGCATATCAGGAGACATCGGGTCGTCATCTTTGTAGCCCGTCCCATATGGAATCCATATGGGACGGGCTAGGTTCCCATATGGGGTCGATGTCCGCCATTTTGTTTTTCATGGAACTCTGCCGCCTCGGGTATATTTTCGGTGTATTTTGGCGCCAAGAAAAGGGATATCTGTCGGAAATCAAGTTCTGTTAATTTAAAGACACAGTACCATATACCAAAACCTGCATGTGATATATTTGAGAAATTCTAAACACTCATAAATTAACTATCAAACTCAAGTTTGTTGTCCTGCTTCTGGTAATTAGCCATTGACTCAATGCGTTGACGTTCAACGCCCATGACGCGTCACTGTGACGTTACATAAGTTAATAGCCATAGACAACAAATTTACTTACCGGCAGGTAATGAACTTCGTATAAGTAATTCAAATTCTCACACGGAAAACATGATATTTGGGTGACATGATAAAATCGTTACAGGGCTCGTTGTTGCCGGCTACGGTGACATATGAGGCTCAGCGAGATTAATATCGGGCTCGGCTAGCGCCTCGACCGATATTAATCTCACTTTGCCTCATATGACACCGTATCCGGCAACAACTCGCCCTGTAACTTATAATATGTCCCACTCCACCCCAGTTTCCCTTATATGTTTATCCTTCAATATTTTTTGTTTCAACTTGTTCTACCATGGGTATGGGTACCCGACCACTATTGGCGTTTGACCGCTGCGCTAATTCTGCGTTTGTTTTGTAGACATTTATATATAGAAATAAAAGGCCGTCTGGCTTCATTGGGGGCATCAGCTTTTCTGAAGAAAAAATAACAATTAAGGACCCTAAATCCGATACTAAATTTCAGAACAATCCAACCAGTGTCCCATGAAATGGTGGATAAACTATCATACTAAATTTTATTCAGATATGATCACACACACTAAAGTTATCATCCCGAAACCAGAAATTGACAGGATTCTAAGTCGAAAAAGGGCCATAACTCTCGCAAAAATGGGCGGAGCAAACCCATATTCGAACTTAGCCTGTATAACTGATAAACTCACTTATGAAATTTGCTTTTGATCTAAATAACCTAAACTAAAGTTATCATCAAGAAACCATTTCCGACGCACGGCTCGACGGACGGACGGACACCGGCTATTTTAATAGTCCATTCGGGGGACAATTAACAGATTCGTGGGAGAGACTGTCCACCATATTCATAAAATCCATAAGTTGAAACAACATACTTTCATATGTATTTCCCTCCATATCATTATACAGTAGGCCTATCGGTATAGTAGCATATCGCCTAGATACGAAGCGATAAAATACATAATATAGGCCCACAGCAATTTATTATAAAACATCAAAAACGTACTAGCCGATGATCGGCTTGGTATGTTACAGCCAGGGAACGTAAACATCCCTGTTACAGCGCAATCAACATTGGAACGTCACATACAATTCTATATTGCAGCCAGTTCAAATGCACTTTGTCTCATGACGCTCAATGCCAGATGACGTCACTTCACATCGCCGTGTCCGAGATCTAGAACACGACGCCATAAATAACTAACGTTACAGAATCTTCTTTGGTGGGAAAATTGAGAAATCTATTTTTCAGTTTTTTTCACCCACTGACCAACGCGCGAAGCGCGTTCAGTGGGTGTACTATAATCGTAGGACTTATGCGTTTCCGCTGAATTGAACTAGTGCCTATGCGTTTCTGCTTGGCTGCACTGACGTTTGATCGCAAAATAAAATTATAACCATTATCAAAGCACACGTTTGGATAACACCGCCATAAACAGTGACATATTATGATGTTGAGCTCGTATCGTCAATAAAATTAGAGTTATGACTTATAAAACTAAGAATTACTGCTAAAGTATTTCTACCAATTAGGTCACTAGATTCGTGTTGAGCTGGAACTTGAGAAATTTTAATTTCAACCAATTGAAATGCCGTTGAAAACTGAAGGGTTAAGCGATTATCGCAATAGGATATTGGAACACGTGTGCGTAACGTAAAAATCACAAGTATAACGTACTCTGATAAGTTATCGCCAAATTCGTGCTTCAAACAGTTTAAACATGTCATCTTCGGCTTTTATTTTTTATTTTTATGAAAATGAATAATAAATGGTGTGATAAATATGTATAATATGTATATAACGACAAATAGAGTAAAATTAGACATTTCCCCTTGAAACTTAGGATTGGAAAGCCAGGTACAAAAATTGGTGAAATATGAGTACGAACGTCAAAGTGTTCCCTGTGTATCGTGATAATTGCCAACCATGCGAAGCGAAGCCTCGATTGGCGATTATTTTACGCTGGATTTTTATCATCGAAACAAATCAATTTCTTCCACCTAAAAGATAATTACGTGCTTAACCCTGCCGTTTTCGGAATATATAAGTATTCCACGCAGAAACACCTAGTCTCAGCTTAAATTTTTGAAAAATAACAGTTTTATCGACATAAATAGATTTGAATTGGACAATTCCATGTTAAAATTTATCATCGAAAAAAATTCAATTTATTCCATCTAAAACATAATTACGCGATGGACTCTGTCATTTTAGGAACATATATGTATCCCACGCACATGCACCAAGTCTCAGCCTAAAGGTTTGAAAAAAGACAGTTTTATCGACATAAATCGATGTTAATGGTAAATTCCATGTTAAATTTTATCATTGAAAAAAATTCATTTCTTCCATCTAAAACATAATTACGTGCTGTACTCTGTCATTTTAGGAATATGTAGGTATCCCACCCACACACTCCAAGTCTCAGCTTAAAATTTTGAAAAATGACAGTTTTATCGATATAAATCGATTTTAATGGCAAATGCGGTGTTAAATAAATTTTAGGACCCTGCAAATGTTTTCTGAGCTGTTCTAAATTGGTCACTAGAGTTCATATTTGACCGGTTACACCTGATAATTATCCGACAGTACAGTCGCGTTACTTTATAGGTCAACATTGGTCATTATCACCCGACAAATTTATTTCGGTCTATCGTATCAACCCCTATTTTCTCCCGCGTAGCCTGACTAAATGTCAACATTGGTCTTTATCACTCCACTAATTTGTATCGTTTCATCGGTATGAATTCCATATCCAATTATCAACATATAACCAACCCAACCTCTAATCCCGGTCCAATTTATTTATTTCTTTCATCGGTATAGTCACGTTACGTAATATTTTATCATGTGATACTTGTACTTATTTGTCTATGGTATTACTGTAGTATACCGTATACGTATATCAATTGCTATTCCTTTCTATATAATCCTGGTGCTATCTATAGAGATAGATAATTTCCGCTGCAGACAATATAAAACTGACGACATTTTGAAATGTAAGCAGGCTTCAAACTCATCTTATCCAAGAAAAACTCTGGTTACATAAGAAATTTGTGTATAAGGTGTATGCGCATTTGTCGCGTTAAAAACAAAAGGTCCCAAGTCAAGGTCCAAATCCCCAACACACTCATGTAAGGTTTAACTCCATCCTCATACAGTAATGTCCAAAGTAATTGACCACTTAACCACAGCATAATTATTGGTAATTTGTCAGGATTTTAAATGCTGAAAAAATACCCATAATTCTGCTGTGGTTAAGTGGTCAATTACTTTGGGCATTACTGTAACCAATATAAGGATTTGAGGTGTAATGATAACTCAATCCTCATACTGTAATGTACAAAGTAATTGACCACTTAACCACAGCATAATAATGGGTAATTTGTCAGGATTTTAAATGCTGAAAAAATACCCATAATTCTGCTGTGGTTAAGTGGTCAATTACTTTGGGCATTACTGTAACCAATATAAGGATTTGAGGTGTAATGATAACTCAATCCTCGTACAGTAATGTCCAAAGTAATTGACCACTTAACCACAGCATAATTATTGGTAATTTTTCAGGATTTTAAATCCTGAAAAATTACCAATAATTCTGATGTGGTTAAGTGGTCAATTACTTTGGGCATTACTGTAACCAATATAAGGATGTGAGGTTTAATTAGAACTTCATCCACATAACTAATAAATATGTGTGAAAATTAAACCAAAAAAAATAAATTCCACGATGGCGTCCAATATGGACTGCCTAATTCTGCTCCAAAACATGTATATTGAATATATGGTTGTTTATTGGGGAAAACCGATTATTTCAATAATATTTTCATTAACTGGGATCCAAAACCCGACTTACGGGAGCGCGCTTCATGCGCGACTGTATCTTAAGCATATGTGCATATTTAATGAGCCAACAATTGGAATCCCAATAGAGAAGATTGGCACGTCGCCCATGCGCTCCCTTCTCCGCGATCTTCACTGTGGCGTCGACCAACCCGCTGTCCGGATTGTCAAAAATTTGTCAAATCTTTGTCAAAAGTTCCGACCAATCACCGATCTGCCTTTATCGGCATCCCCTACGTAACGTTGCTCTATTTTTAGAATCACAGGCAGCTTGAATTTGAGGGGGGTTTTCCGTGCAACTGATGTGGGGAAATTCTATTGCATTTCATCGTTAAATCTCATCCTTTTGTCTGTAATTCATGTTTTAATTACGTATATATGAGTATTTATATTATGGATCTTTAATGACTCTAGATTTCTTTCGCATTATATATGCGAAAGGTGAGTTGTTGACAATTATAAACTTTCGGCAGTGAAATTCGTCTGCGGTGGAATGTTTTGATTGTCATTGATCCGTTAATTACGAGACTAATTAATCGAATGAAAGCGACATATCTTATAGAACATGACTCGTATATTATTCTGCACCAGGCTAGCGAATGACGACTTTCATTTCGCATTATTTTAGTTTTTATCGCAATTTTACCGTTGTCTATGGAGATTCCCATGTTAATTTTGTCAACACCAAAAAAATATTGTTTGTCCAATTTCTAGCCAGATTCTGGCATGGTCAAGGCATAATTTGACCTATCGAGTGATTATAGACGTTCAATCAGTGTGCACAACAATTGCTGATCAAAATGAGGCAGGTTAAAATCCTAAAAATTGTAAATTTTAGTTATCGTGTGAAGAAAAATTTCATTTAAATTGCTTGAAATATGCTCAACAACATTCATTTGAATCATAACATATCTACAGATACGGTTAACTCTGCAATGCAACAAATATGTTTTTATTGGTGAAAATTATGTCGCGAAATATTAAAATGTAAATTTTCAGAAGAAAATTGTGAATTGTTAGCTTATTTTAATTAATTTACCGATTAATATTTGCTCAACACTTACTCATTATCAATTCTGAGGGATAGCGCAAGATTCTGGCCTGCACTCAGGGGGAAGTCATAATCATTTCACTGAAGCCTGTTTTCAGGCGCATCATCACATGGCTCAACCAATCAGCTGATGCAATGGTACAGTGCTGAAGCACATGCAATCGTCACCCGGTCTATTATAGTCTACACCATTATAATATATGATACGTGTGCCGGTATATTATGCACAATAGAATGATATATATATATGATGCCCAGCTACATGTATACTAAAAGTAGTTGACAACCACTAACGTGGTGTCACCCCGGCAATACTGCAGTATTACACCGCGGTGACCTCCAACACCCTGATAATGTTACCGCTTCAACACAGCATGTACCACTGTTGCACCACGATGCATGCAATCCGGATTCGCCAGCATGAAAATAAAATGCAGTGATTCTCCTTATATATCTGTGGAAACTGGAAGGCATGGATGCCCTTCGTTATACATGTAGGTTATAATTCATAAATAAGTTACCAAATTATGAAAATCACCTCAAAAATATACTAATATATAGTATAGCCTATAGGATATATGATCATATGAATGTGTTATTATCAACAAAACACTTTCTGTGAGCCAAGCGTTTGTTTATATATAGCTCATAAATAGTGACCGATATGCAAAACACTCAACATCGTGGTGTTCATTTAGAAGAGTGATTCATGGTGACCCATTAAACACTGAAATCTTTAGATGTGAAGATTATCGATAGCTACATGTATACCGGTATGATGTATACAACCCGGTGGCATTTCTAACAAAAGTTTAATTAATGGGGGGGGGGGTGTCTCCTCAGTGTTGAGTTTTGCTTATTGCATACTCTTTACATACTGTTTGTTTACGTAACATGGCGTTTGTTCACATAACACAGATTAATTATTAACATGACAATAACATGCCGCAATTTACTTGATATTTAAGATTGGCATAAGAACAAAATTTGTCAAAAATAAATTATTTCTGTTAATGGCGGTTTAATGGATGTGACTATCTTAACAGTGAAATCCACCGCAATGCTTACCATATCTTTAACAAGATCCGCATGGACATATTGATTTCTTTAACTTTGTGCCGGTGTGACGATCCCTAATAAACTGCGGTTTCATAAGCGAACGGTACCATAACTCCACTACTGTGGTTATTTTGATACCTCTGTTGATACTGTATACAACCAGTAATACTGTCGTCATTACCGGGTTAGAACTCCATTTTTCAAGTCAGTTACTTTGATTATAGTGGTACGGTGCACATGTCAGTCTACTATTCACCATCATAATATACAACACTTGTGTCGGTCTACTCTACATCACTATAATATACGATATGCATGTCAGTCTACTATAATTTGTAATATATATTATAATGATGTGTATTAGACCGACCCACATATTGTATATTATAATGGTGTATATTATAATGGTGTGCAGTAGACCGACAGACTTATCATATATCATAATGGTGTATAGTAGACCGATCTCGCATATCGTATATTACACCATATTAGAATGGTGTATCAGCTCACCAGCATGCGTATGGTGTATTATAATGGTATGAAGCAAACCGATCGACCGATCATATAATAACTATATACCTCCTAGTCTCAAGAAAACGCATAGAGGAAATATTAATATAACAAAATTTTATAATGCAGCCAATTAATCTATTACTAGTAATATGATTAATTGAAGGTCTCAAGCCCTTGAAAATGCAGAGAGGAAATTTTTGTATATGGACGATAGGTGCACTCGCATAAATTGTGAGATGAACTTCATTCAAAAACAAAATAAATAAAAGTCCCAGGTCAAGGTCCACGCCCCTTTCCAAATAAATGACAGGATACATTAGAGGTGAACTCTGTCCAATTATACAAAAACAGTCAATGTTTGGCATATATGCCCTTACATAACATCGGGGGATGTATGGGAGGCCGTTTTCACATTTATTCCTTATGTGCACTTAAGTGCAAATATTTGCGCTTAAATGTAAATATTTGTGCTTGAGTGCAAATAACCTCTGTCATTTGCACTTAAGCACAAATGACTCGAGCTTAAGCGCAAATCATTTACGCACAAATATTTGTGTTTAAGCACACATAAATGATTTATATGAAAAGCGCCTCCCATAAGGATGAGCATCAACACCAGCTGATGTGGAAATACCATCAATTCCCCATGAGCATTAAGATCAGCTCCTGAAAAAAAAATTCAATGCAGGCGTAATGCATACCATATTAACACATGTGTTTGATTACAACAATCACATATTCTAATGGGTTATGGTGCAGTAGGTCTCAAGCCCTTCAAAATACAGAGATTTTGTTTTGTCTGAAGCCTAATACCATACACTGAAAACCCAAGAACATACATATGGGAGGCCCTTTTCACATTTATTATTGATTTGCGCTTAAACTTAAGCGCAGATATTTGCGCTTAAGCAGAAATTATTTGCGCTCAAGTGCAAACATACATCTAACAATTTATTTGAGGTTACGCGTATATGATTTAAGCGTTTGACACCCCCTTACTCCCCTCCAATTATGAATGATTAGTTCATCTCATAGTAGTAGTCTACTATAAACTCGAAATTTGAAGAAAAACATATTTCCATATGCATATCACCATCTCTGCTCCTGGTGTCCCAGTAATTGGTGCCTTACCCCCAGCGCGCTTGTATATTTTATTAAAGGGACATTTCATGCACAGATATAATACCAGTTCCATGGCCATAAAAAGGTAATTAGGGGTTAATGAGAGGGGGGCTTGCTTATCTCATATGGTGTACTTATTGACTTGAAAGAAGGGGGAACCCTATCTAATATCAGCATCCCTGCCCCCAAAAATATATTTTATAACAGACATATCATTTAGATCTTTACCATTTCCATGTTCAAAAAAGGGAATTATGAGTTACTGGGGGGGGGGGGATTGCTTCACTCATATGGTGGGTCTACATAGACTTGAGTGGTGTGTTTAGGCACTGTGCCATTTAAAATTAATTAAGGGGGGAACAATGCATATGAATTTTTATTTGCGATAAGCACAAATATTTACGCTCAAGGCCAAATATCTGCGCTTAATCCCAAATAGTTGTGCTTAAGCACAAATAAGGAATAAATGTGAAAACACCCTTCCATTCATACATGTGTAGGTGCACTCTAATACATACACCATTACATGCATGTGTTAACACACACATATAACTTACATATAGAGACAGACATATATTACACATGTCAAGGTGCTTATACACATGCATACATGAACAATGGTGTATCCATATGGTTTCATAGATTTGATGGTGGGAAGGTTTAATTTCAAATTATTTTTGAAAAATACTACCGAAAAAGAAGTCAAGTTAAAAAATGACAGAAGCCGTTTAACCCTTTCTATAATAAATGAATTCTTGCACACAGCTATTAATATATATGTAGGAATTGTTTAAAAACAATAAAAAACATAATCAAAATGGTGAATGATTCTGTTCATACATTGAATGGCCGTGCTTATACATTGGGTGGCAGCAGTGGGATCTTAAATGCTGATGAAATTGAACTCAAGGGCAAGAGCATTGTTTGTGATGGTTAACCTAGCTAGTACACTGCACTGTGTTGCTACACTGTGTTTTGACTGTGACAGTAGTAATTTTGATGCCTTTTTGTCCAGCAGGTGGCGTTTGCTGCTTTTATTTTTGACACTTCAAACATAACGATTGTCAAGGTGCCATTGCGCATAGACATCATTGATGATCTCTATGGGAATCAAAATTGACATTTAATAGACAATTTCGATTAACCGCAATAACTTAAGGAATCTCTAATTGCGCTTAAGCCCAATGAGAATGCAATAAGACATTCCTTATTATGCTTAACCGCAATTACTTCCCATTCCACTTAAACACAATTAATATATCTCTCATTAGATCACCCTTCTGCAAATAGTAGAATAATCCTATATTTGTTCCACCCATTGTGCCATGGAGAATGGAGATGGACTACACCATCTGTATTATAAGGAGTTTATGTACTATATATAATATATTATTCTTTAATAAGAGATTCATTATTAGGCTTTATCAGCGAAATTTGAATATTCTTCATTGCGCTTAAGCGCAATTAAATATTCCCTTATTGTGCTTAAGCACAATAGAGATTCCCTTATTGAGCTTATAAGCGCAATAAGGAATATCCCTTATTGTGCTTAAGCACACTTAGCTCTTCTTGCTCTTAATTAAAAAAATACAGTTATAATTGTATTGTAACTATTGGTTTGTCCTTTAAAGGTACTCAATCCGAAAAGAGGGTCCCCATCTCAACAGATTCCAACAACAACAATCCGATCAGAGGGTCCTATATTACTATTTCTTTGGCTTTGGGGGTAAAAAATATTTGATTCGAGTCGAGGAAACCATCAAACAAAGCTCAGAGTTATTAGATATTGATTTTTGAAATTTGTTAATTGCTCGAGATGAGTACTAATAACTGCCGTCAATTTGGTAACCTGCTCGAGATTTTACGCCAAAAACTCTATTCAAACAGACAAGGATGGATAACTCTATAATCAGGGTACGCAATTTTCAATGTCTTCTGGGCCAGAAAGAATTCCCGATAATGAAAAATAATAGATTTCTAAAATCGATATCTAACAAATCTGAGCTTTGATGGGTGACTTCCTCGACTCGAATCAAATATTTTTGACCCCCGAAGCCATTGAAATAGTAATTGAGATGAGTTTTATCGGATTGAGTACCTTTAATATTTCCATACATCATGCCCACATATATTATAAAAGAATAGTACTATTATTATGCTCGTAGTAGTTAATACCACCTTATCGTCAATATTCTAGCATGGTTAATTTCAAAATCACAACGTTAATTGTTATTACTATTTGTGTGTACTGTATATGTACATCAGTCACCAATTGAGAAACTTAAGCACAGTCTGGTTGAATATCTACCATATATGGTGGGTTATTCTCACATCCAAGCTGTTGGTGTCATTCGTGTTATTTTGCATGCGAAGTGGTAGACCCCCCCCCCCAATAGCTTATCAATACCACTCAGGACAGTGGGTGTTTTTCCTCAATTAATTGAATTTCTTGTTAAATATGCACCAGGTCTCTTTGATCGCCGGTATAGCAAAGATGATATAACATACGGTCTCGTTTTCCGCTTGATTCGTTATGCTAATATAAAACCCTTACAAATTAGCCAAAAATCCGACACCAAAATCCAATATGGCGGCCAAGATGGCCGCCGAAATATGAAAATTGCTATTTTCTGACATTTCACCACCTTTCGTTTGTCTCTGTGGGAAATTATAGGCATCTTGGTGTGATTTTATACATTCGTCGTATAGCAGAGTCATTAGCGAACATAATAGGACCATAATATACATTCCTTGCTGGATATATTTGTCCGATATCACGTTTTCCCAAATGCCGGGATAATCCGGTCATAGCCGAATCGACTCTAATAACGCGATGTCTGTTTCGAATCAATGAATGTTATTGCTATCATAACAACACCCATGCATATATATGTGCAGGAGATACTCGAGCTAGGATTCCTCTTATATCTGAGTTGAGGAATATTCACCCAAATCCAAGATGGCGGCCAAAAATGGCCACCATAAATAGAAAAATCGCCGAAAATCGCTGATTTTAACATCAGTGAGCGTTATTGCCACGACAACTCCACACAAGCTTACTATTGCGAGTGGGGAACACTGATGCGAAGAACTGTCCTTATATCACATCCAAATAGAAGTCACCCAAATCCCAAATGGCGCCCACAATGGCGGACAATTTTTGAAAAATCATCGAAATTCCCTCATTTTCACATCATTGTGCATTATTGTCGAGACAACTCCACACAACAAACAATTGATCCGGAAATACTAAGATGAAGTAATTACCTTGCATCTCATGCAAGAAATTGTTTTCCAAATCGAAGATCGCGGCCAAAATGGCGACCGAATTTGAAAACAAGCTTACATTCATTTACTGTCTTACGATGGGCGTTATTGTTACGCGAATTCTACCCACAATTACATGTTCATATGGAAAATTGATATGAAGTATTCATTTGAGTTTGGCAATTGATGCTCATAGATGTCTCTGGTGGCTATATTGAAGAAACTTTGTTCATGTGACGTCAGAAATATATAAATAAACATGGGAATTCCCAATGTCGGTGTGACGATTTGCAGTAGGTCACTATTTGCGGAGGTCCCCGAATTCGCGGAGGTCCCCTAGAATGGGCGAAATATTTTGATTTTAATGAGGGAACGGGTGCGTATATGTCAATTGATAAGTATTTTAAACAAATAACGACACGATCATTTTCCTGACCGAGAAGAGCGGGAATTTCTATTTGACCAACTTTTTCGGACTCGACCCAAAAATATTTTCGGCCAAAAAAGTTCGGCCCAGGTGGCCATTTTTAATATGTGACAGTTTGCCACATTTTCCGAAATTTTCCCGACAGAGCAGAGCGAAAACTGGAATTCGACCCAATTTTTTCTGACTCGACCCAAAATTTTTGGCCAAGGTGGCCATTTATGACTCCGCACTTTGTTTCGGACTATTTCCATTAATTTTCGGACTTTGCCTATTTTTTTAAAGACTATTTCCGTTTATTTTCGGACTTTGCCTATTTTCGAGGCATTTTTGAACTTTTTTCCAGAATTTTTTTTCACAGGAAATTTTGTCTCGCCCTACTTAAGACGTTGCCATGATCATTTGCCACATTTTCCGTAATTTTCCTGACCGAGCAGAGCGGGAATTTCTATTTGATCCACTTTTTCGGACTCGACCCAAAAAAAGTTCGGCCCAAAAAGTTCGGCCCAGGTGCCATTTATTAATATGTGATAGTTTTCCACATTTTCCCAAATTTTCCCGACCGAGCAGCGCGAAAACTGGAATTCGACCCACTTTTTCGGACTCGACCCAAAATGTTTTCGGCCCAAAATGTTTGTCCGAGGTGGCCATTTATGACCCCGCAATTGTTTCGGACTGTTTCCGTTTATTTTCGGACTTTGCCTATTTTCGAGTCATTTTTGAACTTTTATCCAGAATTTGTTTTCACAGGAAATTTTGTCTCACCCTACTTAAGACGTTGCCATGGTCATTTGCCACATTTTCCCAATTTTTTTGAATAAGGAATAAGGAATAAGTAACGAAATTCACGCTGCTCCTTACATGATTGATTGATTGATTGGGGTTTTATGTCGCTTTAGCCACTAAGGCCATATCACGACATTGCCAGTTTTAACGGTGGAGGAAATCCGCACACTTACGGCTAATCTAACAGTGATTTCAATGGCTGATAAACTCGTCGACCATGTGCGGCAAACCACCGGCCATCGGCAAGTAACTGGCAACTTTCCCAGATAACGATTTCGAGTTACAAAGTCCGCGATGGAAACATGTGGATTTGAACCCTTATCGCCAGCGCTGGAAGGCGAAACGGCTTGGAGTTGTACCCCTAACCGATTGAGCCACCGAGGCCACTCTGCTCCTTACATTTCGCGACCTGATTTCCATTCTGTCCTAAGTGACATGCTGGTACGAAACGTCCGTATGGGTATCGTTGGAATCGGCATCAAATTCCGCGTCTAACGGTACCGGCCCCTAAGCGGTATCTGGTTTTTTCGCGGTGATATTAGCTATTCTTTTCTGTCCGTTCTGCATAAAAACACTATTTCTTTGAACCATTATGTCCTATAAATAAAACATACTTATAAAGCCAGTTATATCCTGTCATTTAAAAACAAAGATGAATTTCAGACACAACAGATAATTATTCAGATCGATGTTGTTCTATGTGCAGTTCGGCTTTACGAACTGTCACTTACTACAGGATGGAACTGAAATATTTTGGTAAATTCTCTCACATCGAACAGGTTGGAACTCAAGTTGCGATCGAACAGAAAAAATGTTTCCCGCGGAAAGAAACACACATAGTCGAGGAGATATTGGTCGACCTCTGCACCCCAGGACTCAACTTCACCCCACTAATTTTTTTTCTTAATGTCTCCTCTAATTTTTTTTGGTTGTTAACAAGAACAAAAAGTGGCCACAGAGACTCCAGACAAGATGACGTCCATCATGGCGTCCATTTTTTGTATATGCACCAGGTCTCTTTGATCGCCGTTATAGTAAATATTATATCTAACGCGGTCTTGTTTTTTGCTCTATTCGTTATGCCAATATATAACCCTTACAAATTAGCCAAAAGTCCGACACCATAATCTAATATGGCGGCCAAGATGGCCGCCGAAATGTGAAAATATGCTATTTTTATGACATTTCACCACTTTTTGTTTGACTCTATGGGAATATATTGGCATCTTTGCGTGAATTTATACATTTATCGTATAGAATCATTGACGAACAGAATGGGATCATAATACATATTAACTCTTTACTTCCCATAAGCGTTCCTGGACGCTTTGCACTATTTTCCCCATAAGCGCCTGTGGACGCCTCGCAGCATATCCCTAGAAGCGCATAAGAGCGCGTTACCAGACTTCCCCACAAGCGCTTTAGAGCGCCACACTAGGCCCAGACTGTACTAATGGGTTCGCCCCTATGCTCCCCGCTAGTTTCTAATAGAGACCGCCCGGTTATGTCAACTCGTTATTTGCCTATCTAATAACAATAAACGTGGCACCGTGGGCATCGCGCGCGACAGATGCTGTGTTACTTGGGGTTTCTATTGGGGACAGACATCAGTGGTACCATTCTAAGTATTTACGAACAATATGGCTGCAAAATTTTCGAAACAGCAAGTGATCGACATGTTAATGGGAGATGATAACAATTTTAGCGGAGATTGCAGTTTCTCGTCATCAGAGGATTCAGATGACGATTACTCTCCACCCGCTACCAGCGACAATCTGACCTCCATCGCCGATAGTAGCTTGAATACTAACCCGATTGGCTGGTCATATAAACTTCGAAAGGTATCACTTCCGCCATTTACCCAAATGACAGGGCCAGTTATACCAGATGAATTCGACACTGATACAGCAACAGCTTTGGACTATTTCAATTTGATGTTCTCGCCATCGAAGTATGCCGAAATAGCCAGGCATACTAACAACTATGCCAAGTGGAAAATGGAAGAATATATATAGTGCATGGCAATCACAGAGAACCCAATGTATATCGACTGTATATTGATATACTCAGTTAACATTCAAACTATCCAACTATATTAATTGTTCACGCAACACATGTCATGATATAATTTCAAATTTGGTGAATTGCACGACTTGACTCATTTATAATTTCAAACCAAAGAATTGTCGACAACACCTGATCAAATGGTCATGCTAATACGGTTGGGCCCTGCTGAATTGATATGATGCTGTTAGGGCAAACTGTTGCTGTTAACAAAAATTACCGTTATTTTATTTTTAATTTGTCTCAATCGCGGTGTTCCGATAATATGAAAATCCATTATGTGTATCAAATTATAACATTCAAAAACAAATTTATTGCGAAATATTTTTAAAGATACGGCCGGCGTTCGCGGTGGGTATGGTGTTCAAATATTCATCTATGTCAAAAACCACCATAAACAGAAGGAATAGTAAGAAAAAGACAGACCTTGTTCTTATGCCAATCATAAATATGGCATAAACAGTGTTATAGTCAATTTGTTCCCCTTTGTTATGTAAACAAAAGCAAAAAACGTTACGTTTTCTGGCTTTTGTTTAGATCCGGGTATGGTAAACATAAAGAGCGTTATTTGTTACTGTTTTCCTAATATGGAAATAATAGAGAGCGTTTATATCATTTTTGTATGATTATCCAATATAATTTCGGCCTGTTATGTAAACAGAATCACAACTTATGTAACACGAGCAGTCTCTTGTTTACGTACACATTTGTACGTCTTGACGACAATATACTATTTATGCGCTGATTATGTTTGGCATATGTGTGGAACTGTATATATGTTGGCGTTCATTCTGTTGATGGCGATTTGAACAAATATAAATATTTCTGCAACAAATGCCGCCCGTGACTTTAATAATGGTTGCATTAGTTTAAAATCGACTATAATCAAGATGGCTATTTGCGTCGTTTTAGAAACACCAGCGCAGTTATTATTATATTTTTCAAAAATATATATGTTCTTGAATGTTTTTTTTATCAAATCGCTCTAGTTATACAATCACCGTGAAAATTACAACTTTAGAAAAATAACGGTACTTTTGGTAACGGAATCAGTTTGCCCTACCCGCATCATAGCAATTCAACATGACCACCGGCATCATAGCATATTAGCATGACCACTTGACCAGTGGTGGACACACGACAGCTCAGCTACAATGATGTATTATTGTTTCAAACCGCTGAACATCAAATGGCTGGTGTTACATGCATGTTTCAGTCGGACGTACTTATGTTACAAATTGCTTGATCCAAGATTTCACAAACTATTTTCTCAAACATGTTTGGTTTCTTGAGTAAAAGGAAAGATCTATATCAACACAATTTGTACATTGTGCGGTCCTTTTTCTGATAATGTTGGTATATGTTTCTGGTGTTTCTGACGTATGCGATAAAATAGTGTGTATTCGCACACATATATACCGGTATATGGATTGTTTCAAATTTCTCTTATATTCTATAATGCTAAATTTTAAATGGTGATGCCATACAGTGTTTGCACGAAAATGAACTTCCACACTTAGCACGACGTGTTATATAATAGGTGTTTTTGAAGTCGAAAATGTTGATAAATGTTACATTTGCATGTTAGTTTATAGTAATAAACAATCGCAAACATCACCGTTCTGAAAATATATATTTAAAACCTTACTTGAATTTCGTAGCGTGACATCGCGTTATTTTGGCTGAACGAAATAGAGGATATATAGCGTTCTGAATTGATACCGGACAAATATATTTATTTATTTTCGCGAGCGACTAGCTGCACTTTTCGCCAGCGGAAATACATTATTTCTGGAAGTAGCAACAGAAACTCATTATCTCCAGAAACAATGTACTTTCGGTCACGATAAGTTGGTCAGGAAATTTAGTCCTTGGGCCATATCATGAGATATTTCTGGTATCCACTTAAAATATTATAGATATCCTCTCTTTAATTGTCTTCTAGATAAGAAGAAAACAGAACACATTTGCTTTGAATTGTTTACAAAATACTTTTGGGAGTTGGTGACTTTTTCCAAATAAGACTGGTCTAAATCCGGAGCAAGGATCATTTGTATAAGACATATTTTATTGTCACAATGTGAATTTCGTGTGCATACATTTCAGAGCTGACGAAACGCGCAATACATATACTTTATTATACTATTATTGAACTAATCCCAATGAAAAAGTCAAAGATACTAGCTTGCCCAGGGCTCTTATACTCAGGTGTCGACTTTTCTCATATTACGACACACGTCCCGGCTTACGCTCATTATCCCCAGTTGGAGCTGTCACTCCAATAGATTACCCTCACTGCGTCAACACAGTAACAGGTTTACCACCATTTATTGAGCAACGGGATACTTTCCGACAAGCCAAATACTTATGGGGAAATAGCGTCTGGTACTTGATATATACCCGGGAACACACCGTCGGTATCATGTTATAGCTGCAGGGAGATGGCGGGGTGGTTTATACAGCTAGTGTGGGAACTAAAGAGTTAATTGTGGGATATTTTTGTCAAATATCACGTTTTCCCAAATGCCGAGATAATACAATGTAGGTCAAAGCCGAATCGACGCTAATAACGCGATGTAATGTTTCGAATCAATGAAATTTATTGCTATCATAACAACACCCATGCATATATGTGCAGGAGATACTCGAGCTATGATTCCTCTTATACCTGAGTTGAGGAATATTCACCAAATCCAAGATGGCGGCCAAAATGGCCACCAGAAATAGAAAAATTGCTGATTTTATCATCAGTGAGCGTTATTGTCACGACAAATCCCCACCTGCTTATTATTGTGAATTGGGAACACTTAGACGAAGAACTGTCATTTTACCATATCCAAATAAAAGTTTCCAAAATGGCGCCACAATGGCACCGAAATGCCCTCATATTCACATCATTGGATACTATTGTCGAGACAACTCCATCCATGCTTACAGTTGAGTTGGAAATACTGAGGTACAAGAATTTTTTTTCTCCAAATCGAACATGGCGGCCAAAATGGCCACCGAAATTTTAAAACACGCCACATTCCTTAATTTCCTATACTTTCTTACGATGGGTGTTAATGTTTCGCGATTTCTACCCTCCATTACATGTTGAAATGGAATATTGATATGAAGTATTCATTTGAGTTTGGCAATTGATACTCATAGTCAAGATGGCGGCTAAATTGGCGGCCAGAAATTGAAAAGAAATCGATATTTTCACATACTAATTTCAACTTTTTGTCATAATATCGATATGTGTGGACGAAACTGTACATAAACAATCTATTAGTTTAACTTAATATGTATCAAAATGCATAAAATGGCTCGTATCCTTCTGGAAAGTCGAAAACCCACCATTAATATCGCGATGTGGCATTTCGAAATCCATTCTCCACTTAGCACCGATAATGGCCGTAACCGTAGGTGCGCCGAATAGTAATATTAGAACAATTACCTGATAACAGATTCTGATTTGCCACATCACGTCCATAATTATCTGGACCAGCTTCCATTTCTTTGTCTGGTAAATCTGGGTCGCTCACACCGACAAAGTATTCAACACCTCCTGGGAGAAGGGTCCCTCTAATCATAACGTTTCAAACAATTCATTCTCCGGTGTCTAGCTTACGATTTTAAATATGCTAAATATGGGATTTGTGCGTCATCTTGAACTAGAAAGGCATATGGTCGATGAGTATACAAGCTTGCATAATGTCATCTCTATGTATGTGTCTCATATCCCATGGGGATAACGACATGTACACCTGGCGAACCAATTAGCTAGTCACTTCTCAATAGATGGTTCGTCAACTCACAAACTCAGCGAACGCATTGGCATATGTGGACAACTTCGGCATTGTTTCGAAGGTTGCTAGCTGTCTCATTCCCTTGGACAGATGTATATCTGCTGAGGAGAAGACCATAATGTACCGACTACCCACAATTCTTGACCATGATCCCAAGGAAACTGTGTGATGTCCCGCAGTCGTCTCGTCGAATAGCTCCCATGAGAGAAGAACAATACTCGCGGTGTTAGTTTGTGGACATACGCCATGATAGTGGGAATGAAATAAATTGGCCATGGTAAAATGGTCGGAATGGTGATGTTGCCAAGATATCACTTTGTTTACCCAACGTATGTTGAACTGAATGCAATATATCATCAACGTAACATTCCTCTAGATGTTCTTCACGATGAACATTTCACCCTTGTGTTGATGGCATTTGTACTTTCTTGAACCATACCGACCACCACCCAGTGTGTGTATGACATATCAACCAACTATGAAAGGCATCGTCTTTAAGACTATACCCTAGTCTGGGTGTGTCTTATATAGTAGTAGCCAGTGGTACACTCCTGGTCCAGTTGATTGTGAACGGCTTCCAAACGGATGGGAACAATCTTAGCATACAAGGAAAGCAAAGCCACACATGAGATCATGTCTGAATCTAAAACATACACAAAGAAGGGCGGTGCAGTCATGGTCCAATTTCATTTCCGCTATCATGACACATGCCCACAAACTAGCACCGTGCGTATTGTTATTATCTGCTTGAATTTGTTCGGTGAGACAATTGCTGTACGCAACAAGATTTATCTTTTGTTCATGGTCAAGACGTGTGGGTATGTTATGCATTATGGTCTTCTATGCCTTAGCGGAAAGGCATCCATCAAATGTCTAGCTTTCAACATTCGAAGCCATATACATAAGTTGTCCGGGTACGTCAGTGCATTAGATGAGTATGTGAATTGATGAACCATATATTGAGAAGTGGCTGTTTGGTAAGATCACCAGGTGTATATGTTGTTA
This sequence comes from Siphonodentalium dalli, assembly GCA_032622095.1. Taxonomy (NCBI): domain Eukaryota; kingdom Metazoa; phylum Mollusca; class Scaphopoda; order Gadilida; family Siphonodentaliidae; genus Siphonodentalium; species Siphonodentalium dalli. The sequence goes on from CP136064.1 coordinate 24,734,882, forward strand.
TCCCCATTAGGTCACCAAAGCTGAAAATACGCAGATAGCGAGGTCCTTCTGAAAGCTAGTATACGCATCGACCACATTCCTTTCTAGTTTATCGCACAAAATAACGCTCAGATCCCATATGTAGCATCTGAATTATACCATAAGCTATACCACGAATGAAGATCGCCAAAAATAAGGATAAGAATTCCCAGCTTTCGAGACAAACACGTGAGCTGGACACCGGCATATGTATTGTTTGAAATATTCCGATTAGTGGGACCTTTCTAAAAAGAAGTGTAGAAAACTGTGATGGTGTGAGAGAGATAGATTAATCTGACGAAGAGACGGAAACTGGTCCATGCAGATAATGCTGAATGTGGCAAATCAGAATAAGCTCAGGTACTGTTGTTTTGATTTTTGGAGGCCATACTATGGCTATTTGGCGCACCTAAACGGTCATTATGGGCGCTTATGGTGGACAATGGATTTCGAAATGCCACATCGCGATAATTAATTGTGGGTTTTCATCTTTCCAGAGGCTACGACTTATGTTGAAACTAATAAATGGCCAAAAGTATGTACAGTGTCGACCATACGTATCGATATAATGACAACAAATTGAAATTAGTATGTGATAATATCGACTTCTTTTCAATTTCTGGCCGCCAGTTTGGCCACCATCTTGACTGTGAGAGTTTGCCAAACTCAAATGAATACTTCCTATCAATATTCCATATGAACATGTAATTGTGGGCAGAATTCGCATAACAATAACGACCATCGTAAGAAAGTAAAGGAATGTGAGCTTGATTTCAAATTTCGGTCTCCATTTTGGCCGCTATCTTTGATTTGGAAAACAATTTATTGTATAAGATGCAAGGTAATTACTTCACCTCAGTATTTCCAAATCAACTGTCCGCATGTGTGCAGTTGTCTCGAAAATAATGCCCAATGATGTGAATATGAGGGAATTTCGGTGATTTTTCAAAATCTTTCCGCCATTGTGGGTGCCATTTTAGATCTGGGGAACTTTTATTTGGATATGGTACAATGAAAGTACTTCGCCTAAGTGTTCCCAACTCACAATAGTTAACAGGTGTGGAGTTGTCGTGACAATAACGCTCACTGATGTTAAAATCAGCGATTTTTGGCGATTTTTCTATATCTGGTGGCCATTTTGGCCGCCGTCTTGGATTTGAATGAATATTCCACAACTCGGGTATAAGAGGAATCCTAGCTCGAGTATCTCCTGCACATATATATGCATGGGTGTTGTTATGATAGCAATAACTTTTATTGATTCGAAACATTACATCGCGTTATTAGTGTTGAATCTGTTGATTCGGCTTTGACCTATTATACCGGCATTTGGTATACGTGTTATTGGACAAAACTATCCCGCTATGAATGTATATTATGATCCCATTGTGTTCGTCAACGACTCTTCTATACGATAAATGTATAAATTCACGCCAAGATGCCAATATTTTCCCATAGAGACAAACGAAAGGTGGTAAAATGTAAGAAAAATAGCATATATTCACATTTCGGCGGCCATCTTGGCCGCCATATTGAATTATGGTGTCGGACTTCTGGCTTATTTAGGGTTGTACATTAGCATAACGAATCGAGCGTAAAACACGACCGCTTTTTATATCATCTTTACTATAACGGCGATCAAAGAGACCTGATGCATATAAACAAAATGGCCGCCACGATGGACGCCATCTTGTCTGGAGTCTCTGCGGCCACTTTTTTTTGTTAACAACCGAAACAAATTAGAGGAGACATTAAGAAAGAAAATTAGTGGGGTGAAGTTGAGTCCTGGGGAGGGGGGTGCAGATGTCGACCAATATCTCCTGGACTAATATATACATTCCATGAAGCCATATCAACATTGCGTATGCAAAATATCATCAAGAGTCGTTTGCTTTCCATACAACACCAATTCAAAATACTTGTTTCTATGTCGATGTGCTGGCTAACTGTTCCAAAGAGCGCACATATCACACTATGCTCACATTGTAATCTCTAATTCTATCATGTTATACGGTAAATTGAGACTAAATATTTCTTCATGTTGTCCCAAGTGCGTATTATCTCTTTTATAATCACCACTTGGAACAGACCGGTCCTGAAAAAAATTCCGTTTCCATAGTGTCCCACGAATAATATTCTACTAAGACTGAGTCCATATTGTGCTAAATGCAAAAAATCGCACCCCACCTCCCGAATCTGGTCGAAATATCATATAAGAAAGAGCATCTCCTTATCGAAGTTGATGATTATTGGCAGAATGAATACTGATTTCTCGGCAGATACCAGGATATCCACCATAAGTCTAATAACAACCAATTGCCAGAACTTTGAAATTTAAAAATTGATTTACTCGGAAACACAAAAAATGCACTTAGGACAGAATGGAAATCAGGTCGCGATTTGTAATGTATGCAAGGCAAATTTTGCACAACTGACGTCCCAGATGCGACCACATATAAAAAGAAAAAACGGCATGTACCAGCCTCGCGCGAAGGCACATAATGTGATGTGTGCGTTTCTGAATGTAGACCAAGAAAGTCCATAGAACATACATGGAAAATTACAGCTATGCTTTAATTAATCAAATCGCCTTATAAAGGTTGACCACCGGGTATTACCGCAGTATTCGGGCATGTTCATGCGATCAGCCGCAGTCAGTTATACCGCCGCAGACCGTGGTCCACCTCACATTTGCGGTTAGGCTGTATTTTGCATGCGATGTTTATATGAATTTTTTTTTTTAAGTTGACATTGTAACCACACCAGAGAATTTTTTTATTGTTTCAAAATGTCTAGATAGAATTCAGCATTTTTGTGGTCGAATACAATTAACTTGGTTATCGCAGTTAACAAATATTACCATGCATGGTAAGATTACCAGCGGATTACCAGGAACTGCTTTAATTATCAGGTTTAACACGTCAATAACTGTATACAGTTCATTTTAAAGGTACTCAATCCGATTCGATGCTTCCCATATAATCAGATTTCAACAACAACAACATTTTTAGAAATGCTGCTTCAGTTATCAGAATTGATTAATTGCCCAAAAATAATGCTAACCACTGTCAACTATAGTATAAAATTGCCCGAAACGTGTTATTTATCAACATGTTGTTCGACAAATTTGGCCTTATTATCAACAGAAAGCCTCATGAATTTAGAGTTATCCATCTTCATCTGCAATTTGGTCCGAGACCGTCGGCTCGTCGACTGTTTACTGGGCCACTGATAATTCTTGATCGTGAAAAATAGTATATTTCCAAAATTGATATCTAATGACTCAGCTTTGATAGGTGGGTTCCTCGACTCGAATCAAATATTCTTTACCCCCCAAATCCAAATAAATAGTAATTGAGGGGCGCTTAATCAGATTATGTATCTTTAAATTCAAGTACATTTTAAAGATGCATAATCCGATTAAGTGCCCCTCAATTACTATTTTTATATGGATTCAGGGGTAAAAAATATTTGATTCGAGTCGAGGAACCCACCTACATGTATCAAAGCTCAGAGTTATTAGATATCGAATGTTAAAATCTGATTATTTTTCACCATCGAGACTTATTAGTGGCCCAGAAAAAGCCGACGGTCTCGGACCAAATTTCGGATGAAGATGGATAACTCTAAAATCAAGAGGCTTTGTGTTGATAATTAGGCCAAACTTCGTCGAAAAACATGTTGATAAATATCACGTATCGGGCAATTTTATACTCAGATGTAGCTGACAGTGGTTAGCATTATATTTGGGCAATTAATCGATTCTGATGACTGAAGCAGCATTTCTAAAAATATTGTTGATGTTGGAATCTGATTATATGGGGACCATCGAATCTGATTGAGCACCTTTAATAGTTAGCTATTTGAGTTAAATACACATAATAGACATGTAAACTTTTAAAATTGCAGGTTTTGCTCTAAATTTACACATTCCCATTAAAAAAATTTACTTGATTTCCTGTATCACAATACACATGATGTGATACGTGTATCATTGATAGTGTATCCTAATACAATGCATGGATTCACGATGAATCATCACAGTCCCACGAAAAATTGGAACTGCAGTTATCTCTCAGTGATATTAACTCAATAACCACATAGTAAATTGGAAGTTTTCCATGGAAATGGGTGTTGTCGATTAGTCTACATCGACTCGAATTTTTACTGTCGATTAGTCGACTATAAAAAACCCTAGTCGTTTCAACACTAATGCAGTATCCGCTGGTATTAAATCTTACTGTAGTAATATTTTTGTTAAAGGTACTCAATCCGATCAGAGGGTCCCCATCTCAACAGATTCCAACAACAACAATCCGATCAGAGGGTCCTATATATTATTTCTTTGGCTTTTGGGGTAAAAAATATTTGATTCGAGTCGAGGAACCCATCAAACAAAGCTCAGAGTTATTAGATATTGATTTTTGAAATTTGTTATTTTCTCGAGATGAGTACTAATAATTGCCTTCAACTTCGTAATATGCTCGAGATGTGTACACCAATACACTATTCAAACAGACAAGGATGGATAACTCTAAAATCAAGTGGTAATAATAACGCAATTTTGACTGTGTTCTGGGACAGAAAGTATTCCCGATAATGAAAAATAATAAATTTCAAAAATCAATATCTAAAAAATCTGAGCTTTGATGGGTGGTTTCCTCGACTCGAATCAAATATTTTTGACCCCCGAAGCCATTGAAATAGTAATTGAGAGGAGTTTTATCGGATTGAGTACCTTTAACCGCTGTAATCAAGTAAATTACCGTAGTGTTATTTTTTTTCAACCGCCGTACACCACATTAATTTTTCTCATGACCGCCATTCAGCCAGTTAATTTTTTACAGTACTTACAATGTAAATGTACCATATGTTCTATTTGGGGATAGACCATTATATGTCGCTTAGTGGGTTTAGTTTATAGAATTGGTGCAGTTGCACACTACATCACTGCCTAACTCATTTGCAGCCTCTCATTGCAAATGGAGGTCTCTTAATACATTTACATGTGTATAGTTCTTCAGTGCAATTTGGCTTTTTGGATGAATGGGGACAATTTGATTGACATTTAAAGCAGAAATATAGCTTGGACCAATTCATAGGGTCACAGAACCATTACCTCAATCATGTACATGTACATTATTACCTCAATCATATTTATGATGATTGAATGACAGTGCGTTAGTCCGAGTGTTCGTTACTAGTAGTCCGATGGGTTCGATTGTCAAGAAGTTCAATAGTTTGAGGGTTCAATAGTCCAAAGGTTCGATGGTACCTGGGTTGAGAGTATCGATTACTGTCATACAAACTTATTTACTTGAGACATAACATGTATTGTCGATATACAATGTACATGTACACAATGCATGTTTTATCCAATTGATATTTTACGAATACATCTACTCACAAGCCCCTGGAGACAATTACAATAATACCAATATAGACTATACCAGTGACTGTATCACTTTTTATTTCAAATGCTGTATCACCCCATTTATAACAATAACCCTGCAACCCATCCAAATCTAATACATTGCCATCCTCATCATTGCGCTCTGGTATCCACACCCAGGTGTACCTTTGTGTTTTTGACCCAACTGTTTCCCGGGTGTTTCTACAAGGGTATATCCCGGGTGTTATTAAGCAGACTCAACTTGATGATTTTACCCTGGTGTACCCCAGTATTTTACCCAGGCGTACCCTAGTGCAACAATCCTGGTAAACCCTGGTGGCTGGTGCTACAAAACCATGATATATCACGGTGGTGCACCTGGGATACATCTGGGTGAAAATACTGGGGTACACCAGGGTACTCGAGTTGTACATGCTTAAAACACCCGGGGTATACCCTGGTAGAAACACTCGGGGAGAAATCCATCAAAAACACCAAGTTATACCTGGGTGGAAATATTGGGAGACGCACCTGGATAGAAACATTGGGAGATGCACCTGGGTAATAAAACACCCAGGTACACACAGGTAAGGAAACACCCAGGTACACCGGGGTAAGAAAATACCAAGATACACCTGGGTGGGAAACATCAAGATACACATGGGTAGGGTACAGCTGGGTAGAAAACACCTGGGTGAATAATACCATGGTACACCTGGGTGGGAAACACCCAGGTAGGAAACACCCGGGTACACCTGGGTGTGGTCATCTGGGTAATTACACCCAGGTTTATCGCACCATGGTTTTTGTCTCGTTTCAGCTGGGTTAATCCTGGTAAAACTGGGGTTTCAGGGGGTCTTGATGGTTGGTTGATGTCTTGGTAGATAGATGGACACCCGGGTTTTGGCCGAAAAAACCTGGGTGGATTTACCAGGGTGGATTTTTATATGGGGTGTTACAAAATAGAACTAACTCGCGTTTAATCCATTTTGTTGGAGACAATATGTATACATTATTGGGATGCTATTACATTGTACTACATTTTTCAGGAAAATTGGTTCTTCATTGGCAAGATGGCTGCCAAAATGGTGACCTGAACTGGAAAATAGACAAATTTTCACTCATATCTTCTACATCCGTTTCTACTGTTAGGAACTGAAATAAATTGTTATCTGTTTTCCTATTATTCATGTCCAACAATTATTTGGGTAGTGAAATAGTGAAATTTGTTGTTCATTTGTGTTCAGCTACTTCCAATCCTTTTTTCTGTTTTAATAAACGTAGTATGATATTTCTTCGAAAACTCACTTTCGGTTTCCAGTCATATTTTGATACGAAATGAACAGATCCGAAGGAGTTAAGCCAGTGGAAGACAACAAAACCGCATATTTAGATAATTTCAATAATTTCGGCCAAATTTGTGAACTGAAATGGTCACCAGATAAAAACAAATGTAAACTTAGGGGTTGTCATATCCAACAGTTGAAAGAACCCGTTGTAAACTCGATGAAAACTCGAACCTAACATGGGGGTGAAAACAGACGTTACTGGAAGGGGGTGCAAGAAACTATAGGTGAACACCCCCAACAGTGACCCTCTAGCCACGTCCATTCTATATAATGATTTACACTGATTTAATGTTTCCATTCGTTGTACAGTTCCGGGTCTATGATGTCGAATAACACAGAATGGCCTATACCATTAATATGACATTAGAACATAAAACACAAACAAAGATACACGTTTTCACCCTTGCACGTGATAATTGGGATATTTTCAAGCAGAAACGGTCAAAATGTGAAGTATATCATTCGCATCTTTGACATCTCGATCTGCGGCTTTGATACCCGAAATTATGGTGGGTACCCACACTTGGACGCAGATATTATTTTTGCGAACCACTCTGCAGGCCAGACAATTTTATGGTTAATTAAACATATATTTTTCTATTGATACACGCATTATCCACCAACTATGGCTGGTAATTATGTTTCAATCGAACTACCTAACGTCAGAAAGTGTCCTATTTATGATAAAATCGTAAATGAGCCGGAATTTCTATTAAACTTATCGGGGCGAGAGCAAGCTATGGTGGCAATCCCATTTAGGGAACATTCCGATTTGCGAAATTATGTTTTGAATAGTGTATATCACCATTTAACTGGGAGATATATAGATTCTATAGATTCAACTGAGGAAAGATATGTTCATTTATCAAAACCGCATGGTCTGGTTTGGTGATACCCTCGGGTTTGGCGATACCATGTACACGGGATTTCTAGAGCAATAATTTGTATAATGGCAGAATATTTTTTAGATATGAGTATCCTCCACATGGATATATAAGCATGTGGCATGTAGTATATGTTAACTATTAATATTTATCGATAATTTAATTTTTAAAGACTGATATCAGGAGTTGAGATGTCAGTTTTAGATCTTTTGTGAATGTATATTGGTGTTACTGCATGCGTTTCTGGGTCACATGTATTACATGTATCTGGAAAACGTTTGTGCTTGGTGTCTGCGTGGAAAGTCCCAAAGCATGTTCACTCGATTTCTCCTTATTTTGTTTTAACTTGTACTCGATGTAAGGGGGAAGGGGTGTGGCTATGTTTTTTTTATATTTTAGAATATGGGTGGGTAGCTTATGTTGAACTAAGCGCTCACATGTTAACTATCGAGTCATTTCCTTACATATTTCATGGATACGTTATATGGATATGGCAAAATTACAAAATAGATAAGAAATTTTCTAAATTAACAGGCTGTTTGAGATTAATTTTACATTATGATATTATAAAGGGTCAAGTCGTTTGAATGTGGTTAAATTAGCTTAGTGTTGGTTGTTTTTCATCAGTCACACCAGAAAGAAACAAAACTTGCGGGTTTAACGCACTTGAGTATCACAAAATTTGGCCGTATTACCACTTGATTTTAGAGTTATTTATCTTCATCCGCAATTTTGCCCGATATCGTCGGTTTGACAACTGTTTTCTGGGTCACAAATAATTGCACATCTCGAGAAATAACAAACTTCAAACATCGATATCTGATATCACTCTGAGCTTTGATGGGTGGGATCCTCGACTCGAATCAAATATTTTTTAGCCCCGAAGTCAAAGAAATGGTAACTTGGGAGCGTTAATTCTGATAATGCATCTTTAATATAACGCGCATGGATCCGGAATGATGGAAATTGTGACATGATCGCGACGTAGTACTAAGAGTAGGATAACATCTTGAAAGTTGTTTGCTAGCGTATTCATCGAGATATCTAAATTCTAAACATTGATGTCGAACGCAGTTTTGCATGTTTCGTGGCACCTTCGGGTGTGTGGGTCTCTAGATGTACAAAAATTACCGCTTTGCTCGAATTAATAAATTTCTGTTGTGCAATAGGTGATAAACTTACTTTTAATAACAAGTTTGCAAAACGGATTGAAGTCATACAAATACAACTTTGAACACGATCTTTGGGTAAAAAACGATTTCGCCATCGAGAGTCACTGCATTTAATTCATATATAAGTGAGTGTTGTCAGTTTGGATATACTATTTGTAAAATTACTCCAAAATTCTCCATTTCTATTTGATCACCATACCGGAGTGACTTAACCGTAATTATGGGCAGTTGTCCTGAAACAGGGTTACGGGTAGTCATATTTCCCATTATCTGAAGTCAACAATTTTTGGCAAAAAACTATGTATAGGTTATATACCCCTATATATAACTTCAGATTTACCCCACCCCTATTTTCATACCCACACATAACGACGGTTCAGGAGTGAAGAAGTTTATTGGCAGTATATAACAAACCTACAGAGAACCGTAGCTATACGGGAAGTATATATACTGACTGTTATTACTGTGGACATATGCATATAAATAATTGGCATATTTTCACGTGACTGTCTTATTGCAAGCTATTTGGTATACATTGCATGTTCATCTCCACCAAGGAACACGGTTGCTATGTCCCTGACCACTGACTAGACTTGTCAATTGCACTTGTTGTAAGGTTTATGGCAATTATGCCAAAGGGGATGTCAGGAATGATAACTTATTGGCAAGGTCCGCAAGCACCACACTGACACACCGAGCAGGCAGATAAAAACCCGCGTGATGCATCGACTGGTAATCGGAAGGCGTGAACCCACGGCTATCTAAAAGTCAACAAAAACAGTTAGGATAGTAGAACGGTTGATTATTCATCGGTTATGTGAAATTTTAATTATGCGATAATAGTATAAGGCATATACATGTATATATTGAGTATACAGAGAAGTTACACACCCATAGTTACACAAATATAGATAAAGGTAATATTTTCACGTGACTGTCTTATTGCAAGCTATTTGGTATAAATTGCTTGTTCATCTCCACCAAGGAACACGGTTGCTATGTCCCTGACCACTGACTAGACTTGTCAATTGCACTTGCGCTAGCTGGTGTTTCGCGTGTCAACATTGTGTTTTTGGAATTGTAAGCGATCTGATCATTTATAGGCGTGCGTGATTATTTGGCCAGAAAAATAAGTATATGATTATTGGCAATACATACATAGAATATATAGAGGATCTCACATGAGTTCCTATTTTATACGGAATTTATCAACCGAGTTCACTAAATTCGATTTGAGCCGAGGTTTACCGAGGCTCAAATAGAATTTAGAGGACGAGGTTGATAAATTACGTATAAAATAGGACGAGTGTGAGATACCTTTTATCACATGATCAAATAAACCCGAAGCAACGCGAAATATTCATCGAAAACAACAATCATAAACTACAGCGATCGCAAGTTATCTGAAGAACGCCGTGACGTCATCGCACGCGCTGATATTAAACGTGTCTATTACCGATAATTATGAAACTGCTTTTATGGCCAAATTATGTGATAAAATAGAATATAATATAATAGAATAGAATATTTATTGCAATACACCAGATATATAGGCAGTTGCAAGTTACATAATGAGTTAAAACATGTAAATTAAATCGAGCATAAATTGTGTTCAATATAACTGTTTGATGCAATGCATCGTCATTCAACGGCCACCAATAACTTCTCAGGTTTATCTCTATAATATACTAAACTCTCAAAGACCCACTTCTGAGAAAGAACAACCGGATCATGTTGCAGACGGTATTTATAATCTTTGCATCGTCATTTCTCATAATCGTTTGAAATTGTTCACTATCGCTCATTTTTGAAAAATCACCCTTATTTTCTTGAATATATCGAAATAGTCTTGCCCTCAGATCAGAGTATGCATTACACTCCAAAACAAAATGATATTCAGTTTGAGTTTGGTCACCACCTTGGCTGTGAGTATCAATTGCCCAAATAAAACGAATACTGCGTATATCAATGTTCCCTATATCCGCATGTAAATGTGGGCAGCATTCGATTAACACTAACAACCATTGAACGAAAGTAAAAGAATATAGCCTTGTTTTCAATTTTTTTGTTTTTATTGGATGTGATATAAGCACAGTCTTTCGCCTCAGTGTTCCCAACTCACAATAGTAAGCATGTGTGGAGTTGTCATGACAATAACGCTCGCTGACGTGAAAATAAGCAATTTTCGGCGATTTTTCCATTTCTGGTGGTCATTTTGGTCGTCATCTTTGGGTGAATAATCCTCAACTCAGGTTTAAGTGGAATCCTGCCCGGCTTTATCCTACACACATATATGCATGGGTGGAGTTAAAATAACATTAACACTCACTGATTTGAAACAGACATTGCGATATTTGCGTCGATTCGGCTTTGACCGGATTATACCGGCATTTGGAAAAACGTGATATCGAACAAAAGTATCCGACCAGGAATGTATATTAAGTTTGTTGAAATTATATTAGCTAAACATTCCTACAAATGAATAAATGGGAATCAAGTAATTACTCATCAAGCGATAATTCAGTTATCGGATTAAGGTTTGGCAGAATTCATCTCCCGCTATGATAATTTGATTAGTCTATATATCGGGAGATGGACGGAATCAATTAATTTCGAATATTTTATAAAATCTGATTGGCCGGGGTGGGGGGGGGGGGGGGGGGGGGTGTGGGGGGAGGTAGTCAAAAAAGTCCATTCTTAGCTGTAAGCGCCAGAAATAACGTTTCTTAACTTGTGTTTTTTTATGATCGGTAAATACTAGTGAATAGGTAGACCAAAAATTACAGATGTACACGAAAGTGTTGTTAAACGTGAACCGTCTCAAGTTAAACCATTCTTCACAGAATTTGAATACCAGGTTAGAAGGGGTGGTCTCAAAAGGACCCTTATGATCTGTAAACGCCAGGGAATATCGTTTCTTAAGTTATGTTTTTACGGTCAGTGAACATTAGTTGATATTTAAACCAAAAATGACGGAATTATGCGAAAGTGTAAATGAAAGCTCATAAACGCCAGGCTTGCGAAAATTAAGAAATTGGTTTTCTTGGATGATTCCGTGTGTCCTGGTCCTCCCCGTAGCCAATAAATTTTAGAAAAACAAATATGGGTCTGAATTTGACTTGAGTTAGACCACTAGATCTTAGGATTTTGCAATTTTCAGATTGAAATTCAGATTGAAATTCAAAGCTATAGCACAAATTGGAACACAACAAAGAACTTGAGGGAACAAAAAAAAAAGAGTTTGAATTTTTATCTGAATTTCGGATTTCAATCCAGATCAAAATTCGCCCAGATTTAAATTCAGATTAAGCTATGAATTGAGTAATTTCGCGAAGCTGGACGTTAAGTTGCTGGATTCTTTTACGAAAAGTATCAAAAATACCAAGTTTCAGCTCGATCCAGCCATAAAAGTGCCACTCCCCTTCAGCACAACCACTCAAACATTGAAGTCCAGCGGTATCTCAGAAAATGTGAAAACAATCACTATTGACCCAAAATTCGAGAAGGGAAGCACGAATTGGAACACAACAAAGAACTTGAGGCAAAAAAAAATTAGATTTTGAATTTCAATCTGATTTTCGAACTTCGAACCTCAATCTAACTTCACGCGAATCTCCACCGAATTTCGAACTTCGAACTTCGATCCAACTTCACGAACCCATGCACCTTTGACTATTTAGCATGGTGGATTTTCCCCTTCTACTAATTTCAAGTGTCTCGATTTCTGATTTATCCTTCTTCGATGTTTCAGTTGTATATTACATGCAGGTATCTGTCTTCATGCACGGATTTCAAACCATGTGTTGTGGAATTGGCCCGTAATTGTGCGCGTGCCGGTATATATATATATTTAATTTTCTCTGATACAAAAGTGGAGCATATATTTTCAACTTTTCGCATATATGCTGAAAGAAGCATAATATAAGCGACCTTGTCCAGGGATTTACTATTGTATCATTTACAATTGTGGTTCGGGCAATTGTGGTTCGGATAATAAATCACGACTATTTATGAAATCTGTTCATATTTGAGCTTTGTTGTGAACTGAACACATCATATTCGCATATCAGATAGTGGTCCATCTCTTTTGGTTTGAAAGTCCAGCCGGTAAAATTCTGATTTCAAGGTCACTGGGCCCAGTGGTTATGTGTATAAGTGTGGAAGAATTCAGTGGTGAACTGTAACAGATGGTTAAAGTTTTCTTTTCATTTAATAGGATATTTATGTTATCCACACCAGACGATGTTATCAGGCAGTGCACACACAAAGAAATTCACCCCTGACGGATACTTAACACGAAGATAAGAAAGAGAAAATGGCTTCAACCGAATTACTTTTGACACACACGTCAACGTTGACAAGCCCACTGCTCTCGATCCCATAAATGTTAGACCCTTCTAAAATTGTTTCTTTATGAGCAAACTCTTCTAGTGCACCTTTGTCGTTTTTTTTTTCTGACGACCTTTTACAGAGTTTGACGAGGAGTAGTTCAATCTTTCCGTTTGGTTCGCTTTTGATATATTCGATACTTTAATTGCTCAAAAATACTACCTGGTTGGAAAAGTATATATGTGACCCGCCATATCAAATCCAGTCGTAAGTCGGGTTTTTTTTACCCTGTGCCAATGCATTCTCTTATATATGCGAGTCGACCATAGGTCGCCTCGCATATATAAGAGAATGCATTGGCCTAACAATTTTTTTTAATTTTAATAATTTTTTCTTGTATTCTTTAACAATTTTATAATTTCACCCATTCAGAGCCCCAGACAAACATGAGCAGACGACACTCTTCTATATATGTCTGGGGCTCCCTGCAGGGTAATGGATTTTTTTTATTTTATGTCCTAAAAATCGTAAGAAACATTTAAAAAAAAAATGATAAAAAATTGTTAGGCCAATGCATTCTCTTATATATGCGAGGCGACCTATGGTCGACTCGCATATATAAGAGAATGCATTGGCACAGGGTAAAAAAATCCCGACTTACGACTGGATTTGATATGGCGGGTCACATATATCACAGTCCGGGAGCTAAGAGTGGTACCCTTGCACCCCCCTGGGACTTAACTTCACCATCTCATTGTGTTACTTATTGTGTCCTTCAACTTTTAAGCAATGTTAACAAGAAAAAAGAGTGGCCGTGTAGACTCCAGACCAGATGGCGTCCACCATGGCCGCCGTTTTTCAGACCAGACCCTAAGTCAGTTTTATGCAAATTGTAGCGGGAAAGTCTTGTAAAATGTATACAAATGTATATATTTTTGTGAAGCTAAGACATAATGACATTTTTTTGGGGCAAAATTGAAACTCACCATCCAAGATGGCCGCCAAAATGGCCGCCGGAAGTTGAAAATATGACATTTTTTCACAAATATATTCTAGATCAGTTCATGCTGTTTGCAACTGATTGAGTAATATTACTTTATTTTGTGTTTTGTATATTAACTGATCATTAGAGGAATTAAATATGCAATTATTACGGTCCTAGCCCCTTCCGATCCCTCAAAAATTCGATTTTACAGAATTTAAAAACAATAATCACAATTGGGATCCTAGTCATATTTCAACAAGAAATGAACAGAACTTTGGAATGTAAGTGAGGCATATAATTACCTATGAATATTCCAACTCACTGGAACCAAAATACTTACTTTGGCTCTAAATGGCCACCAAAACATGGAAAATGGTAAATATTACCCCATGGTGTCCTGCAATCGCTTACAAGTTGTGGTTGGTGTATACAATTGGCTATTCTGTATTCTATACATTGAATACTAACATGTCTGATGCACCATGGATCATTGTTACTATTGTCACCATTGACATCACCAGAAATATTGGATTTTTCTCTCACAAACTTGACATAAATATCGGCAAAAATTCACTTTTCAGGGTTGGAACATTGTTTCAAGTAAAATGCAACTATCTTTGGTATCAAAGGTGTTTATTGTTTTTGGTCCATCTTAAATGTGTCACACTATGGTGTTTATAGACCAAATTGCTAAAGATGGCTTCCAAAATGGCAACCAAATTTGTAAAAAGTTAATTTTTTACATATATCCCGAACATTATTCTCTGCGTTATCCGAAAAGGTAGCAAATCTTAATTGCGTCTCAAAGATCTGCCCATTTCCTTTCAACAATATGGCCAGAATCACAAAAGAGGTTCTCCGCAAAATTCCATACTGCAACTTTAAAATGAATTTGTCATGCCCCATACGGAACTGGGTCAACCAAAATAGAACTTAGTTGTCAGTTAATTAACTAACACGTATAATAACCAAGTGAGTCACAATTTGCTACCTTTTCGGACAACGCAGAGAATAATGTTCCGGATATATGTAAAAAAAATTACTGTAATATTTTCAACTTCCGCCGGCCATTTTGGCGGCCTTCTTGGATGGCCCCCCAAAAGTGTCATTATGTCTTAGCTTCACGAAAATATATACATTTGTATACATTTTACTAGATTTCCCCGTAGCAAAAATATGGCTCTAATTGTCGAAATAATCCAACTAAACCCACTTCCACTGTTGTTGGAAAACAAAATCAGTAGCCGATTTCAGTTTACTTTCTAAAATATGACAGATGACTGAATCACTTTGTAAAAGCCATTTTTCGTATTAAATTATGGTTGGAAAATTTGTCGGGGGTGTGTGTTACAACAAAGTTATTTATTTCAAAATTAATACTACATTTTTCATACAGTTCCCATCAAAATAATTCGGACCATGGTATGGCTTCAACTAGCACCTGGGAAGTGGCGACAGAGGTTTGGGTGTCTCACCCCCCCACCAATTTTGGTAAAAATTTCAACAGTTGGAAAGTTCATACCTGACACAACATTAGTTGGAAATTTTACACCACGTATAGGTTGAAATAGTTCTCAGTACGTGCGCTCGCGCAACACTATGGCGATCAGACAGATTCGTAGGTTGGTGGCACCCTACTCCGTTTCACTCCATGACGTCACCAAAAACGACGTAAAACCTCGTGGCGTTCTGACATTTTTACTGTGCCGCGTTTTTGCTATGTTTATTTTATGTTTTTGGTTCGTGCGAAGACCTCTTTTTATCGAGCGGGGAAAGAGAGACATTCAAAACGCGATTTCGTAATTCGACGCAATAGGCTGAATAGCCTAACCTTCAGCCGAGTTCCGGGTCAAATACGACGAATGACGTAACACAAAACAAAACGCATTTGTTGACACAGACACCGTTTGAAGAGTTTATTATTGCATAAAATGATCGTTATTGATTAATTATTGATATTTATTGTTGCATATTGGCTGCTATCAATATTTACACAAATTGTATTAATTATTTCTTATAATTGCTCCTTTGGTCAACTTTGACTATCGGAAAATGAAAATGAAAATATGCCGCTGAAAAAAATGTAATCGATATTAAAGTCTCATCCTTTCGGCAACATGGAATTGGTTTTAATTACTTAAATGATTAATATAGTAATTTGCCTTTTATCTGTGATGAAATGAGAAATGGTAATTGTCTTTTTTTGCTAACATTAAATTAAATTAAATAAATTAAGTAAAATACAGTTAAATTATTTTTTAAATTATTGTTTATTACATTTTAGCGCACGTTGGCATCTCTCTGAGTGCATTCTAGTTTAATTTGCAAACAGTAATTTTAGTGGGCAATATGTTTATTGACCACGGTTGAAGTTGACCAACAGCAAATGTTTCTACTTTTGGTCAAAGCTCGGTCTGAAATGGTCATCTTCTTGGTCTGTTGGTGGGCGAATCTTTTGGTTCAGCGTCAGCTCGAGACACGCGGATAGTTATGTTGTCCTCGTTTACAGTAATTCCTCGACCCCGCAACGACAAAACTCGGGAATTATGGAAAATGATAGAACTGTGGTTGTTTGTTTGTTGTTTTATTTCGATGTTTTCATTTTGATGGAGTGCCCAACAGCTTCGCCAAATGTATTCCCCTCGTATTCACAGTAACAGCATTTGAACACTGTTCGATATCTTTCGGGCTGAAATGAGAAACAATGTGGCATTTACTCATTATGCATACCTCATTAGGAACAATTATTGTGTCAATAAGCGCCCATATTGTTTGTATTGCAACTATTAGGACATGCTGCAGTAAACTTGGTAATTGACTAAACTCACATACTACTGTACACTTCCCAGCATACTGTCGTACACCAACATGCTAGAAACACTCTAAGTGGCAACATGTTATATACTTATAGAACCACTAGAGCAGTGGAGAAATACACCACGTGCAAAACGTGCGTAAATATCAATTATGATAAGTGAACATACACAGTGAAGTGGAAGAGAGCGTTATTTACATGTGAGGTTTTATAAATTCGCTTTCTTATTCTCGACAGCATCAAATCATCCGATAAAACTCGTCTGCTGTATGTGATTGGAAATATATATGCTATGGAAAATACCATCTCATAACATTTGTATAGTACTCAGAGAATAATTAGAAGCGAAAACACTTACCCTGGTGTATATTTCGAGTCGTAGATTCCACTTTTTCCGATTCCACTTCCGGTTATCGAATGTACACAGTGACCAGGGAGGATCACACACACACACACACACACACACCCCACACACCCCCCCCACACACACAGTCTAACGCCGTGTGTCAATTGGGGTCTTTTGCGTCAAACCTACAACCGGGTTCTACCCTTTCCGCTGTACCTACCACCTAGAAAATTCGGAAGTAGACACCGAAGGACAACTGAAGCGTTTTCAGGCAAAAATAAAACCTGTAAGTCAGTCATTTAACTTTGAGTTTTTATAATCATAACTGGGTTCAGGTGTGACACATGTGTATGACAAATGGGAAAGTCATATGTAAATAAATGGCATCGCGCTTATGTGCACCGCAGTTCAATTGCGCTTCAGTACAGCGCAAAGTCGCCGCACCGCAGTGCAATTGTGCTTGAGCGTGGTGCAATGTAGCCGAACCACAGTGCAATTGCGCTTGAGTGCAGCGCAATTTCGCCGCACCACAGCGCAATTTCGCTTCAGTGCAGCGCACCGCAGTGCAATTGCGCTTGAGCGTGGTGCAATGTAGCCGAACCACAGTGCAATTGCGATTGAGTGCAGCGCAATTTCGCCGCACCGCAGTGCATTTGCGCTTGAGTACAGCGCAATATCGCCGCACCACAGCGCCATTGCGCTTCAGTGCAGCGCAATGTCGTCGTACCTCAGTGAAATTTCGCTTCAGTGCAATGCAGCGCAATCGTGACCACTGTGCAATTTTGTCCCTCAGCGCAATAGTCCAAGCGTGTGCATTTGACGCCGAAACTATGCTGGTACTCGTTCGTTGGTTACAGTGATCTCGCTGGATCGCGTATGCACAGCGCAATTTTGCTTAATTTTAGCGCAATTTGACTTGAGAAAAGCGCGATTGCACTTGAGTGCAATTGTTCGTAATTAGATCAGTAGTCAAATGAGTCTGCGTGCATGGTAAGTAGGCATTGTGAATTATCATACATATAAATAATGATAACCGTTTTCGCAAAAGATATATGCGAAAATAACACAACGCAAACGTGCCTTCTTCACAATCAAATTAACCCAGTTAAATAGCACAGGGTGTGCCCTTTCCAACGATGCATAGCACGATAGCGTGCGTTATGCTGGTCTTTAGTTATGGCGTTTTGTAATAACGAGCCTGCCATTTAGCTGCATTTAATTTCCCTCCAGACAAATTGCTTAACGAATATGCCAGGTTTTGCATCGCGCGAACGCAATTGGCCGACTGCTTGCTAATCTGATTCAACATATATAGGATCGCAGGGTTTTTATTGAAATGTTTTGTCACCGTTGGCGTCAGCGAGGTAATTCGATTATATGTCCATCTTAACATGGGTCGACATGGCGGGAGCAGTCAAGATCCGACCTCAACCAAATTTGTTGTTAAGTTGATGTGGGGGGTTTACATGACCTTGACCTTGACCCTAAAATAACCTTGACCTTTGTTGAAAGACATCTCACTTAAGGGGCTATTTTGCTAGATATGTGTTGCGATGTACGCGCTTATGTCAATATCCAGAGGCCTCGTATAGCTGTCATTGATAAATATACCGGTATCAAGGAGGCTCCTACATACTTTAGTCTGTATCTGACGAACAGACACATGGGACTACGATATAAACTTAAACTAGACCTCCATAGAGAATAACATAGGAGTTGAGTGAAATTGTGGGTAAAATCACGATTTGGAGATGCGCATGTTAACGGAGCTGTTTATTGAATACATAGAGGATCTCACATGAGTTTCTATTTTATACGGAATTTATCAACCGAGTTCACTAAATTCGATTTGAGCCGAGGTTTACCGAGGCTCAAATAGAATTTAGTGGACGAGGTTGATAAATTACATATAAAATAGGACGAGTGTGAGATACATTTTATCACATGATCAAATAAACGCGAAGCAATGCGAAATATCCATCGAAAACAACGATAAAAACCGCAGCGATCGCAAGTCATTTGAAGAACGATGTGACGTCATCGCACGCGCTGATATTAAACGTGTCTCTTATCGATAATTATGAAACTGCTTTAATGGGCAAATTATGTGATAAAATGTGTTCTGTCCGTGTCATACATACCTGACCCGGTGAACTATACAATGTACGCCGAAACCTACCATATTCCACATATGAAAGTTTTGTTTCTATTGGCACAATTAGGATCTCGGATACACAATAGTTGATAGGATCACACACCAAAAATGTTAAAAACCAGACGAGTTATCCAAACGGGCTCAACTGGACTTTTCGTTTTCTACCTATAATTTGAGCTCTCGCAAACCCGTTTGAACGCTGTTTACAATCGGGCTCGCGGGACAAACGGGCTCGAGCCCGATTAGAAGGTTTAAAGTCTGGAATGTAAGCCACATTGTAGGCGATTGTTAACTCACACACACTCTCACACACACACACACACACACACATATATATATATATACGTTACCACCATTTTCCGATTTTCACTGAGTGTCAACTAAACAGTCAAACTCCATACAGCGCCCTCTACGCTATCGCTGCGATATATCACTGCCACAATGAGTGTACTTTGCAGACGATAAATCTATTTTTACATATCGTCGCGGAACTGTATTTACTACTATCTAGTCACCTATTATCTTGTTTTGACCACCAAATTGTTTTTAAAGTTTGCAATAATGGTAATTCTTTCGGTATTGATAAGAACAATATGAACTGAGCCAGACATAGACAATTTTAATCCTAAAACATAAGAACTAAAAACACGTAAGAATTCCTTACCAATTAATGTCATTATGGCAGTGGTATCTCAGCGGAGCGATGGGAGATAACTATGCCTGGAGTTTGCTAAACAGTTGGCGGCTTTTTCTGTAAATGCATTTGGAATCAGGGAGCTAAATGTGTTCTAGAGTCGGGGAGCGAGTACACCGTGGAATGCTAAAGGTGAAGGTAACTGAAGAATGACCTTCACCTGATACATGCGACACGTTATTAAAGGATGACATCGCGTTTATTTGATTTGTACATAATATCTAAATAATTTAAACTGGTGAATGAATGGGGGAATGGATTTTTGTGAGCGGGAAATTTATTTAACTAGCTGCTGTAGTTCTGGATTTTTCCAGATCAAATTTGGCTGTGGGATAGCCCTGTCGTACACTTGGGGATTTATTTTTAAAAGTAAACACATGACCTATGATTTTTCTTGCATTTTCGTGATCAACTGGTGTCAATCTAGCTGGGTAAACATCACTGGTATGGCCTGCAGGCTTCAATTCAGTGAATTTGGCGGAAACGTTAACACTGTCGCCTATGGGAAACCATTTAGTTCAGTGATTCCATTTGGATACTGGCAGCAGCCACGTACATATCTGATATATCCATATAAACAAAGCGAGTATTCACATAGGCATGTCAGATGGAAATACAATGATTTGAGCCGGTCCATTGTCGTTTCTTTTCGGAGAACGAAAGCCATATGCAAAGCGTCTGAAATCACAAATCCACACAATGAAAACTCGCATCAACGTACATTTGTTTAATTGTTGTGTGGAACTGGAGGAAAATAACAAATAAGTGTCTCATTAATTGATACTATATTTAGAACATTATAACAAAATAATATGGAAATCAAATCAATATTAAAGGGGTACTGTACACTAAATCCGGCCATTTATGGGACCATCTCATTTTATATTCAACAGAATATATGCAACAAATGAATGAATTTTAGCCATAGATTAGTGAAAAATACACCCTTGTGCTCTATAAACGATGCAAACATATATGGTAATTATAATGAAAATGAATTTATGTCAAATGGCCGAATTTAGTGTACAGTACCCCTTTAAAATATCCAAAAAGATGGCTTGTGATAAAGAGCGTTTATGGTTCAATGTTCTATTAAGATTGGGCATTAAATTAATAACACAATTTAAACTAGAACCCAATTAATGTAATGGCTGATCTCATTATCAGGCCCAATCTGAACCTGATAATTGCAGAACCAAAGCATCTAGAATGATACCATTGCTCTCCAAATGTTATACATTTCCAAGCAGACACCCCAGTGATGTTCGAACATTTCTAACTGATGACCCCCCCCCCCACGGACGAAGGGGTCGTAGGTTCTAACCCTGACATATTCTCCATTTTAACGCAATAATCATTTTCACGAATAAACGTGCGGGCCATGGGTGAGAGGGCTGCAGCCCCCAACGTTTTGAAAGCTCAAAATTCGGGCAAATTGGAGATATTTTCGGTCAAATTCGGGCAAATTGAATGGTATTTCAGAGGGAAATTATGGCAAATTACATTATTTACACATTTCTGCCCAATTATACATTTTTGAGGTTATTTTGAAATTTTTTGGGTTATATTTCTGTAGATATGTCACAAAAACTGTGTTACAACAATGATTATATAATGTAAAAAAAAATCGGCAAAAAGTCTCAGTCCCCCTAAAATTTCGGGAGTCTGTACGACTATGCATGTTTGCACGTCGATCAATATAGAGCATTGCCTGCTTATAGCCGTTTATCTCGCTTCCAGCTGTGTGGAAAAATTTAAATTATGATGTGTACAAAATGTTTGTATTGATTCCAGCCTGTTGATTCCCGAAATGGCATACAATCGATAATATTCTATTATACCGTACGACGTCTGAAGTGAAATAATGTCACGTGACCACACAGCACAGAAAGTAATTGTCCACATATAATATAGTGTTGTAAAGCATTTGATCGAAATCATTCATGCACTGAAATTAGAAATAGTGCACACCACACGTATACCATAGTATTGTAAAGCATTTGCTCGAAATAACACATGTGCTGAAACTAGAAATAAGCTCCTACAATTAATGTCGACACGCGCATCGAATAATTCACACCACACACAGCCGCTCAATGCATTTTATTTTATTCACATCTGATTCTGTGGGATAATTTTTCCTAAATAAAACAAACGTGAGTATGGATAGCTTGTAGCTGAATTTAAGTAGTCTCCCTTTAAGTTTATATTTAATGTACTCGCGTTTTATGTGACAAATAAGCCGTGATGACTGGGGGTATCGATGGATATTGTAATTTTTTTTTAGTATGACTGTTCACCCCCGTGTACGTGGTATCGCCAATCCGGAATGTATCGCCAAACAGAGACTGAATGGGAAAGTCATTTTCACGTATATGATATGGGAATATGTTTGTTTCTCATCGAAAAACAGACAACGAACAACGTATGTGTACGTACACACGAAGCAGGAGTATTTACCCATCCGCTGTCAGTCAGTTCTCCCAGATCAGACCATTTAGTGATTTTTTGAGATTTTATTTCAATAGTGTTTTTGCTTTTGCTCACTCAATTTTTCGAGAACATCCATCCAATAATATAGTTCCTGGCCGCCTACGGTGTCAAAAACAAATACCGGTATATAGCTAAATCATTGAAACATTGGATTGAAAGAATTTAAAAAATCAGTGTCATTTTCAATATGCGGGCGATATGGAGGGACCACTGTTGGTCCAGATAGATGTCAAAGTCTCAGACCTAGATGTCATAAAACCGGATCTTCTGGGCAGTAAATATGCGTAGCATTTAAGGAGTTCTGATGAGTTTTCGCGTGTTTTTTGTGTATCTGAGACTGATCAATTGGACTGCGAATGTCATCTGAAATATGAATCCATAACATGTTCGAAATATTGTGCACATATCTATTATGAATGGATTTTAATCGAAATCAATTGAACATCCATCTCAGCATTCAAATGTGCGATTTCAAAAATGTGAATGAATTATAACGTGATGGGAAATCATGGCTTGATCACAGGCACGTGAATGCTGTCGTTCGTATGCATGGAGCTAATCGTATTATTCGTGTAGTATTAACATACTTGAGATTTGTATATAGACCCCACATGCAGGACGAAACGCTACGAAGTATCAACGTTTTTTTTATAATCATGTTATTTTTACAGACTTTATTACACGTCCCCACTCGAGTAGACCATTGCACGACAATGAAACCGAATCATCTTATCGAATATACATATATCGTATAGCTACAAATTATACAATGTCAAGTTTTTTTCAAGTCACCAGATAATATTGTGACGATTCTATTTTAACCATAAACGTCCATACATATATTATCACAAATTATACCACGATCGCCTATCTTACTATATAAATAAAGCCATCTGTTTAAATTTTACATTTGGTGATTAAACGTGCCTACTGTTGATTAAACTTCGCAGAGTGGATTAAACTTTCTCCATACAATTGAACGGAAAAGTGTTTATCCATCGCATCGTAAAGATCGTGGCATAAACTTCGCAAAGTGGATTAAACTTTCTCAATACAATTTGAACGGAAAACTGTTTATCCATCGCATTGTAAAGATCGTAGCATAAACACAATATATAGTCCAGGAGATATTGGTCGACCTCTGCACCCCCCCCACAGGACTCAACTTCACCCACTAATTTTTTTTCTTAATGTCTCCTCTAATTTTTTTCGGTGGTTAACAAGAAAAAAAAGTGGCCGCAGAGACTCCAGACAAGATGGCGTCCATCATGGCGGCCATTTTTTTTATATGCACCAGGTCTCTTTGATCGCCGTTATAGTAAAGATGGTATCACATGCGGTCTTGTTTTCCGCTCGATTCGTTATGCTGATATAAAACACTTATAAGTTAGCCAAAAATCCGACACCAGAATCCAATATGGCGGCCAAGATGGCCGCCAAATGTGAAAATATGCTATTTTTTTTCTGACTTTTCACCACATTTCGTTTGTCTGTGTGGGAAAATATTGACATATTGATGTGATGTTATACATTTATCATATAGAAAAGTCATTAGCGAACACACGGGGACCATAATATACATTCATTGTGGGATATTTTTGTCCGATATCACGTTTCCCAAAATGCCGGTATAATAGGTCAAAGCCGAATCGACGCTAATAACGCGGTGTAATGTTTCGAATCAATGAATGTTATTGCTATCATAACAACACTCATGCATATATATGTGCAGGAGATAATCGAGCTAGGATTCCTCTTATACCTGTGTTGAGGAATATTCACCCAAATCCAAGATGGCGACCAAAATGGCCACCAGAAATAGAAAAAATCCCCGAAAATCGCTGAGTTTAACATCAGTGAGCGTTATTGTCACGACAACTCCACACCTGTTTACTATTGTGAGTTGGGAACACTTAAGCGAAGAACTGTCCTTATACCATATCCAAATAAAAGTCCCCCACATCCAAAATGGCGCCCACAATGGCGGACAGATTTTGAAAAATCACCGAAATTCCCTCATTTTCACATCATTGGGCATTATTTTCGAGACAAATGCACACATGCTGACAATTGAGTTGGAAATACTGAGGTGAAGTAATTACCTTGCATTTCATGCAAGAAATTGTTTTCCAAATCGATGATGGCGGCCAAAATGGCGACCTAAATTTGAAAACAAGCTCACATTCCTTTACTTTCTTACGATGGGCGTTATCGTTACGCGAATCCTGCCCACAATTACATATGGAACATTGATATGAAGTATTCATTTGAGTTTGTCAAACTCTCACAGTCAAGATGGCGGCCAAACTGGCGGCCAGAAATTGAAAAGAATTCGATATTATCACATACTAATTTCAACTTTTTGTCTCAATATCGATCTGTATAATATAAGCCATCTATTAGTTCCAACATAAGTCGTAGCCTTTTGGAACGATGAAAACCCACAATCGCGATGTGACATTTCAAAATCCATTCTCCACCAAGGGGCCATACTGGCCGTAACCGTATATAGGTGCGCCGAATAGTCATATTATGACTTCCAAGAATCAAAACAATAGTACCTGAGCTTATTATTATTTGCCACATTCAGCATTATCTGGACCAGTTTCCGTCTTTTCGTCAGATTAATCTATCTCGCTCACAACAACACAGTTTCTACACTTCTTTGTGGAAGGGTCCCACTAATTCAAACAATACACGTGTTTGTTTCGAAAGCTTGGAATTCTTATCCTTATTATTGGCGAGCTTCGTTCGTGGTATAGCTTATGGTATAATTCAGATGCTATATATGTGGTATGGGCGTCATCTTGTGCGATAAACTAGAAAGGTATTCGGTCGATGCGTATACTAGCTTTCAGAAGGACCTATCTATCTGCGTATTTCAGCTTTGGTGACCTAATGGGGATAACAACATGTTCACCTGGTGATCTTCCCAAACAGCCACTTCTCAATATATGGTTCATCAATTCACAAACTCATCTAATGCACTGACGTACCCGGACAACTTCTGTACATGGCTTCGAATGAAAGCTTGACATTTGACGGATGCCTTTCTGGTAAGACGTAGAAGACCATAATGCATAATATACCCACACTTCTTGAACATGATCCTAAGAACAATCTTGTTGGCGTCCAGCAATCGTCTCACCGAACAGATCCAAGCAGATGATAACAATACACACGGTGCTAGTTTGTGGGAATGTGTAATGATAGTTGAAATGAAATTGGACCATGACTGCACCACCCCTTCGTTTGGTATGTTTTAGATTTAAACATGATCTCATGTGTGGCTTTGCTGTCCTTGTATGCTAAGATTGTATGCTCCCATCCGTTTGGAAGCCGTTCTTAATTAACTGGACCAGGTGTGTACCATTGGCTACTACAACATAAGACCCAGCCAGACTGGGGTGTAGTCTTAAAGGCGATGTCTTTGATGGTTGGTTGATATGTCATACTCACGCTGGGTGGTGGTCGGTATGGTTCAAGAAAGTACACATGCCATCAACGCAAGGGAGAAATGTTCAACGCGAAGAACATCCAGAGGAATGTTACGTTGATGAGATCTTGCATTCAGTTCAACATACGTTGGGTACCCCAAGTGATTTCTTGGTAACATCACCATTTCGATCATTTTCATGCATGAGACATTAACTACTATATTCTAAAGTTATATATACATTGTATATGTAAAGCTATATGATCATAAATGTCGCGTTCCCCAACGTCCACAGTCATTGCCATCGAGATTATAAATTGTTCTTTAAATACATAGTGAAATAAATGCACCACAGTTCCTGACATTTTCTTGAATAATACAGCCCACATACTGACACTAACCCTGAGAGAGGATAACAAAAACGCATACCTTTATGCTATAGAGACATTATCCTTTAGTTCATCCGACTGTTTTGGGGGAGGCTAGCATAGTATTATCCCGACAAAATTGTACGTCTGGTCCAGTTGAATCAGAACGGCTTCGAAACGGATGTGGAAATACAATCTTACCACACCAAAAATAAAACAGACACGCATGACATTCTATATCTTAAGCTTGCGCCAGGTGTAGGGGTGGTGTATACCGTGGCCTATCTCATCCCCACTATCATGGCACATGTCCACAAACTAGCACCGCGAGTATTGTTCTTCTCTGCTGGGAGATATTCGACGAGATAACTGCGGGACGTCACACATTTTGCTTCGGATCGTGGTCAAGAAGTGTGGGTAGTCGGTACATTATGGTCTTTTCCTTAGCAGATAGACATCTGTCCAAGGGAATGAGACAGCTAGCAACCTTCGAAACACTGTCGAAGTTATCCAGGTATGCCAATGCGTTCGCTGAGTTTGTGAGTTGACGAACCATCTATTTAGAAGTGACTAGCTAACTGGTTCGACAGGTGTACATGTCGTTATCCCCATGGGGTATGAGACACATACATAGAGGTGACCTTCTGTAAACTTGTATACTCATCGACCATACGCCTTCCTAGTTCAAGATGATGCACAAATCCCATATTTAGCAAATATTTAAAATCGTAACCGGAAAATGAATTGTTTGAAACGTTATGATTAGAGGGCCTCTTCTCACAGGAAGTGGTAAATACTTTGTCGGTGTGAGCGACCTAGATTTATCAGAAAAAGAAATGGAAGCTGGTCCAGATAATTATGGACGTGACGTGGCAAATCAGAATCTGTTATCAGGTAATTGTTCTGATATGACTATTCGGCGCACCTATGGTTACGGCCATTATCGGCGCTAAGTGGAGAATGGATTTCGAAATGCCACATCGCGATATTAATTGTGGGTTTTCGTTTTTTCCAGAAGGATACGAGCTATGTTATGCGTTTTGATACGTTTAAGTTGAACTAATAGATGGTTTATGTACAGTTTCGTCCATATATACCGATATTATGACAAAATGTTGAAATTATTATGTGAAAATATTGATTTCTTTTCAATTTCTGGCCGCCAACTCAACTGTAAGCATGGTGGAGTTGTCTCGACAATAATGCCCAATGAAGTGAATAGGAGGAAATTTCCGCCATTGTGGGCGCCATTTTGGATTTGGGGGACTTTTATTTGGATATGGTACTAGGAAAGTTCTTCGCCTAAGTGTTCCCAACTCACAATAGTAAGCAGCCGTGGAGTTGTCATGACGATAATGCCCACTGATGTTAAAATCAGCTATTTTCGGCGATGTTTCTATTTATGGTCGCCATTTTGGATTTGGGTGAATATTCCTCAAATCAGGTATAATAGGAATCCTAACTCGAGTATCTCCTGCACATATATATGCATGGGTGTTGTTATGATAGCAATAACATTCATTGATTCGAAACATTACACCGCGTTATTAGCGTCGATTCGGCATTGACCTATTATACCGGCATTTAGGAAAACGTGATATCGGGCAAAAATATCCCACAATGAATGTATATTATGGTCCCCGTGTGTTCGCCAATGACTCTTCTATACGATAAATGTATAACATCACGCCAAGATGTCAATATTTTCCCACAGAGACAAACGAAAGTTGGTGAAAAGTCATAAAAATAGCATATTTTCACATTTCGGCGGCCATCTTGCCGCCATATTGGATTCTGGTGCCGAATTTTTGGCTAATTTGTAAGGGTTTTAAATTAGTATAACAAATCGAGCGGAAAACAAGACCGCATGTGATATCATCTTTACTATAACGGCGATCAAAGAGACCTGGTGCATATAAAAAAAAATGGCCGCCATGATGGACACCATCTTGTCTGGAGTCTCTGCGGCCACTTTGTTTTCTTGTTAACAACCGAAAAAATTAGAGGAGACATTAAGAAAGAAAATTAGTGGGGTGAAGTTGAGTCCTGGGGCGGGTGGGGGGGGGGGGGTGTGTGCAGATGTCGACCAATATCTCCTGGACTAACTCCCATATTGTATGAAGTTGTATCATACACTACCCAATTTAGAATGTGCCTGAATTTGTTTGCAAATCACGGGGTTTGCAAACGTCCGAGAAACGAAATCATCGCGGTGACTGATATATTAATCAATCAGACGTGTGGTATTAACGTTGAATGAACTAAATTAGACGATACAATACATACATATTGTACCATGGCGCATTGGGGGAGCGGATAAAAGCATCGGATGGCCACCAGATGTAGTTAAAAAAAAAAAAAAAAAAAAAAAAAAAAAACCTCACCGCCGAAAAATATAACACGCAAATTCGAGGCACACTGGCACAGCTGACACTGAAGTTCCTAGAATAAAAATCAAGAGTCGCAAGAGAAGATCGAAGTTTAATGTAAATAATCTGCGAAAGCGTCATGTTGAACTAAATCTACAGCTGATTTCAAAAAGTTGACGATAGCTAGAGCATTTAATGTACATATGGCAGTTACACTGGTATTTTGACTGGAACTTTAACAATTATACATACATACTGGTTGTGGTGCACTTATTACTACCTTCAGTTCGAGTACACCACGTCAATCATTTTTCAAAGTTTTTCACAAATTTGTTGAATAAAAGGCATCCTATGGGCCAGAAATGGGTTGATACTATTTCCATTTCTATAAATATTTGGCAGTGACATTGCGTAAATTGCGATAAATCGGCAACTTTCTACGAATAATAGGTTACGTTATTCTGGTGCTAAACGCCGATTCGCCGCTCAAAGTTCCTTGTCATGTATACGCTTAATTCTCTAAAATGGTGTTTATATTTTGAAATATTCCTAAAGGGAGATGCTATGTATTCGAATGATATATAATATCTATTGTTTAATTGGGTAAAACGCGAGAAAATTGAGCATATATCTCTGTTCCTGTTCCTGTTACTCGGAATAGTCGCGTGTTACTCGGAACCTGTTCCTGTTCCTGGTTCCGTTCCCGTTCATGGTTTCGTTCCCGTTACTCGAAATAGTCAATCCCCAAACTCCATACAGCGCCCTCTACGTTATCACTGCGATATCACTCCTCCAGTGTTGCTGTTGAGCAGTATCTCAGGGTGACAAAAAATTATGTCAAACACAACACATTCATCTCTGCTGGTGATCACTTTGCAGTCAATGTTAAGCTTACATCCTCTCAAGTTCAGTTTCTCTATCTTGGATAGTTGGTCCTCGTGTATGATATTAAGAGAACTTATAATTAAAACTGTGGAATTCGAATTCTGTTTAACTTTCAGCAAATTTGGCAACAACAAATAAATCAAACATTTCCGGTAGATTAACGATGACGTCTCGCTGTTCTTCGTATATTAATCGAAGTGCTTCGATCTGCTTCTCTTTCAAATCGTGTTTAACTCCGATTAAATCTTTAGAATGTTGACACGCAGATATAAAAATCATGGAATCGAATGTCGCCATTTTGCAAAAAACACAAGTTCGGGTATGCGAACAAGTCTATTTTTAGCGCAGTAAATCGTCGGAACAACCAAAAGTTTGCAATAATGGTAATTCTTTTAGTATTCTTTCGGTATTGATAAGAACAATATGAACTGAGCCAGACATAGACAATTGTAACCCTAAAACATAAGAACTAAAAACACGTAAGAAAACCTTACCAAAATGTCCTTATGGCAGTGGTATCTCAGCGGAGCGATTGGAGATAATTCTGCCTGGAGTTTGGTCAATCCCTTGGTTGACATTATGCAAATTCTATGCAGAGTTATCTCCCATCACTCCGCTGAGATACCACTGCCACAATTTGGTAAGGATTCTGATATTCTTATGTCTTAGTTCTTATGTTTTATGATTAAAATTGTCTATGTCTGGCTCAGTTCATATTGTTCTTATCAATACCGACAGAATTACCATTATTGCAAACTGTTGGTGGTCAAAATAAAATAATAGGTGACTAAATATAGCTCCGACGATACGTAAAATAGATGTATCGGTCCGCAAAGTACCATCCTTCTGACAGTGATCTATCGCAGTGATAACGGAGAGGGCGCTGCATGGAGTTTGCCTTCCAATAGTGGCCCAAAACATGATGTGTTGTATTTGCTTCAGATTATCTCAAGGCATGATTGGTAGCTGGGCGTTGAACATGTATCGTCGTTGGAAGAGATTCCTGCCGCTATGTGCTTTAATCATCGGTCTCATTGTGTTAACAAGTGAGTAATTTAAGGTCGCAATCACATGTATGTCCATGGCACTATTGTGTCGTAATTTATTTTCGCAATTTGATAATATTAAACTGTGCATTGGTAGTCGTATATAGCGCAAATACTATTTCTGCTTGCTATATATAAGTGCATTATTTAATTTTTTTGCCTGGTAATGGCATACTGGTAAATAATAAAAGTCCGGTATTCGCATAGATCAGGTATATATAGGTAAATATATATTACAAAATACGCATATTCAGATCGCCTTTATTGGTTCGAGCGTATTATTATTATTATAATATTATATCTCAAGTTACTATCTTGCGTTCTATTTGGCCTGCTAAACTATATCCGTTAGAATCATAATATATTACTATTTATTAAATAGAATATGATTGGGATTTAACTCTATACGCGAGTATTAGTGCCCATGCAGTGGAGTGTGTATAGTTCACCCCACTGGGCTCTATACCCACCACTGGGCTCTATATATACCCACCCCACTGGGATCTATACCCGCATAGTCAACGAAAATACATGCTCTATATATTATATTTCACCGAATAATTCAAACTACATAACCGTATCCCAGCTACCAACACCAAATTGTGGATTGTTCAAATGCCCTTCATAAGACGTTTATAGAAATCAAGTACAACTCGTTTTATACTGAGAACAAATGTGACCCGCCATATCAAATCCAGTCGGAAGTCGGGATTCTTTTTACCCTGTGCCAATGCATTCTCTTATATATGCGAGTCGACCATAGGTCGCCTCGCATATATAAGAGAATGCATTGGCCTAACAATTTATTACAATTTTAATATTTTTTTCTTGTATTCTTTAACAATTTTATAATTTCAC
The DNA here is from genome assembly GCA_032622095.1 of Siphonodentalium dalli. Lineage (NCBI taxonomy): Eukaryota > Metazoa > Mollusca > Scaphopoda > Gadilida > Siphonodentaliidae > Siphonodentalium > Siphonodentalium dalli. Next base: position 24,766,476 of record CP136064.1, read on the forward strand.
CCATACAGAGCCCCAGACAAACATGAACAGACGACACTCTTCTATATGCTTCTATATATGTGTGGGGCTCCCTGCAGGGTAATGGATGTTTTGTATTTTATGTCCTAATAATTTTAAGAAACATTTATTTAAAAAAAATGATACAAAATTGTTAGGCCAATGCATTCTATTATATATGCGAGGCGACCTATGGTCGACTCGCATATATAAGAGAATGCATTGGCACAGGGTAAAAAAAATCCCGACTTCCGACTGGATTTGATATGGCGGGTCACAAATATGAGTATCCACTTACCGATAAAAAAAAGTTTAAGAGAAATATAATCATCGCAATAATGTGTTGAAATCTAGTTCAATAAATCGAAACGCGCAGTTTTGTTTTGAATGCAGGCACGAACACTCGAAACTGTGTACCACACGTAGAATTCAACGGAATGTTGCCACTTCGCAAGTTGAACTCTAGTTCAATAAACAGAAACGCGTGGTATACTTAAGTTTTATTTAGAATGCACGAAAATGCACGAAAAAACGAACATGTACGGCATGGTGAATGGACGCTGAATGTTACCACTAAACGAACATGTACGGCATGGTGAATGGACGCTGAATGTTACCACTAAACGAACATGTACGGCATGGTGAATGGACGCTGAATGTTACCACTAAACGAACATGTACGGCATGGTGAATGGACGCTGAATGTTACCACTAAACGAACATGTACGGCATGGTGAATGGACGCTGAATGTTACCACTAAACGAACATGTACGGCATGGTGAATGGACGCTGAATGTTACCACTAAACGAACATGTACGGCATGGTGAATGGACGCTGAATGTTACCACTAAACGAACATGTACGGCATGGTGAATGGACGCTGAATGTTACCACTAAACGAACATGTACGGCATGGTGAATGGACGCTGAATGTTACCACTAAACGAACATGTACGGCATGGTGAATGGACGCTGAATGTTACCACTAAACGAACATGTACGGCGTGGTGAATGGACGCTGAATGTTACCACTAAACGAACATGTACGGCATGGTGAATGGACGCTGAATGTTACCACTAAACGAACATGTACGGCGTGGTGAATGGACGCTGAATGTTACCACTAAACGAACATGTACGGCATGGTGAATGGACGCTGAATGTTACCACTAAACGAACATGTACGGCGTGGTGAATGGACGCTGAATGTTACCACTAAACGAACATGTACGGCATGGTGAATGGACGCTGAATGTTACCACTAAACGAACATGTACGGCATGGTGAATGGACGCTGAATGTTACCACTAAACGAACATGTACGGCATGGTGAATGGACGCTGAATGTTACCACTAAACGAACATGTACGGCATGGTGAATGGACGCTGAATGTTACCACTAAACGAACATGTACGGCGTGGTGAATGGACGCTGAATGTTACCACTAAACTAACATGTACGGCATGGTGAATGGACGCTGAATGTTACCACTAAACGAACATGTACGGCATGGTGAATGGACGCTGAATGTTACCACTAAACGAACATGTACGGCATGGTGAATGGACGCTGAATGTTACCACTAAACGAACATGTACGGCATGGTGAATGGACGCTGAATGTTACCACTAAACGAACATGTACGGCGTGGTGAATGGACGCTGAATGTTACCACTAAACGAACATGTACGGCATGGTGAATGGACGCTGAATGTTACCACGAGGACGTCAAGTGACCAATTTTGAATGGGCATTTCCATGCAGATCTCCCCAGCAAAAGTTATATATGAAGCAGTTGTCTGGAAATTAAAGCAGCCATATGATTAAACAGACATAACATTTAACTGACGGCTGGGTTCGGTAAATAGGCAATTTCTGCTATAAATATTTGAGATTTGTTTTCTGGAATTGCAACACTTGACCTATAGTTTGGAAAAATCAATACAAAATTATAAAGTAAATACACCAACTTTCTAATGGAACAAATGCTAAGCGGACCCGCCAGATAAATATGTATTGTTTTCAATACCGCACAAAGTCACACCCAGAAATATTTGCAACTCTGTAACTCTTGCTGTGGAGATTTGCATGGAAATGCCCCATTCAAAATTGGTCACTTAACCTCCTCCTTAATTTTGGTCACGCCTCAGTAAATTGGTGGAAACATTTCCGTATATATTTTATCGAGATTGTTGTCTCTGTTCATCGCTTTTTACTTGAGTGTTTTTTGTTTGTTGGTATATTAGTCTCATATATATTTTGAAGACCTCTGTCTGTTTGTCTGTCTGTATGTATGTATGTTTGTCTGTCATTTATACAAATCTACGATTCTCGACCGATCGGGACGAAACTTGGTACGTGTGTGTAGTTTGACCAGGCGGTGGACGTTGTCGTATTGGCGAGCCCGTGCGGCGCCCGTGCAGCGCATGCGCAGACGAGATATAGGAAACGGGTGGAGCTATCGACTTGAAATTTGCTATGTGAATGTATCTTGTGTGTAGTTTGACCAGGCGGTGGACGTTGTCGTATTGGCGAGCCCGTGCGGCGCCCGTGCAGCGCATGCGCAGACGAGATCTCGGAAACGGGTAGAGCTATCGACTTGAAATTTGGTATGTGAATGTATCATGCCCCGGATACGAATTTTATCGGGTCGCCGAGCCCGTGCGACGCCAGCTTCGCGCATGCGCAGACGAGATCTCGGAAACGGGTGGAGCTATCGACTTGAAATAATTTGGTTTTTGAATGTATCTTGCCCCGGATACGAATTTTATCGGGTCGCCGACGCCAGATTCGCGCATGCGCAGACCAGATCCCCGGAAACGGGTAGAGCTATCGACTTGAAATTTGGTTTTAGAATAGCCCGGACAACGTCGGGCTCATCGGCTAGTCTCATATATATTTTGAAGACTTCTGTCTGTCTGTTTGTCATTAATACAAATCTACGATTCTCGACCGATCGGGACGAAACTTGGTGCGTGTGTGTAGTTTGACCAGGCGGTGGACGTTGTCGTATTGGCGAGCCCGTGCGGCGCCCGCTTCGCGCATGCGCAGACGAGATATCGGAAACTGGTGGAGCTATCGACTTTAAATTTGCTATGTGAATGTATCTTGCCCGGATACGAATTTTATCGGGTCGCCGAGCCCGTGCGATGCCAGCTTCGCGCATGCGAAGACGAGATATCGGAAACGGGTGGAGCTATCGACTTGAAATTTGGTATGTGAATGTATCTTGCCCCGGATACGAATTTTATCGGGTCGCCGAGCCCGTGCGACGCCAGCTTCGCGCATGCGCAGACCAGATCTCGGAAACGGGTAGAGCTATCGACTTGAAATTTGGTTTTTGAATAGCCCTGATGAATAGCCCGGACAACGTCGGGCTCATCGGCTAGTCTGTTATATATTTTGGAACCTCTGTATGATTGTGTATGTGTGTTATAGACTCAAAAACTGCTCGACCGACCCGACTCGAATTTGGCATGTAGGCCTATATATATAGGACACACACAGCTCGATCAATCAGAATGAGCCATTTCAGGGTGAGGTGAATTATAGATGAATAGTAACGCGTGATTATTATATTTATAAGAGTAACAAACACACTTTACGCAACCGGATTATCACCTGAACTCACGGCCAATCTGAAGCTATATTGTACAAGAAAACCATAGTCAGAAATGGTAACGCCCCCCAAGATCATATTATTAGCCATAAATATAAATTATAATCTAAAATATATTGGTTACATTAATGCACCGCCTCAGAATTCCGTTAAAACAACTAATCCTTCAAATTATTACAAAAAAATACGGCTTATTACTGCAGGTTTTTCATTCACCAAACCAGAAAGCTTCTAAATGCGGATCAAAAATTGTGTTCCCGCCATAAAATCTTCAAGTGTGCATGGCCCAGCCATTGTTCATACATAAACATCGAACGCAATTAACGCGGTCATAATAGTTACAAACTGCAACTATAAGACATCCAGCGAATACACACCCCACGAAAACCCGAAATGTGTTGTCCTGCGAGATATCCCATCGGGCCATCGCTATAGCTCAATTTGACAGATAAGCCTTCCTACAATATCCTAAAACAATAAAGCTTCTCAAATCATCGGCATAGTCAGTTGAACTTTCACGAACTTGGACATTCCAACTACAGCTTTTATCGGACTCGGGGTCGCAGCACAACTTTAGCGCTTCCCAAAATAACCGGAAAAACCAATTATCTATTTATAAAATCCCCATGGGACCACAGATTTGTAAAATTTGAAGAACTGTATACACCGGTGGCGTTAATAATTGATTATGACTTGTTGCAATGTCGGTATATCATTTGACTTAGTAATGTATTTTAATGATCTTGTGTCCGATACTATTTATCCAATGTATTTAAATAGTTTGTGTCTGTTTAGTTTGGCAAGCGGACAGTTCAGTGAATGTATGCTATAACTTCCTGTCCATTTTGCATCGAAAATAGAAAATTTAATTTCTCAAATTTTGCTGAAATATCTTTGTTAACGATGGATTTATACATGAAACACGAATAGATGATATTATTGTAACTACTAACATAGGTTCACTCTCCTGCCAACGCCAATATTTTGCCATAAATTGTAAAATTTCAGACTGATTTCCAAAATTCGGGGCAATTAAAGGTACTCAATCCGATCAGACGGTCCCCATACCATCAAGATACAACAACAACAACAACAACACCAACATTTCTTCAAAATACGCTTTAGTTATCAGAATTGATTTATTTCAACAAAATAACAATGGTATAACATTTTACAAAACTTGCTATTTATCAACATTTTGTTCAACAAAATATGGCCGTATTATCACTAAAGTATCACGAAATTTGACCCTATAATATTACCACTTGATTTTAGAGTTATCCATTTTCATCCGGAATTTTGTCCGAGACCCTCCGTTTGACCACGTGTTTCTGGGTCACATATTATTACACATTATTATTATAACAAATTTCAAAAATCTATATCTGATCACTCTAAGCTTTGGTGAGTGGGTTCCTCGACTCGAATAAAATATTTTTACCTCCCCCCCCGAAGCCAAAGAAAGAGTAATTTAGGAGCTTCTGATCGGATTGAGTACCTTTAAAATGTGACAAAATCAGACACAGAATGGTTGTGACAATTGACACCAGTGTTCGGTATAATATAATAATAAATAATGCCTATGTTGTCGTTGACTATCTCAGAATAGTGGTCCTCGATGAGAAATCAGGGATGTTGCTAGGGGGTTCCAACTGGGGGTGGGGGTGGGACCATAAAAGTTCCAACTATATAGGATTTGGTCTAATAAAATTTCCAACTGTATAGGATTTGGTTTAGAGCAATGCAAAATTCCAATATTGACTTAATAATTTGGGCTTCCATATGTTCTTTTTTCGAGTATGGACTGTGCAAAGAATGACATAGTATTGATCCATGTTTTATGTATTGAGTACACCGTGCATGCAGTACATTATACATGATATTAATCAGATATAGTTGAGGAACGAATACGAGTTTAAATACATGTTTTCAAATTCCAAGGAGTCACAAGTTATAATTCACACAATGGTAAATAGTATGCATGCTGAATGATTGTTATATTGTTAAAGCTGTCCCCAGAAAGATTTGCAGTTTTTGACATTAATAGACTAGTCACCATGAATATATGGTTGGTAAAACATACCAGTCTAAACTTGCAGGAAATGCTTTGCTTTCAATTTCATATATGTGTTCAGGTAATTAGCATTACTGGAATTTATATACTCAAATAACTGTGTATTAACTTGTAATATTGACATTAATTTACAGTGCTACCTTGCAGGACAAATTTAAATAAACTGATTAATACTGCTGTGAGAGGAACTAAAATGTATAACTATAAGTACTACTATTGGAATTTGAGTCATGAAATGTCCAACTAATGAAAATTATGGTCCTCATTGGGGGTGAGACATTCCCACAACCACTGTCGTTACGTCACTGTGAGGAATAATCAACTAGCTGCAATCCATTCATTATCTATATAACATACACCGGAACTAAATGTATATAATAACCGAATTATAATAGTTAATTAAAACAAACTACATGTATCATTCATGTATTTATTCGTGTATCATGTGTACGTATTTATATTTGAATTTGGTGCTGACTTTGATTCAAATATGCGATTGATTTTGGTCGACCTATATTATATTTGGTAATATAATATATCGAGGGTATTTAATACTTGTTTTAAAAAGTGGGGTTGCATTTTAACAGTTTGTTTAACGACAATCACATGATGGTCATGCTTCGATCAGAATGGCACATTGAAATTTATGCACAATTTCAATAATTCTAGTTAATTAATTTCAGAGTTGATGTCATGGACTTTTTGCAGGAATGTAAGTAATCAATAATTAATATGTTAAAGGCTCACTTAGTTTTCGAACCCCCAGATCACATTGTATAAAATATATGCAACAATATATACCATTTGAAAGATGAAGCTCCAATACATTGTGTTCTCAACTTATCCGGTGTACTAAACTGTGAACATGTTGTTTTTGTTGAGGTATCGACGTGTTTTCTGTACTGCAAATTCTGTTATTTTCAATCGAAGGGGAATAAGTCTATATCTTAGTTTGAATTATGTTGTATTCTGGTAGCCAAACGGGGGAAATGTTTCTATGATTTCAGGCATTTTCTTATTACCCTATGGGCATTTCTCAAACAAAGACGTTCCAAATGGTGATGAATTATAGTATTTTAATCATATGTTATATAATAGATTGTTATTAAACCCGTATATCAAGGCACTATAAAATAAATAACCAGTGACTCGAAAATTAAGCGGGCCTTTCATTGCAGTATCATATATATAGAGGATCTACACTGAGAAACAATTGGGTTAATATGACTAACTTATGGTTAGGGTTAGTCACAAGCATTTGGGCTCACTTTGACCTAACCCTCACATTTAGAGAAAGTTACTATGACTAAATCCGGTGTTAGTCATAGTGACTAAGTTACACACAAAATAACTATAATTGCAACATTGCCTTGAATTATGCTTAATGGGGTGAAGGAGAAGATCACTCGATCTTTTCGACCTTCCCGGGCGCTTTGCTCCCAACCACTATCCTCAATTGTGCTTAATATATTAATAAATTATCAATTTCCATTTTATCGCAGTTCTATTTGATATATAATTGAAGGAATATGATTGGAGGATATATACAGGATCTCCAACGAGTTATGTTGGGATATAAGATTTTATGAACGAGTTTGATAAATTTGATTCATAACGAGTCGTAGACGGAATCACGTGGTTTAGAACATGGCGGAGGCGACAGAAAACACATCGAGAAATGAAGAAAAAGGTAATAAACTAGGATATGACAGATTACATAGTATTTTGGCAGCTACGAGCATATGCTACACTATTTTTCAAATAAGCTGATACCTCATGTGTGTACAAACTCGAATTTATTTGCTCAAACATTCTGACCAAAAGTCGTCAGTCGAAGGATTTTCCACGATGTGTTTACTGGTGTATTCCACGAACATTTTCTATTTTCATGCTTTTATTCTGCTTGGACCAAAACTATTATTATTAATATTATGTTTATTGAAAGAAAGCACATTTAGTCGGCAATATATTGAACCCTGCTTTTAAAAAATGTATTTTTCCCTGTGAATCGTAGCTTTTTCATTTGTGATGATTGTACACGCACCACAATTAAGTGATGAGTTACCACGAACTTGTTCTGAATCGATTGAATAACTAGAGGATACCAAACGAGTCAATCGTCTTACACCGAAATTTACAAAAGGAGTTCATCAAATTAGGTCTGAACCGTCCATATAGGCAAGGTGCATGCTCAATTTACTGGAATTTCGATATAAACTGAATCGACTTTAAGATGACATATTGCTGTATGGCCCAAGCAAACCGCCAAACTACGGTACTCTTCAATTTGGGGTAATAGAATTGGTCACTCTAATTTTTTTTTTCTGATAAAGGTACCCAGGTTCTGAAAATTGTGATTAAGGTACCCCGGTTGGGGAAAATCGTAATAAGGTACCCAGGTTCATCGGATATCAAATTAAAGGAGATTTAAATATCTTTTCTGGAAATACGTTTGTTTTTAATCTGTTTCATTCAGTTTTAAATTGTTTGAACTGCTACCAGTATATACATTAAAAGAATGTAGTTAACTGATGTATCCTTTGATATGTTGTCATGTTGTGTAACACAAAAATACCCCGTCGACCGCAGATGAACCTGGGTACCTTTATCACGATTTCTCCCATCCTGGGTTCCTAGCTTGATCACAATTTTCAGAACTTAATCACACAAACCGACGAGACTGACCAATTCAGCGCTATTAATGGTCGTTGATCACCATTTTGTAATGAGTGTAATGAGTGTAATGACCATAAGAAACGTTTGATTATAAAATAACACGAAATAATGTCACAAAAATATTCTTACGTAAGATTTGTGATTTTATTTTTCAGATGAAATGCCTGAGAACAAGTCAGTTATCTCGTGTAGCACTGTGGTAAGCAGTTTGGGTCGAAGTCAGTCCTCATATATACACGTGGCCATAGGAAAGAGGATTTAAGATTTCTGGTCGTTTTTAAATTGAATAAACATCAAATAATGTAACATTGTTTTATTGTTTTTGTTAAGTGTCACACCACCATACACTCGTCTTAAAGGCCCACCTTCTTTTGTGGTAACATTTTGGATTCGTTGCATCGAGTCTTTTCCCAGCGGACTCCAAGAGACCCTTTTATGAATTAATTCACATCGGTTGATACGGTGCCTTCCTTTTGCCTCCCAGATAGTCTTCTTTCTTCGGTATCGAATGTGTGATTTCTGAAAGTAAAAATAGGTGGTTTTGTTCGATTAAAAATGAGTATAGCACGGTGTGACCGACAGATCTACTACACAATCGGAATAACGTGAAATGTACACTGTAAAATTTAATACCGTTATAACTACGGTAATGCACCGTCAACTTAGTTGCCAGTACAATCCCTGTCGAAATAACAGTATACCGTTGATACATTGTACTGTTGAAGTAAACGGTAGGATACTGTTGAAATAACAGTATACCGTTGATACATTGTACTGTTGGAATACACGGTAGGATACTGTTGAAATAACAGTACACCGTCGATACATTGTACTGTTGGAATCACACATGCAATCTTTCTAAAATTTATTTATGGTACAAAGTAGTAATATAGCTGACTAGAAGATCCAACAAAAATAATTACTTTGATTCGTTTATTAGTAGAGAAATTAGCGAAAATGTGAAAAGTGATCCGTTATAACTAATACTTATAGAGTGAATGACTGCAGTGCAAACCAATTTTACTAGGTGACCTATTTTCGCGGTCGCTATTAAAACATCGCAAGTGGTTAAATAGGACTTGTTTACACTTTCTTTAGCCCGTTCGGTAGACCGTTAGCGCTATTTAAACGGCTTGGAACCTGTCCCAAGCTGTTGAAACATATTAAAAAGTAGGCCTACTAAATTATAAAACAAATCTCCCGCGAATGACGGAGACAGACACTGAGACATCAATTAATGGCGAATTTACCCGAGATGCATTGCGAATCTCACAAGGGAGGTGATCCTATCCATACCTCGTGTTTGTGCAACGGTACTTGGCCGTCAAAACTAGCAACGGTATAATACCGTAGGCAAACCAACGGTATCATATTGTTAAACCAACAGTGACAAAATACAGTGTAAACACGGGGCTAAACCATGTAGTGCCAATGGGGGAAATATAACAGAATGCTTGCACCCCATGCTCTTTTAGATGAAGTGCATATACTTCAAATCTGAAACTATGATGCTTACTTGGCTACTACATCCGCAGGAAGTAATCCGACCCGACTTAACTCAATGGCATTTTGGCCTACCTCAAGAAAGAAGTCCACATTGCAAATTTAGAAACGTGTAGATGCTTATACATGCAGTGTATGGTGGACAAACGAATCTGATAATCAGCGCAAGGACACTTTAAAACAGCCCCTATGAATTTAGCTATCTTGGGAATGCCGATTCAAAAATTACGACATTAAAATACAGAATCACGCCCCATCGGGCCAATGTAGCGAAATGTTTGGACTGCTGCCATTATGTTCTACCACTTCGAATGTCCTCGTTCAAATGTTCACACAGATATATGAATAAACTAATAATTTAGGGGAGACCCTGGCAAAGCTGGACACCAAGTAATGTTTTCAAGGAATTTTAGATAGGATTTTCGCCGGAACAAAACTGGAAAGCCGTTGATTGGCATACAATTCATCGGCGCATATAACCGAGTGGTCATTGATATCAAACAACATCTCGGTATGTCCCTATAAGTGGGATTAAGTGTTGGAATTAAGATACCGTGCTCTACTCATTTTTAATCGAACAAAGAAAGAGTGACGTCATAATGGAGTGGATGCAAAAATAGAATTCTTCCCTCGCTAAGAACCCCCGATGATTCCCGTACATCATTCGGTGCTAAGATCCCCCGAAGATTCCCGAACATCACTACCGAACCTGCGACGGAGATTCTTGGTATAACACACTGTGTATATAACACATTATCTACCATTCGTGTGACAGAATCCACCACACCAATTTCATTTTAAGAGTTTTTTTTAAAGCCAAAATCGTTGGATTTGTGTCCGACGATTAGTTTTCTTGAGTAAATTGTCCCAACCTGCAAGTTTATTTGTGTCACACGATTAACTCGATTTGCTAAATTCTCCTAACCTGCAATGGCACGCGCATAATTATATCTAACGAAAATTGAATTCAATGGACAAAATCTCCCACACCTGTGTTTTTTATATAATTAAATACTCAACATATATATATATATATATTAGGTACTTTCTGATATGTTTTACCATATTATCTACCATGGGAGGCAATCAAATATGATACAAACTAGGAAATATTTTTTTTATAGTGCGCATGAATATACGTTGGAATGTTTGCATGCGATTCCATGCGACGTCCCAGTTCATTCATAATGTTGTTTTGAAGCGCTCACATTGCGAATTTCAATTTCAGTCACTATCTCTATCAGTCTCTATTACTCCAATTCGTCTCCGTTTTCTCTGTGTTGGTTGATCGGATTGAGGATTATAGTTATTAATGTATTGAACTGTGCAATCTCATTTGATGTGAAACACGTGTCGAGGAAATGTTAAAACAATTTCAAAACTACAGCGGCAATTTTTGTTATTGTTGTGTATTTCCGAAACATACCGAATGGCCTCGGGAATCATCGGGGGATCTTAGCGAGGGGATAATTCTACCCTTGCGGAGTGGATGGTAACGTTCTGTTTCTGTCTCAAAATTCTGTTAAATATCGGTTAAAATATGTTCGCCGAAGTCATCTAAAGGGAAAATAGATGAATGGATTGCGGAACAGCCTGTTAGACTTCTATGTGAATATTTGCTGACATCTATAGCGGTACAGTTACTGGATTCTTTACTGCTAAATAACGTCACCTAAGTTCGTGCATTTAAAGTCGTGTTTGGAATTAAGATAAAGACCCTACAGCATGCCTGCTTGTGGAGACTGCTCGAGTGGGGTTCATGTACGGTTCACTCAATGTGATATGTACTTGTGTGCACCATGTGAACAGAAGAAATTCGGTCGCCCCACGAAGGACACTCCAAAGAATGTCGAAATGGCCAAAGACAACTATAATGGTTCAACGACTTCCGAGAGATTGCAAGACAAAACCAGAGACAAGACCGACTCTGCAAGGAAGCAAATAATCATTAATGAGCTATTGTGTTTTGTTGTGAACAAATATGTTAAACTGACCACTGATGAAATGATCAAAGTATGCAGCGAGACATTCAATGAAGCGGAGATAGAACATGCGAAAATGACATTGTTTGAATTGGCAAAGCCATGCAATACTAGACTAATACGCCGTAAAGGAGCTGATAAAAATGCAAACAATCTTCGAGATATTATTATGCTCTTGCATGAAACAGACCCTGAAGATCTACCGATATTTGTTGCATTGGATCTTTCAAAGTTACCGCCCATTGACATAGACCATGTGGATATATCGAACCTCCTCCGCGAAATAAGCAAAATGAAGGATAAAGTCAATACATTAGAGACTGTTTTGAAAACTGGCAGTAGTGATAACAATGATGGCGGCGATGTGATTGAGACACTCAAACGTGATATAATTTCAGGCATCAAATCAGATATAGTGAAAGAAGTTGGTAAAGCATTCCAATATAACATACAAGAGAAAACGAGAGATGGTTACAGCGGAAGAGTAAAAGAGGTGTTGAATTATGAGAAACAAGACAAACCGCACAGAGACTCTTCTAACGACTCCAAGATATCGCAACCCAGAGGTATGCTGGCTTCGAATGGTCAGCAGCAACCTGTATATGATGCTCAACAAAATCAGTACATGCGTCCTCGAGAAGTATCACCATCGAACTATTATGAAAAGCGAGAACCATCTCCTCCAAGAGTGGTTCCACCATACATGAGAGCTTTGCTTATCCAACCTACAGCACATGCTCCTTCCGAGGCTGATTCGCACCAAAACGCTGAACTTCAGACAGTAGTAAATAGAAGAAAGAGGAAACCGCCTATAATAGGAAATTCATCGGATACCACTTTGAAGGGAATACAAAACCGAATCCCAGGATCGGTTTTCATATCAAGATTGGCACCTGATACGAACGCAGAGGACGTTAAAAAGTTCGCTTCAAAGAAGCTGCAGACTGAAGTGAAAAAATGTGAAAAACTTGAAACCAAATATGACACTTATTCTTCGTTCCGAATTTTTGTGGCCGACAGAGATGATATGCAGAAGCTACTCGACCCCTCAATTTGGCCGACAGATATTCTTGTCAGGAAATTCTTTGAACAAAAATGACCAAGGAGTATGTACATGCCTCCCACATGGGACTAACACTCGGATTAACTTCAAAATGGAGGGTATAATAAAGGTGTCTTCTTACAACTGCAGATCGGTGAAATCTTCGTTAACTTCGGTGAAGGATATCTGTGAAAAATCTGACATTGTACTTCTTCAAGAGCACTGGCTGATAAAACACGAGTTACCTATTTTACGATCTATTGACCCTAAATTCGAGGCAGAAGGAATGTCTTCTGTAGAGTGTGATACAAACATTTTGGTAGGACGTCCATACGGGGGAACTGCGATACTGTGGAGGAAACAGGCATTCACGTCGAATGAATTTATCACATACGGTGATTCCAGAATTATTGGTTTGAAATTTACGCTCGGTGACAAATGTTTCCTGACACTCTGTGTATACCTGCCTTGTGATACATCTGATAATACAGAAGAGTACAGTCACTACTTGGGAATGTTGGGATCGATAATAGAAAATTCTGATACACCAAATGTTTTCGTTATTGGTGATTTCAATGCAGATTCTCTCAAAAGAAGTGGAAGTATTATGGAACTGGAAAGGTTCTGTGGAAATTCGCTCTGTATTTCAGATGTTAAGATCCTCCGTATAACCTCAAATTATTTCACATTCTTCAGTGCACCACACGGTATCGTTTCCTGGTTGGATAATTGCATCTGCACTGAGAACGCCAATGTTGCTATTTCCTTAATTTCCATATGCCACGACTACATGACCTCGGATCACTCCCCGATGTTGATTGATATAGAATGCTCAGACCTCTTGCGAACCACTAATACACAACCCGAGCCTTCAATGAACAAAGTGAACTGGAAAAATCCCACTAAATCTCAAACTGACAACTACAAACGGATGAGCTGTGATATCTTGAATGATATCAACATCCAATCTTTAGAAACTGATCATGTTACCCTGATGATATAGACGGTATATACAACAGTATTCTGTTTGCTCTAAAATACTCGGCGGAGCAATGCATGGGAATGCGATCTAATGCCACGTCTTACACTCGTCAAATTCCGGGATGGAATTCCCACATCAAGAAACTGCACAGTGTTGCTAGAATTTTTTTCTAGCTTGGATAAACCACGGCAAACTACGACATGGCTATGTGTATGATTCAATGAGAAACAGTCGCTCCAAATTCAAGAGCTCTCTCCGTAAATGTAAGGCCAATTCGGAGCAATTTATAGCGGACCAGATTGTACATGACTATGAACATAAACAATTCGGTGAGTTCTGAAGAAAGGTGTCTAAATGTAATAACAACGGAAAAGCCTCCATTGTTCACGGAGTAACTGGTGGAGCTGAAATAGCTGAGATGTGGCTGGATCATTTTCAAAACATTATGTGTTATCAACCGACACCCAATAATAATCAAGACTCGTATAACAGCTACGCAATTGAAGGTTTCATTAATGATGTTCTTCTCAGAAAGTGATGTTCAGGCAGTAATGGGTACTTTACAAATGAGAAAATCGGGAGGCCCTGATGGCATTACACCGGAACATTTAAAGTTTTGTGATAGAGCTATTTGGAAACACTTAGTGGTGATCTTCAATGCGATGATAAAACAAGGACATCTCCCAGAAAAAATGCTTGAAGTGACAATCGTACCAGTGGTGAAGGATAAGTCCAAAAATATCTCTGACCGAGACAATTATCGACCAATCGCACTTTCCTGTGTATTTTATACAATACTCGAGAAACTAATATATAATTTACTGCTCGGATCAATTAGTAACGGTCGACAATCAATTTGGATTTAAGCCAATATATTCTACAGACATGTGCATTTTTTTACTAAAAGAATGTATTAGGTATTACAACTCAAAGAATACACCAGTGTTCGTTTGCATCATGGACGCCAGCAAGGCTTTTGATCGGGTCGACCACAAAGTGCTGGTTGAAACTCTTGCTCGGCGAGGTGTTCCTGATACATTCATCAAACTTCTCTCAATTTGGTTTGATAAGCAGCTGTTTCAGATTCGTTGGGGAGATGCCATTTCTTCCTCATTCTATCCAACAAGTGGTGTCAGACAAGGGGGTTATACTAAGTCCCTCTCTATTCAACGTGTACCTGGACGAGCTAAGTCATAAACTAAATAAGACAAACATTGGTTGTATGATTGGTCCCAAACTCGTGAATCATCTGGCATATGCAGACGACGTGTGTCTTATATCACCTTCACTTTCTGGAATGCGTCAGCTCTTAGACATATGTGCTTGTGAAGCTGACAGGTTCAACCTGATATTTAATCCAACAAAGACGGTAGCCATGCCATTCATTCCAAGAAGTTTACCTATAAGTACTTTCCCCAAACTGTTCCTCGGTGAGAAAGAACTCAGATTTGTGGATTCGGTTAAATATCTGGGACATGTCATTAACAACGATTTATCTGACGATGGTGATATTGAACGTCAATATCGGGCAGTTTGTTTGAGAGTGAACACTTTAATGAGGAAGTTTTCTAAATGCTCACAGCAGGTGAAATCGTTCCTCTTTCAACGATACACACCCCACTATATAGCTCTCATATGTGGGTGTTATTCAAAAGAAAAACTTTAACTAAACTGAAAGTATGCTACAATAACGCGTATATAGTGTGTATGGGTTATAATAGAAGATGAAGTGCGAGTGGAATGTTTGTTTCTGACTGTGTGATGGCACTTGATATGCTAAGGAGAAAGTTTGTGTTTGGTTTCTGTGAACGTGTGAATGAATCCAACAATTATATACTCTCTGCAATTGCTAATTCAGATATTATATACACATCTAATTTATATAACCATTGGCGAAATTTATTGTATATGTAAAGTGTGTGCAGAAAAATTCAGATTTATTTGAAATTTTAGCATTTACAAATATGGACATCTTAGTCTGAAATAAAGTATTATATATATGCCGGGCTAAGTGGGACTGGGACAGCAAAATCAAAAAGACAATGCGAGTTGCCATTGCTCATACTGCTATATACAGACAGTCTTTGATTGACATATCAGTTTCTGTTGGGTTACGTAGGACTGATTTCTTGTCGGGCGACCAGACTTATCTATCTTAACGATATATTCACATCGTCACAGTACCGATTAAAACGAAGGTGACTTCCATTCCTTTTTCGATTTTTTCATAATTAGGTCAAACAAAGAGTGTTGTATGGTGCCCACAATGGACTCTTTCCACACACCCCACCCGATCCAAAATGGCCGTCGTCCAGAGGATTCAAATAGGTCACCATGCCATTTCTCGTCCACTTGACCGAATAAGTCAAATAAAGGGTGTTGTGTGGTGCCCCCCCCCAAGCCCATCTAAATATTCACCCCTTTCACCCTTTGTTTGACCTAAATTGGTCAATGGGCCGAGAAATGGCAAGGTGCCCTATTTCAACACTTCTGGACGGCGGCCATTTTTGATCGGGTGGGCGAAAGGGGTGAATATTTATATTGGCTTGGAGGCCACCATACAACTCCCTTCGTTGACCTAAATCGGTAAAAAAAAGGCCGATAAATGGCATGCGTGCCCTATTTGAACCCTACTGGGCGGCTGCCATTTTGGACCGGTGGGATGAATATTCAGATTGGCTTGGGTCCGTCACCCTACAACACCCTTTATTTGACCAAAATCTGTCAAGTGGCCGAGAAATGGCATGGTAAATTTGGACTTCCCGCAATCTAACATAGGCCTATATCAACAATATACTATATTGACAACCATTCTCACTTTGCCCGAAATGAACATATCTATGACCCATGTATTGACCGTTTACAAAGAGATAATTATTTATTTTCGTGTTATTGTTAGGCGAGGTAAGTTGGTAGGCTATAAATAGGAAATGGCCCGGGGGTGAAAGCAACGAACGAAAATTAGTGAAACTATGGTACTTAATGTTCAGAAAAATAGACTTTTGCACCACAAAAGTAGCCCGGTGACCTCTTTTAAACTTGAATGGCACTCCAAACAAATTGTACACTGAAATTAGTCACAGCTGAATCATCTGACGTAATCAAGTTCTCCGGGAAATGCGCAGCACGTTTCAGGCACGTTATGCCGATATCCCGCTTTGCCCGGGTGTCCCGGGACGTCTCCCCTAATATATAGTAAAGGCAACCCACTTCGTAACATTCGTAAATTTTATGGTTCCAATGATAACAAAACGGACCATACATTTAATATAAAACAATTGAAAGGTAAATAGTTAGTTCACATTTGTACAACGTATTTTCAATAAAATTAGAAGTAATTAACACTTCATGCATTCATTCTAGACGTTGAAAGTTTATACCAAACCATGTATTGAAATCAAATCCGGTCAATTTGCATGTAATGTAATGGTACTTTGGTAGGATTATATTCAGTTGAATTGTGAATTAAATACACCCAAATAATTTGGTGATTGACTAATTTTGGTGGCCATGGGTGTGAGCGTTTGTTGAAGCATTTATTGCGAGGGTCTTAATTGCAACTAAGGGGGTGTTTATACATTACCCGGCGAAGATCGCATTCGCTTTAGTCGGCAGCGATAACAATAGAGTGTTTATACTTCGCCGGATAAGAATTACGGCTATCCGGTTACTCAGCTATACGGTTTTCAACTTTTGGATAAAATGATTTAGTACAAGCACCTGATTGTCGCATGGATTCTAATTCGCTCTGCTGTTAAGTTAGATGTTTATCTGGGGTCATGCCGTCATGGGTGATTTCCTTTCAACAATTAACTCTAACAATATTATTGTGCAATCGCTGATAGACCAGCCCGCTTTTCACCTGTGTATATATTGGTCAGTGTGCCAGTTTGATTGTCTCTAATCAGCTGTCCGTCGGTGGTCACGCACCTTGGTTATAAGCTATTATTATAAATACTAACTGATGATGGTACACGTACTCTGCATGTGCATGGTACATTTGTTGCGCATTCATGTACATGTATGTCCATATATATGTGGAAGAAATGGGATGGCACGTTTCTATGGATTCAAACTTAATGGACAATTAGTTCAATAATCTAAATCTGAGTGCGTCGTGGACATATGTACACAGGGACGGGTCTAGAGGGCCTGATTTGGAGGTGTGGGACTGTTCATCTTTGGAATTTATCGACCGACCGTGGTTATGGCCAGGTGTGAGAAATTGTTTTAATCTGAACCCTGAAAATTGCAAAATCCTAGCATCCAGCCTTAAGATTTCCAATTGTTGGACATTTTCCAAACTTGACGCACCTCTAAGGTTGGACCATTTCCAACTGATGGCCATTTCAGTCCAACAATTTGGCCAACAAATAAGCAAATGTTGCCTAAAGAAATCACCAATAACAAATTGGTGAAAATAAAACTACGAGAACAATTTCAACATATTGCTGATGTCAAATTTCCAACTATTGCCGTGTCAGGTATGAAATTTCCAGCTTTTGAATATTTTGATTAAGTTGGGATGAGACACCCCCATCGCCACGGCCCTATATACATGGACATGGTGAACGCCCGAGTAAAATGAAAAACATATTTTATTGTATAATATGCAAACGGAAAATGTGTCACATTTGATTCGCATTGTTGAAACTTATATAATTTATATAATATAAAATCCAATCCGAATGATTAGACACCAATTTGTAGATTTGTGCGACGAAAAGATATCAAAACTGACAATGACCATGTTTTTGGTGCGACACTCACTTCACAGGCTGTCTATGAACCCAAACAAACCATTAACAATGTTGTTTAAATATCTATAAAATTACCAATAGCAATACCTGAAAGTTTGAGTTGGATATGAATAATTTCGGCATTTCCATTTCTAAAAAGTTTCATTTCACTATACTGCCCAACCATATCTCTAACAGGAAGCGGCTAGATGTCTACAGGTGTACAGCAATATCATATTGCAGTTCAGTGAGAACTAAAACGAAAACTATTAACAAGTAACGGAGACACATGAATATATGCTTATCTTCGCCGGCGATGTGTAAACACTCTACCCAACGCTTTTCGACAAAACTATAGAACCAATTCTTCTATATGGAAGTGAAATATGGGGTACAGAAAACACATCAGAAATAGACAAAGTAATTTTGAGATTTTATAAACATATTCTTAAACTGAAAATCAGCACGCCCACATTCATGGTGTATGGAGAAATTGGCAGATATCCAATCAGTATCAGATGTAAGATGAGAATTATTCAATATTGGAACCGCATACTAAATGGCAAGTGTTCGCCTCTAGCGCGGGAACTTTATTTACTTTTCGTCAACTTGGGGGAGCTGGGTAGGACGAACAAGGTGAAAACGTGGATTCAATCAGTTAAAGGCATACTGGATTCCGTCGGCATGAGTTACATATGGACATGTCAGAAAATTTCATCCGAAGAAATAATGGCCATCGAAAGCACACTCAAAGATCATTTTATTCAGACCTGGTGGTGGGACATGTACAACTCCTCTCGTGGTAAATTATACATGAACTTTAAACGGACAATGAAATATGAATCATATTTGCAAAATCTACCGCGCGACTTAGCCCAAGAACTATTACGACTAAGAACATGTAATCACAAACTGCGTTCTGAGTCTGGAAGGTGGTGTAAAAATAAAGAAAAATCCCGAGCCTGTCAAAAATGCATGACCCACATAGAAGATGAGTACCACGTTGTGATGATTTGTCCAAAATACCTGGATTTAAGAATAAAATATATTCCGGCTACCTTTCGGCAAGAGCCATCTAGAGCACGATTTTATATTCTACTTGGTAGCCAAAACCCAGCAATTCAGAAAAGTTTAGCGATATTTGTCAAGGCGTGTATGAAGATTCACGAAAAAACAAGAGATGACAAAACGTGATTCGATTAATCATATGTACATATGCTGTCATTATGAATGTTTAGTGTCTTATGTACCTAATCTACAAAATGAGAAAACAAATTACGACGATACTGATGATGGCGTTATAAACGTTGCCAGGACGACAATCACTAAGATGCCAATATGAAGATGATTAGCGACGATGATAATGATGACGATGATGATGATGACGACGGTGATGACGATGATGATGACGATAATGATGATGATAATGATGACGATGGTGATGATGATGGACAATGATGATGAGGATGAGGAGGATGGTGATGATGATGATGATGATGAAACTGATGATGATGACAATGTCGAGGACGATGATGACGATGGGGACATCGATGATGATGATGACGATGATGTAAGTGACCCCATTGTATATATGTATATATCCATGTTCTGCATTAATTTGCAGCTTTGACAATTAAAGCATAGCATAGACACATGAATATATGCTTATCTTCGCCGGCGATGTGTAAACACTCTACCCAACCTTCGCCGGCTAATGGGTTCGCCGGGTAACGGCTTCACCGGCTATGTGTAAACGTCACCTAAGATTCCTTTAACATCATGTCTCCATACCAAACTGGTAATTTGTTTACTCAGAAGCCACAACATGCATATTAGCTTTGATAATTCCAATTAACAAAAATATTCCTGATGCATAATGGCCCATTATCAGTATGTTTGTACAATCTGACTGAGGTGTCACTGGCTTTAAAGATTATCCCGCACGAAAAGCTGTGTTAATTTTGTATTGTTTATGGTGTTCATTTGCTTCAGATACTGATGAAATAATGCGGTTAACCTGATAATCTGAAATTCAGTGATTTCATTGGCCGTATCACAGTGTGATACGAATACATCTCATCTTTGGCCGCCAAAAAAAAAAACTAAACAAAACAAAACACAAGACAAAGATGGCATGTATTCCAATAAAATATGTGCGCGCAGTGTTCGTGATATACGAGAGACTACACAATCATGGATTTAATTAAAATTCGAGTGTCACACGTAAGTGTTTATATAAGTCTATAAACAAAATTTGAATATTATTTCCAACAGTCTGACCATTGACATATTAATGCGTTCAAACCAGTTAATCTATTTTGTAACTTGGCTTTTAGTCGCCGGGCTCCGGCATCTGGGCTTTTAGTCACAACTGAAATAAAAATAAGTGCGAATATCTTGGAGCGAATATCTGCAACAATTTCACCGCCTGGTGGACCCATTTGGAAAAAATACATTTCCTGTGTCTAATCCTACATTTTGATATACTATACGCCCCATTATATTGAATATACCAGCTGAAATCGATCCTGTAATTGTAAACATCGAGTCTATTTTTAGCTGTTTTATTGCGTGTTCGCCATTACAATATTCGCACCAAAACAGCCATATTGTAGCTAAAAACGAATGCACAGTATTCCACTGCGTTATTTGATACCTAAAACTTGTTGTTTGCTGGCGTATTCATCGAGAGATCTAAATTCTAAACATTAATGTCGAACGTAGTTTTTCGTGTTTGTGGCATTTTATGTTAGGTCAGTTGTCGACCGAATAATGTAACTTCCGGTGTCCGGTCAGTGGCGGGGTTAATATGTGTGGATAGGGCGAATGTGGACCTTTTGTTAAACACCAAAAGAAGCCATCTACGTGCTGTATTCCTCGAGATATCGGCCGTCCCACGCAATTTGAAAATCCTGTCCCGCAGATTGTCATTCTATCCCAAATTCCACCCCATGTTAGGTCAGTTGTCGATCAAATAATGCAACTTCTGGTGTCTGGTAAGTGGCGGGGTTAATATGTGTGGATAGGGCGAATGTGGGCCTTTCGTTATACATCAACATGAGCCCCCTACGCCCTGTATTCCTCGAGATATCGACCGCCCCACGCAATTTGAAATTCTGTCCCGCAGATTGTCGTTTTGTCCCATATCCCATCCCATCCCGCAGATTGTCATGTCCCCACGGGCACGAATATATTTTCTGATGTTATGTCATGCCGGTGTCCATTCATGCGGCCTATGAGGGTTTGGCCCGTCTCTCCGATGTAGATAAGCCCGGGACACTGTCTGCACGTCAGAGCATAAACAACACCTTCAGAGCTGCACGAGAATAACCCAATCGGTGTGATAGATTTCCCTGTACTGTTGGTCAGAGTTCCATTTGTCACAGTCTTACAGAAGAGCATGTTGCACAATTCCATATTCCGCACGGGTATGTTGTAGCTTTTGTTATACATTTAGTTGTTTCCGAATTTGGTTTGCTGTTGCTTCCCTATATCTGCTACATCATGTTTTCTTCAATTTTTGTGAAATATATAAATTAATATGTCAAATGATTTAGGAAGGAATAAATATTGCTTAAACACAATAGAATGTATACGACAAGTAAGCAGACCCACTATGTTTACGTGGGTCTATTTACTACTATATATGGGTCTGTAATTAACTTAGTCTGCTTTGCACACTAAAAGTCGCGGTATGTTTAGCTGTGTTTAGTTGTGGATATATAGCTGACAGATATCATGGACATGTATAGTATTTTCCTAAGTTTTAAATTAAAACAACTTTACAATAAAACAGCGCTAGAGAAAAAATATGTGAATACTTAAAGGTACTCAATCCGATTCGATGGTCCCCATATCATCAGACTACACCAACATCATTTTTTGAAATGCCGCTTCAGTTATCAGAATCGATTAATTGCCCAAAAATAATGCTATCCACTGTCAACTATGGTATAAAATTTCCCCAAACCTGTTATTTATCAACATGTTCTTCGACGAAATTTGGCCTTATTATCAACACAAATCCTCTTGATTTTAGAGTTATCCATCTTCATCCGCAATTTGGTCCGAGACCATCGGCTCGTCGACTTTTTACTGGGCCACTATTAAGTCTCGATTGTGAAAAAATAATAGATTAAAAAAAAACGATATCTAATAACGCTGAGCTTTGATAGGTGTGTTCCTCGACTCAAACCAAATATTTGTTACCCCCGAAACCAAATAAATAGTAATTGAGGGGCGCTTAATCGGATTATGTATCATTAATCAGAATATGGATAAACAATAATCTCATATCAATTTAGCAACAGGAAGGAAACCACTCTCATCGAGTGCTCAGACGAGGGAACAGTATTCTACCAACGACAATCAATTCATAAGATACTTATGGGTATTGCTGATTAAATAGTCACATCCGATCAGACGCTCCTAAATTACTATTTCTTTGGTTTCGTGGGTAAACAATATAGATTTTCGAAGTTTGTTAATTTCACGAGATGTGGCCCAAAAAACACGTGGTCAAACGGACAAATTGCGGATGAAGATGGATAACTCTAAAATCTAGTGGTAATAATATCATGGGAATACAGGATACTGACTATTCAGGACGAGCCTTGTATGTAGGTTCAGGCAAGGTCGTATTACAATTCTGGATAAACAACAATCTAATATCCTCACTCCATGCCATATTTTCAGAGGGTCGCTGTGTTTAGCAACATAACAGGAGGGAAACCACTACCGTCGAGCGCTCTGATGAGGGAACAGTATTCTACCACCGACAATCAATTCATAAGATACTTCAGGAAAATTAAAGGGCAAGATGCCATGATGTACTCTGCAGTGAGAAAAATGAGGAACCTCTCTTCAGATAAAACAGAGATAGTGGTGGTAGTATATGATGGAAACCACGCAAACTACGCATACCAGTGTTGTGTGTATGACGAGATGGTAGGTGTGATGGTAGGAGAGGAATCTGTTATCATTGGATACGAGAGTCGGAAATTGGCACGATACTATGCAGTGAAGTTCATGTGTTCGTTCGGCGGCAGATATTACCCGAAATACATATCGTTGGTTAAAGATACCACTTGCTCAGCTGATGTCAACGACTACTTGGTTGTTCAGTTCCCAAACCTTGAGCTAGGTAAGCTAGCTCTATGCTTACACGCTTTACATGGTAACCCCAATCCGGTTATGCTGCTTGAGTGGTTGGAGTATCAGAGAATGATGGGAGCAGATAAGGTGTTTGTGTTCGTTCTCGACCCAACGCACAAAGTGATGAACATTTTGTCTTACTATCAACAGCTTGGTTTCGTCGAGATCATGATGATCGAGTTTCCTGGCATTGTGGAAGGTTAGTTAGTCCTTTAATCACCCCCATGTATCTGGTATCACCAACACGGAAGGTATCACCAAACCGGACCATGACCGGAGCTTCCTGGCATGGTGGAATGTTAGTTAATCCTTTAATCACCCCCTGTATCTGGTATCACCGACCCGGAAGGTATCACCAAACCGGACCATGACCGGAGCTTCCCGGCATGGTGGAAGGTTAGTTAATCCTTTAATCACCCCGCGTGTATCTGGTATCACCAACACGGAAGGTATCACCAAACCGGATCATGACCGGAGCTTCCTGGCATGGTGGAAGGTTAGTTAAAGGTACAAAATGCCCGATTACGCGGTACTGCGTACCGTTGAGAAGCCTGGGTGGAATTGTTGTATAAAAAACAGCACTACATGTAAATATAAAATAAAACAGTGCTACATCTTATTACAGATTATTTCCACATATAATCAGTGACTACAGGGAGTCTAACAAAATAAAGTTCTAGTGACACTCGATCCGAAGAGGGGGATAATTTCATCTGTTACAGTCAATGGAGCGATTATGAATCTGGAAAGCTGAAATTTCTAAGTAATACTAGATATCGACAATACGAGTATAGTGTGTTTCAGAACGCTCATCTTTGGCCGCCAAAAAAAAAAACTAAACAAAACAAAACACAAGACAAAGATGGCATGTATTCCAATAAAATATGTGCGCGCAGTGTTCGTGATATACGAGAGACTACACAATCATGGATTTAATTAAAATTCGAGTGTCACACGTAAGTGTTTATATAAGTCTATAAACAAAATTTGAATATTATTTCCAACAGTCTGACCATTGACATATTAATGCGTTCAAACCAGTTAATCTATTTTGTAACTTGGCTTTTAGTCGCCGGGCTCCGGCATCTGGGCTTTTAGTCACAACTGAAATAAAAATAAGTGCGAATATCTTGGAGCGAATATCTGCAACAATTTCACCGCCTGGTGGACCCATTTGGAAAAAATACATTTCCTGTGTCTAATCCTACATTTTGATATACTATACGCCCCATTATATTGAATATACCAGCTGAAATCGATCCTGTAATTGTAAACATCGAGTCTATTTTTAGCTGTTTTATTGCGTGTTCGCCATTACAATATTCGCACCAAAACAGCCATATTGTAGCTAAAAACGAATGCACAGTATTCCACTGCGTTATTTGATACCTAAAACTTGTTGTTTGCTGGCGTATTCATCGAGAGATCTAAATTCTAAACATTAATGTCGAACGTAGTTTTTCGTGTTTGTGGCATTTTATGTTAGGTCAGTTGTCGACCGAATAATGTAACTTCCGGTGTCCGGTCAGTGGCGGGGTTAATATGTGTGGATAGGGCGAATGTGGACCTTTTGTTAAACACCAAAAGAAGCCATCTACGTGCTGTATTCCTCGAGATATCGGCCGTCCCACGCAATTTGAAAATCCTGTCCCGCAGATTGTCATTCTATCCCAAATTCCACCCCATGTTAGGTCAGTTGTCGATCAAATAATGCAACTTCTGGTGTCTGGTAAGTGGCGGGGTTAATATGTGTGGATAGGGCGAATGTGGGCCTTTCGTTATACATCAACATGAGCCCCCTACG
The DNA here is from genome assembly GCA_032622095.1 of Siphonodentalium dalli. Classification (NCBI taxonomy): domain Eukaryota; kingdom Metazoa; phylum Mollusca; class Scaphopoda; order Gadilida; family Siphonodentaliidae; genus Siphonodentalium; species Siphonodentalium dalli. Next base: position 24,792,051 of record CP136064.1, read on the forward strand.
CCCTGTATTCCTCGAGATATCGACCGCCCCACGCAATTTGAAATTCTGTCCCGCAGATTGTCGTTTTGTCCCATATCCCATCCCATCCCGCAGATTGTCATGTCCCCACGGGCACGAATATATTTTCTGATGTTATGTCATGCCGGTGTCCATTCATGCGGCCTATGAGGGTTTGGCCCGTCTCTCCGATGTAGATAAGCCCGGGACACTGTCTGCACGTCAGAGCATAAACAACACCTTCAGAGCTGCACGAGAATAACCCAATCGGTGTGATAGATTTCCCTGTACTGTTGGTCAGAGTTCCATTTGTCACAGTCTTACAGAAGAGCATGTTGCACAATTCCATATTCCGCACGGGTATGTTGTAGCTTTTGTTATACATTTAGTTGTTTCCGAATTTGGTTTGCTGTTGCTTCCCTATATCTGCTACATCATGTTTTCTTCAATTTTTGTGAAATATATAAATTAATATGTCAAATGATTTAGGAAGGAATAAATATTGCTTAAACACAATAGAATGTATACGACAAGTAAGCAGACCCACTATGTTTACGTGGGTCTATTTACTACTATATATGGGTCTGTAATTAACTTAGTCTGCTTTGCACACTAAAAGTCGCGGTATGTTTAGCTGTGTTTAGTTGTGGATATATAGCTGACAGATATCATGGACATGTATAGTATTTTCCTAAGTTTTAAATTAAAACAACTTTACAATAAAACAGCGCTAGAGAAAAAATATGTGAATACTTAAAGGTACTCAATCCGATTCGATGGTCCCCATATCATCAGACTACAACAACATCATTTTTTGAAATGCCGCTTCAGTTATCAGAATCGATTAATTGCCCAAAAATAATGCTATCCACTGTCAACTATGGTATAAAATTTCCCCAAACCTGTTATTTATCAACATGTTCTTCGACGAAATTTGGCCTTATTATCAACACAAATCCTCTTGATTTTAGAGTTATCCATCTTCATCCGCAATTTGGTCCGAGACCATCGGCTCGTCGACTTTTTACTGGGCCACTATTAAGTCTCGATTGTGAAAAAATAATAGATTAAAAAAAAACGATATCTAATAACGCTGAGCTTTGATAGGTGTGTTCCTCGACTCAAACCAAATATTTGTTACCCCCGAAACCAAATAAATAGTAATTGAGGGGCGCTTAATCGGATTATGTATCATTAATCAGAATATGGATAAACAATAATCTCATATCAATTTAGCAACAGGAAGGAAACCACTCTCATCGAGTGCTCAGACGAGGGAACAGTATTCTACCAACGACAATCAATTCATAAGATACTTATGGGTATTGCTGATTAAATAGTCACATCCGATCAGACGCTCCTAAATTACTATTTCTTTGGTTTCGTGGGTAAACAATATAGATTTTCGAAGTTTGTTAATTTCACGAGATGTGGCCCAAAAAACACGTGGTCAAACGGACAAATTGCGGATGAAGATGGATAACTCTAAAATCTAGTGGTAATAATATCATGGGAATACAGGATACTGACTATTCAGGACGAGCCTTGTATGTAGGTTCAGGCAAGGTCGTATTACAATTCTGGATAAACAACAATCTAATATCCTCACTCCATGCCATATTTTCAGAGGGTCGCTGTGTTTAGCAACATAACAGGAGGGAAACCACTACCGTCGAGCGCTCTGATGAGGGAACAGTATTCTACCACCGACAATCAATTCATAAGATACTTCAGGAAAATTAAAGGGCAAGATGCCATGATGTACTCTGCAGTGAGAAAAATGAGGAACCTCTCTTCAGATAAAACAGAGATAGTGGTGGTAGTATATGATGGAAACCACGCAAACTACGCATACCAGTGTTGTGTGTATGACGAGATGGTAGGTGTGATGGTAGGAGAGGAATCTGTTATCATTGGATACGAGAGTCGGAAATTGGCACGATACTATGCAGTGAAGTTCATGTGTTCGTTCGGCGGCAGATATTACCCGAAATACATATCGTTGGTTAAAGATACCACTTGCTCAGCTGATGTCAACGACTACTTGGTTGTTCAGTTCCCAAACCTTGAGCTAGGTAAGCTAGCTCTATGCTTACACGCTTTACATGGTAACCCCAATCCGGTTATGCTGCTTGAGTGGTTGGAGTATCAGAGAATGATGGGAGCAGATAAGGTGTTTGTGTTCGTTCTCGACCCAACGCACAAAGTGATGAACATTTTGTCTTACTATCAACAGCTTGGTTTCGTCGAGATCATGATGATCGAGTTTCCTGGCATTGTGGAAGGTTAGTTAGTCCTTTAATCACCCCCATGTATCTGGTATCACCAACACGGAAGGTATCACCAAACCGGACCATGACCGGAGCTTCCTGGCATGGTGGAATGTTAGTTAATCCTTTAATCACCCCCTGTATCTGGTATCACCGACCCGGAAGGTATCACCAAACCGGACCATGACCGGAGCTTCCCGGCATGGTGGAAGGTTAGTTAATCCTTTAATCACCCCGCGTGTATCTGGTATCACCAACACGGAAGGTATCACCAAACCGGATCATGACCGGAGCTTCCTGGCATGGTGGAAGGTTAGTTAAAGGTACAAAATGCCCGATTACGCGGTACTGCGTACCGTTGAGAAGCCTGGGTGGAATTGTTGTATAAAAAACAGCACTACATGTAAATATAAAATAAAACAGTGCTACATCTTATTACAGATTATTTCCACATATAATCAGTGACTACAGGGAGTCTAACAAAATAAAGTTCTAGTGACACTCGATCCGAAGAGGGGGATAATTTCATCTGTTACAGTCAATGGAGCGATTATGAATCTGGAAAGCTGAAATTTCTAAGTAATACTAGATATCGACAATACGAGTATAGTGTGTTTCAGAACGAAAAGTTGAATAAAATCAACAAATTTGTAAATTTAAAAACAATTCAAACGTTATTGTATTCCATGTCCCAGCCCGGACATATACAGCAAATTTCAATAATATTCATTGAGAAACAACGGACCAAACGCCATATAACACCCCGTATACACCTTTTATTCCGAGCCGGACTCGGCCTCGGATACATTTATTAGTGTGTACCGAACTGACACACGTCGATTGAGGCGAGTTTGCCCTGGGGCGAGTAGGCCGATTCCGGTACCTTCTATAATTTGCAGCAGGTATCCTTTTACGCTGGTTTACGCGTAATTTAATTTAGAAAGTTCCCCAATTAGTATCGTAAATAGAGCGACTGTATTTGACAGATACTGCCTCTGTTATTGATTATCATGTTGTCATAATTAAAAAACGACAAATGCACATGCCGTTCAAACGTAGTCGTCTATTTTCTCCATGTTAAATGACATCCGCAAATAACAAATAACGCTAACCTACTGCAAATGTTTCACACGACAACTGTTAACATATTTGGGCTGAATTCATCTGATGTGGTATGATTCCTCAAAATAAACAACAAACCATCGTTACTTGGAAATGTAGTTTAGGCTAACATTTACACAAATCCTCCAGCTCCTCTATCCTGACACACACGTTAGATGAGAAACAGCCATTAGATAACCGCCCAAAGTGGGCGAAATAAAATGTTCCACAACGTGTTATATATTTACATATTATTCAACGCAATTTGGTTTCGAGATTATGTGGGTCGGCTCGTCTGAATATTTGCTAGGCCGCCAAATATTCCAGGTGGTGAAAAATGACAAATTTCTAAAATCAATATATGATACCCCCCCCCACCCCAAGCCAAACAAATAGTAATTTAGGAGCGTTAGTTCGGATTAGTTATCTTTAAATTTTAAACCATTTCCTCAGGATATGAAGATCGACATTTGAACTACGACAACAAAAGTGTTCCATACGATCAATTCATCGCCGATATACAGCTAATGTCGACACATTGCCAAGTAAAAATGGCGGGATACTCGTATGGTGGAGTATTCGACATGGATGAACTACTTCTCCCGAAAGGTGGACGTCGTTATAAGGACTTATTGCAGGTAACGAGTCGAAATAATTGCGATTAAGCACAATACGAACAATTTAATTATGCTTAAGCGCAATAAGCAATATTAGTATTGTGCTTAAGTGCAATTAGAGCTAGATTTTTTATTGTGCTTAATTTCAATTATTTATTAAATGTCAATTTGGCTTCCCATACGTCAGAGCACAGTCATGGGACTAAATTCAAATGCAACTGCAGCACCAATTGTAAGTGCCCAGGCTGTCATAAAAAAGAAATGCATATTGATGAGTTACAAAGGGAATTTCAAACACAGTTTATGGACATGAATACTCGGCAAGTGTTCAATAGTGTCACGGTCCATCGCTTAAACCAAACTCCAGGCAGAGTTATCTCCCATCGCCCCGCTGAGATTCCACTGCCACAAGGACATATCGTGTAAGGATTTCTGACATGGTCTTATAGTTCTTATGCTTTAGGATTAAAATTGTCCATGTCTGGCTCAGTTCATATTGTTTATATCAATACCGAAAGAATTACCATTAATGCAAACTTTTGGTGGTCAAAATAAAATAATAGGTGACTAAATATAGTTCCGACGATACGTAAAAATAGATGTATCGGTCCGCAAAGTACCATCCTTCCGGAAGTGATATATCGCAGTGATAACCGAGAGGCCGCTGCATGTAGTTTGCGCTTAAACGTCTGAATGTCCGCATCGTCAACTAACTCTGAAAACAATTCTTAAACTTGCACTCAGAATAACTGAAATTATGTTATAAAATGTTAATCAAACTACACTCGCACTGTCGAATGTTTACAAATGAATGCTACTTCTTAACTTCGACCGTTGCCGGTGGGTTGAGTAAAGCGCTAGGAATCGGACCAGATGGAACCATCGGCCATTTAGAAAATCGCGAACCAGTGACAGGGCTTATAGCCTCGTTCAATGAGTGTCTATAGCCTAGTGCAAGGGGTGCTTATAGCCTATTTCAAGGGGTGCAGTTTATAGCCTAGTTAAATGGGTGCAGCCTATAACCTATTTCAATGGGTGCATATAGCCTAGTTCAAGGGGGCCTATATCCTAGTTCAAGAGGTGTAGTTGGAAAGTCTAAGTTGGAAACCCCACACGGAGACCCTCAACCTGTAGCGACTTCCCTGATTGGACAATTCGTAATTCGAGTACACGTCTATGCAAGAACACACTGACGTAATGTTCTGGTGTAAATTTTCACTCCCAAACATGAGATCTCTGTGTTCCTCCTAAAAAACATTTATACGATAGCAAGCTGCAAAACAGAGTTCAGTCCCCTGCTACACAGGACTTACCGCTGTCAGCACATACGCAAAATGAGAGGAAGTCACGCATTGTTTTATTTGAGACTTGTGTATGTTACAATTCATTCTGGATTATTCTGAGAAACTGAACTGTCCATATGCATTTAAAAATTGTCTCGACCAAGCCAGAATTAATTGTAATTGACAAAAATTCAATAAATAAAGTTAGATTTAATTAAGAAAATACACATGCCGGCAGCGGTTAGATATAGCGTAGCGAGAGGACAACTGTTTTGCAGCTTGATAAGATCAGGGTCAGCGCTGGGCAGAAATGTACTTTTGACAAATAATTTGCCAAATGAAAATATTTTTGGCCGAATTCTTTAAGAATTTGCCAAATATTATCCCTTATAGTATCATTTCCTGCAACATTGAATGAGTCTTTTGTTTCGACATTCGCGGTTTGATATCGATAGAAAAGCAGTCAGTTAATAATAAGCAACTTGAATTTCGTTACTCATTCCTTATTCGCAAAATATCGGAAATTGTGGTAAATGACCCCAAGTGGCCAGGTGGGCGGAACATTTTGGGCCAAAAACATTTTGGGTCGAGTTCGTAAAAGTGGTCCGAATAAGTGTCCAACCTGCGAATTTTGGGTCATTTGCCACATTTTCCCAAAAAAATCGGACCGAGCACATGTTGGACACTTTTTCGGACCACTTTTACGAACTGGACCCAAAATGTTTTCGGCCCAAAATGTTACGCCCACCTGGCCGCTTACGAATATGGGGTCATTTACCACAATTTCCGCTATTTTTCGAATAAGGAATAAATAACGAAATTCACGTTGCTTAGTTAATAATGATACTCCCATCTTTATTCTCGTTTATCATACAACAATAAACCAATCACCGGACAGTAATATTACTCATCAGAAGGGAACATCGGGTAATCCTCCACCCATCGCTACTAATGCTATCATATTAACTGCATCTTAATGGAGACCATATAAAACACAACTAATATAATTCCATTGTAATAATTTCTTCAAATGAATGGTAACGATTGACCGATATTTTTCAACTTTATTGAGGAATTAAAAAGTGACTTGCCAAAACTTTTGCCAATTGAAAATATTTTTTGCCAAATGTGAATTATGGTTTTTGCCATTGGCAAACACTCGCGAACGCTCAAGGACGTATGTTCGAATACATCACATTATGTGCTTACACTGTTAAAAGTATCCGGAGAACCAAAATGAAGAACCAGTATTTGGTTCTTGGTGACTTATAAGTTAAAAGTATCCGGAGAACCAAAATGAAGAACCAGTATTTGGTTCTTGGTGACTTACACTATTAAAAGTATCAGGAGAACCAAAATGAAGTACCAGTATTTGGTTCTTGGTGACTTATAAGTTAAAAGTATCCGGAGAATCAAAATGGAGAACCTGTATTTGGTTCTTGGTGACTATTCACAGATTGTATCAACTACATTATCTGCAATTACCGGTCGTTTCGTTCTTGAAATCTACAGAACCAGCGGTGAGAAATCATTGGTAACTGAAGTGGAATTGTTCAGCAACTCGACCTCCATCATCCATCATCGCCATCATCATCGCCATCATCATCATCATCATCGCCATCATCATCAATCATCGCCACCACCACCACCATCATCAATCATCACCATCATCATCGCCATCACCATTATCGCGGCCATCGTCGGCTTCGCTGCACTAAGTTGCCACTAACTATACAGGTTACAAACAACTAATTATTTTCGTAGGCGACAGTTTAACTATATGTCCCGCGGTCAATGGGTTAAGCCTATTTGAACTTCAAGTGCTCAATTTTCCTTAGAACGTCATCCGATACACCAGTTGGTGACAACAAACGCGACCTTTTGGGTATTTGTTTTGTTTTTCAAGCGACAATCTTGCATTTCCACAACTACCACATTTACTGCACACAAATCAGCAGCATAAAAATACCGGCACGGCGCACCCTTCCATAACTTCGGGACCCACCAGACTCTTGCTGACCACCTAAAAACAAATGATCGCCATATTTACGTAGGCTATGATTTTCTGTTCCCGCTCAGGGAATTTTCCTTCAAAGATAATCAACCAATTTTTTTTATGCTGACTCGAATCAAATACAAGAAGCGCAACTCTATATAATTAGTTTCTTGTAACCTATATTGTGGCGCATCACGCCAACAACAATTCGATAGAATAGAAACATCACTGCGTATAGGTTTCCGTAAATCAAACCGTATATTACTTGCATTCAGTGTTGATTTCTTTTCTAGCACCTCTCCAATTCGTACCCAGATGCAGGCAGTTTCTTATTCCGAATGGAGATGTTCCCATTCGATTGGCCAGGAATTGCGACGGAAGATGAAGAGTTATTTTTCTTGAAATATCAGATACGAACTGCCTCCAGCACAGAAGCACACAAGTCGATGCATATACCCAACCGCACCGAGAGTGTCAATGCTCACAGCACCCATTCACAGTCTGGGTTCACTCAGTGAGTATTTGTACATGTATGAACACACGGCAACCGATACGATTATCTTTTGCATTTGTTGTAGATATAGAGATCCAGGGGGGGGGGGGAAGAATACATGGGTCAAATTTAGGAAATAAGAGCATGCTATATGACAAGCGTATGCGAACCAGTATAGTAGAATCATGAACCATCGTAAGTAAATGCATGTGCGTCATAATAGTTTAATAAGCTACAGTAATGTGCTTGTCCTATACCGGCAGTAATTTTGAAATTTAAATATGTACACGAGTAAGCAGTTGTAGATTTGTAAGTAATAGTGTATAGGTCTGTACTAATATATATACAAAATTCCACTGGTGTCATCGTCAGTTCTGTACCAGGTGATGGAGCGTTTAAGCAACGTACCATCGCTTTTCGGCACTTTTAAATATACATGTATGAACACATTGCAACCGATACGATCATCTTTTGCATTAGTGAACGTTCAGACGACCACGATTTAATCGTAAGTGGAATTTCCGTCGTATATAGTAACCATTAGTTGGACTCTGCATGCTCACGACAAGATCTGAAGGAAGTAAAGAAATAATATCAAGCACTGTTTAGTTTTATATGTGAAATCCTGACATAATATCTCCAATCGCGACGGAATCGCAGTCTCGTGTACGTAAAAATCGTAGATGGAAAAATCGTTGGGTAGTCAATCACGTGGAACAACCCACGATATATACTCATCTGTGATGACATCACAATCGTGTGAATAAACTATCCACGATTTTGTCGGCCCGATTGCAAAGGAAAACTTCAGATAACTTATTTTCCCAACTCCATACGACATATATGTTATTATTTAAACATAACAAGGGAGAAATACCACATTATTAGAGTATCTAATGTTTATATTTTGTCAAAATGAAAAATTGGCCAGATTGGCTTTTGTAAACACTGAGAGGCTTATTTAGTTTAAATTGACCTAATACAGTGCAGTGTCTTATACCGTAACCATATGTGCATACTGTAGTTACACAACTTCAGAGAACCATCAATATATTCACATCAATCGTGAAATTAGTATATTCTTTGAACAGTTACATATCGAATCTATTTTTATTTTGAACAAGATAACAGTTTTGTTTATCTGTCCTGGTGCTGGACAGGCAATTGTAGTGTCCTGTGTTGCATACTCATACCTTCCGGGCTCTGTCGTGTTATGTGGATAATATGTAAACACATGTGGTAGTGGAGCGAATTTGCTGACTCACAATTATAAATTAACATTATACAATTATCTCATTGTTTCGATGTTAACACGAGGAATTGAATAAACAATGTCAGATGGTCTTTTTTCAAATAAAATTAGCCAAGCTACTCAATGTTTTGCAAACAGGTATGCTATAACCCTATATGGAGCCACAGGTACACATATAAAACGCGACGGCATATACAAAACCAAGAATATACTGTCCTGTTCACATTTGTGTCACTATAACATTTAAAAATGCGTTGAAATTGTACACTCATTGTACCAACATGCCAAAAGTAGGCAGATATCATTTACTAATGATCAAAATGTAGCCAAAAATGACCATCGAAGATGAAAGTTGTTAGCAGTTAAATCCATTTCGTTTTCTACGAATTGGAATATTTTGAGCAAAAATTGCGAACGTTTAACATGTAGGCTGAGTCAGTTCATATTTTGTCACCTGATCAGATCAAACGAATCTCTATTTTGCGTTGTTGGATATCGAGAGTCAATTAAACATTGGCATCTGAATCACAATGACCAGCACACACACATAGTGTAGTACATGGCAGGTTAGCTTTAACACACTTGCACGCTTTCTTGCAACCGCAGTGAATTAACTCCTGACAAACTTTGCTGGCATCGGGAAGTTGTGACCACTTTGGTGCGAATCCGTCTGAAAAAAAATATTCCAGCCCCAATCCGATGGGCAGGGCAACTTCTGTGCAGCGACCAATGACTGTCCCCAGACGAAACCTGCTTGATATGCAACTCGATTGACATGTTCCCTGAGAGCGCCAAGCGCCAAGCGTCGGAATAAATCTTGCATTTCCACAACTACCACATTTACTGCACACAAATCAGCAGCATAAAAATACCGGCACGGCGCACCCTTCCATAACTTCGGGACCCACCAGACTCTTGCTGACCACCTAAAAACAAATGATCGCCATATTTACGTAGGCTATGATTTTCTGTTCCCGCTCAGGGAATTTTCCTTCAAAGATAATCAACCAATTTTTTTTATGCTGACTCGAATCAAATACAAGAAGCGCAACTCTATATAATTAGTTTCTTGTAACCTATATTGTGGCGCATCACGCCAACAACAATTCGATAGAATAGAAACATCACTGCGTATAGGTTTCCGTAAATCAAACCGTATATTACTTGCATTCAGTGTTGATTTCTTTTCTAGCACCTCTCCAATTCGTACCCAGATGCAGGCAGTTTCTTATTCCGAATGGAGATGTTCCCATTCGATTGGCCAGGAATTGCGACGGAAGATGAAGAGTTATTTTTCTTGAAATATCAGATACGAACTGCCTCCAGCACAGAAGCACACAAGTCGATGCATATACCCAACCGCACCGAGAGTGTCAATGCTCACAGCACCCATTCACAGTCTGGGTTCACTCAGTGAGTATTTGTACATGTATGAACACACGGCAACCGATACGATTATCTTTTGCATTTGTTGTAGATATAGAGATCCAGGGGGGGGGGGGAAGAATACATGGGTCAAATTTAGGAAATAAGAGCATGCTATATGACAAGCGTATGCGAACCAGTATAGTAGAATCATGAACCATCGTAAGTAAATGCATGTGCGTCATAATAGTTTAATAAGCTACAGTAATGTGCTTGTCCTATACCGGCAGTAATTTTGAAATTTAAATATGTACACGAGTAAGCAGTTGTAGATTTGTAAGTAATAGTGTATAGGTCTGTACTAATATATATACAAAATTCCACTGGTGTCATCGTCAGTTCTGTACCAGGTGATGGAGCGTTTAAGCAACGTACCATCGCTTTTCGGCACTTTTAAATATACATGTATGAACACATTGCAACCGATACGATCATCTTTTGCATTAGTGAACGTTCAGACGACCACGATTTAATCGTAAGTGGAATTTCCGTCGTATATAGTAACCATTAGTTGGACTCTGCATGCTCACGACAAGATCTGAAGGAAGTAAAGAAATAATATCAAGCACTGTTTAGTTTTATATGTGAAATCCTGACATAATATCTCCAATCGCGACGGAATCGCAGTCTCGTGTACGTAAAAATCGTAGATGGAAAAATCGTTGGGTAGTCAATCACGTGGAACAACCCACGATATATACTCATCTGTGATGACATCACAATCGTGTGAATAAACTATCCACGATTTTGTCGGCCCGATTGCAAAGGAAAACTTCAGATAACTTATTTTCCCAACTCCATACGACATATATGTTATTATTTAAACATAACAAGGGAGAAATACCACATTATTAGAGTATCTAATGTTTATATTTTGTCAAAATGAAAAATTGGCCAGATTGGCTTTTGTAAACACTGAGAGGCTTATTTAGTTTAAATTGACCTAATACAGTGCAGTGTCTTATACCGTAACCATATGTGCATACTGTAGTTACACAACTTCAGAGAACCATCAATATATTCACATCAATCGTGAAATTAGTATATTCTTTGAACAGTTACATATCGAATCTATTTTTATTTTGAACAAGATAACAGTTTTGTTTATCTGTCCTGGTGCTGGACAGGCAATTGTAGTGTCCTGTGTTGCATACTCATACCTTCCGGGCTCTGTCGTGTTATGTGGATAATATGTAAACACATGTGGTAGTGGAGCGAATTTGCTGACTCACAATTATAAATTAACATTATACAATTATCTCATTGTTTCGATGTTAACACGAGGAATTGAATAAACAATGTCAGATGGTCTTTTTTCAAATAAAATTAGCCAAGCTACTCAATGTTTTGCAAACAGGTATGCTATAACCCTATATGGAGCCACAGGTACACATATAAAACGCGACGGCATATACAAAACCAAGAATATACTGTCCTGTTCACATTTGTGTCACTATAACATTTAAAAATGCGTTGAAATTGTACACTCATTGTACCAACATGCCAAAAGTAGGCAGATATCATTTACTAATGATCAAAATGTAGCCAAAAATGACCATCGAAGATGAAAGTTGTTAGCAGTTAAATCCATTTCGTTTTCTACGAATTGGAATATTTTGAGCAAAAATTGCGAACGTTTAACATGTAGGCTGAGTCAGTTCATATTTTGTCACCTGATCAGATCAAACGAATCTCTATTTTGCGTTGTTGGATATCGAGAGTCAATTAAACATTGGCATCTGAATCACAATGACCAGCACACACACATAGTGTAGTACATGGCAGGTTAGCTTTAACACACTTGCACGCTTTCTTGCAACCGCAGTGAATTAACTCCTGACAAACTTTGCTGGCATCGGGAAGTTGTGACCACTTTGGTGCGAATCCGTCTGAAAAAAAATATTCCAGCCCCAATCCGATGGGCAGGGCAACTTCTGTGCAGCGACCAATGACTGTCCCCAGACGAAACCTGCTTGATATGCAACTCGATTGACATGTTCCCTGAGAGCGCCAAGCGTCGGTGGAATGGTCTCTATGGTTCTAGTACCTTTGGCGAATAACCATCTCCTAGCCTCATTCACAATGTTCCAGAAGTCTTGGAGTACATAAGAACGACGAACCGCTGTACAATATCCAATGAACCCTCGTCAACACTTGGGGGAAATTGACTCAAGCATAACAAGGCGTCCGTGAGTTCAGGATACGATTCCCAGACATTCCACGCTGTTTTCTTACCCCTCCCGGCAAAATCGGATGCAGTGACTGACCCAGTTAATGCACGGAAAGCAGGTAACACCTATGATTTATCGGGACCAAGCGAAGCAGCCATTTCATGAGCTGATATCAAACGATAGTTTTTCTTGACCCCGAAGGCAATCCACAATTCTTCAATTTCAAATTGTCAAACATGAGCTACGACAAGAACTACAACGTCGGTATCGACAGTTCGGATTAAAACTTTGGTGTGTCCGTTGCTAACTAAATGTGCTACATGAAAAATAACCCGCGTATCTGCCTCTTCGTGATTGCACGATACCATTCCGTCAATCGGTGCGTCTCCATCATTAATACACAACACATGGTTCTCTTCCGTCACGAATAGCTGTTTCTGGGAAACGTCGAGTTCGACTAATTTCTTGGACAGAAATGAAAACAATTCAGACATATTCTCCGAATTACGGAGGAACGATGTCACATATGGCACAAATGAGTTATCTGCATAATCACCAAATGTTGCTGAAGATGCTGGTTGGACCATGTTGACAATCACCGACCTATCAAGTACAATCGCCGTCACATCTGGTGGGTGTTCAGCTGCTTTGCTTGGCGCGGCTTAGAAGATCAGACTTCGTCCCAGTTCGCAGCTTGCCATTAGCAGAAAGTGCTGGAGGGTTCGCTTGATTTTCGTGGGAAAGAATTGTTCCAGGTCACCATCTCTCACTTGACACCCTACATACAACCGCGAATACAACAGACAGTCGTTTTTCAAAGAGTAATTTTTATCTTGGAGTTTTGATATTCTTTTAGATTGAGTACCGAAGAGAGACAGGGACAACTTTGTAATTGTATCAGAAAGTGGGTCATTTGAGTCTGGTTTGAGCAATCTCTGTTCAACGAACTCGGCGTATTTTTCAGCTCCTTTCTGTCTTGTAGATGTTATAGAAACAATAACATCGGTTGACATACAGTCCATAGTATCGAGTCGAATAAGGTCAGGACTTTTCTCAAGGAAAGGGTTGCCAACTTCTTTCAACACAGAAACAAGCGAAGACACATCATTAAGAAAACCTGCATGCTTCTTTGGTGACCATTCATGATGATTAGATGCTAATATGTCTGTGTGGTTGTAGTATTCGAACTCATTAATAATTCTAGCGAACTCAGGTCCTGACAAAAGCCACCGCTTTAGAGCCGCAGGATTCTCAGTCAGCACAACAGCACATCCATCTCCTTTGATTACCTTGTTAGACTGCTCGTGTGACTGGTCCAATGCCATCTTAGAGAACTTGTTATTTGAGCGCTGTATCACAAAGTTACCTTGCATGAATTCTGTATATACAGATGGGTGTTGCTCTTTCAGTTGGACCATATCTCGTATGTGTACTGGAAGCCATCGAGAGAAATGAATATGATCTAGTGAGAAAAACCAGGGCATCATTTTGTCCAGGCAATCCAAATAAAGAGGGAAATCTCCAACCCTGAGTGATCGCACGAAAACATTGAGCAGGATTTTCTAGTTCGGCCACTGTGTACCAATACATGAACTGCGGATAGTTTTTAACACACCCTATGTACCACTTCCCAAAATGACAGTTTTGAAGTACACTCGTTTGATTGGTCATTGATAAAATCAGTGTATACCCTATCTAAGAGAACATGAAGGGCTGCCACAGTTACTTGATGAGCATAACGAGATTGAGTGCATAATCATCGCTGCCGAATTTGCATTCTCTGTGAATAGAGGGAGAAGTCCAATTATTGCTTGTGGCATCACACTTTCCTGTTTATTTGAGTAGAATGCTGACCAATTAAGGTGTGAGTCCACTTTCTCCACTTCATTTGATTTCTCATGAGATACTGGTTCCACCAGCTTGGACAACCACTCCTCTTCGTCAGCTGTGTCAAGCTGGAATGTCTGTCTATCTGGACGAACAACACCTTCAACAGGCGGTACCAAAACATCAGAATTGCTCAAAGAAACAGGTTTGACCATGGTATAACTGTGCGGGATGGTGCTAGTGAATGAACTCCCTGATGAGTCGTAGTTATGCCTTGCCCTCTGTGATCCTGTATGTTCTGTAGAAACATGATTCGTTAGTGATACAGCGGTACCGTGGAATGAATCATTGGCCGTAGTCGATGAAGGAATATGATCTATGTTGTCCACGGCGGCAGTTGTGAACACACCAGTTTTCATATCAGGTGGACAAACCAAACCCTCTTGTGCAAACTGGGCGCACACAGTGTTAGCGAGACAGTTCGAGATACTCATCACGAGTTTGTATGATACAGAAAGTCCAAGACTATAATGAAGTTTGTCGACAAGTTTTTTCTTTCTGGTTGCCCCATGGATCATCGCGCCGAGATAAATTGCCAAAGGGGGTTCCCGTTTTGCATCATAACGAGTATGTTCACTTGGTTTGCGTGACGTTTGTTTATACTTGACCACATTATACCCTATAAGTTGTGATATGCTATGCACTGGTACAGCATAATCTGGACTGTCCTCTTTTATATCTTTAGACACACATTTTGGTCCATACATTATAAGACTGATAAGGGTACTGAGCATGTTCGGTACATACTTTTGCTGCCACTCCGCGTTAAGATGTCCATGAAATTCCTCCCCTTGTTCTCGGGTGCTAAGTATTTCATCACGAATATTCTGGATAATTTTCCAATCAGGAAGGTATCAGAATCAAGGCCCATGTCACATGCTTGTTTTATCGCACAACCTATATCACCTTCGTATGCAAGCAATATTTCTTTGCCTTTATTTTGAGCCCGCAAGCCTGGTATCAACGCTAGTATCCTGTTTTTCAGGCGCGTATAATTGACCAGAGTTGATATGTATGTAGGGTCAATATGCTTCAATTTCTCAGAATACATCTTTCTCAAATCTAGGGAAACAGATTGTCGTTTGTGATGTATTGGACACGAGAGAAGCTAAAAAAAAAAAAAAAAAAAAAATAAAAAAAAAAAATAAAAAACCTCAGAATACATTTTTAGCTTATTGCATAAATGGCGTTATTTTTAACTTCCGGTTGCCATTCATGGGTTATCTGACATTTTTGTGGATAAGTTGTATTCCAAACAGATCATATGCATATAATGGTTGTCTTTCGAGAGTAACAGCAAGCTTGTTGCGACAATACACTAGCTAGTGCTCATTTCATGTCACCAATAACGTACAGGACGTTTTAACACTGTCTTTTTTGTACCTTTGTTTAACCTAATTCTAGAAAGTACTCGCATACCAGAAAAAACTTTATATGGTAGGCTAAAGATTTACGCCAATGAATACTGCAAAAAAAAGACATAATTATGTATTATTTACCAATATTTTGTTCAATTTTATTCAAAACTAGTTTTAAATTATTTTTGAATTTTGGCGGCCATTTTGGGCAGCCATCTTGGATTATTTAAAAACAAATTAGATTCAGAAGAAAGTATATTATGTTCACAATGTTCCCACAATTTTCCGCCTGTATTCCGATATAAATATAGGTTATTTTTGACATTTAAGGGGACTACCATGAAAAACTGTTACTTTAGAAGGTCAAGGTCAAATAAAAGGTCAACGAGGTCATTACAAGTTGGAACCCGCTAACTGGGTGATGTACACCACATACAGACACAACCCTGAAAGTGTCATGCTTCTATCACAAAGTGAACGATTGGTGCAGCTAGGCCCTCCACTATATCTGATTGCAAGGACATGTGAAAGTGTGCAAAGTGAAAATATTTGCGACATCGACTTTAAATGAATGTTTTATTCATTATGAAATAAACGTAATTATTCAATTTTAACACAAACAAAAAATGTCTGATTTTCGATTGAGTCTTCTCCCGTCGTCCTCACGGGCACTTCCGGTCCCAACAAGTTGAAGGTCACTGTACGCCTTTGTTTCTGATATCTCACAGTACTCCTGCCAGAATATCTTCGTTCAAGTTGTTCACTACAAGTGCTTCTAAATAAAATGTTTGTTTGTCCCGTGATAGTTGAAACTTTATCTCGCCGAATACGTGTAGTGGTGACATTCCATCAGCTTGAAATGCCATTTGATGCGACATTGTGACTTTCACTCCAAGATTATCAGCGACTGCAGCTTGGATCATGTTGGTTTCCGGACCGGAATCGATAAGTACTATCAGGGCATGGTGCTTGAAGAACACTTGCATGCATGGAAACTCCTTGGTCTGAACTCGTCGCGACATCGGCACCTGGTTGTGAGACTGGGTACAATGCTCAGACACATTGTATACATCATGACTATCTTGGCGTGTCTCGTTGTGGATGGAATCATCGTCTTCAACGTGAATACTGCGAGCTTTTATCATGAATTTTCGATCGCTGTCTGGGAAGAATTTACATGTACTCAAGAAGTGATGAATATCCTCACGACCGGCTTGCAGACACAGTGGACATGTTCTAATGGTCCACTGTGATGGATGTGGTGGTCGTGCTAATTGATTCCGTCTGAATGACGATGATGTTTGCTGGTGAGATCCCATTGTAGCCGATCGCATTATTTTGGCATCATCTTGGCTCTGTAGTTCGTCTATTAGTGAGTCAAATGCCATAGAAATCATCGTCAAATGCTTCACCATGATGTGTTATTCCACTTTCTTTCTACATCATATTATCTTCAACAAATGCGACTAGTCGTTGATAGAGGTCTTCCGGACGTTCATCGGGTTCAATGTGTATCAAATCTATGTCGATGAAATGTGCTGAATCCGAAGTGGGCTCTGATTGTTTGCCATACTGACTCGATCGATGTTGAATTTTTTATTATAGCATTGCGGGATATAACATTGCAGAAATTGGATATCTGGCCGAGCATGAGTTCTAAGAGTGTTACTTTTTGTTCCGCAGTATGTCCGCTGGGTTCATCATCATCTACGCCTGCATCATCAGTGAAACCCCTGAGGGTAGTAGCCTTCGATTTTCGTGTCCATGTAGTTCCTCAAGCAGAAATGGCGCAAAGTTGTGATCCAGTGAAAGTGTGTACAGTATATTGGATTTCCAACTTTCAAATGATATGACAGTTTCGTTTTTCGTCAAACCCGTTGTTTTGGAGCCCTGGCTGCCATTTCTGTAGTTGGTGTTTGGTATTTACGGTAATGGAATTCTGGAGCGAGATGCTACGCTTCCGTGTCTAAGCAGAATTCTGGTTCGGTATTTACGGTAAATTCACTTCAAAGCACCTTTCCTATAGATTGGGCAGATTCCACGTCGTTTCAATGGCTCTCTTCGGTATAGCGTTGAGTTCTTATCGAAACTGTGTCACCACGCCAATAAGGTAGCACATAGTATACAGCGATTGTATTCGCAGAAATAAAACACTTTGAAATAAACGCAATTTAATCGAACCGGAAGTAACTTAGGAAGGTCCAAATTCGGACCGCCATAAACCGTATTTGACAATAGACAAATGTTAATACAAACATCAGTGTCAACAACACTGACGTATGTTCATATATGTTCACGTATGTTCTGTATATATGGCACGGATCTAGTCATTTTCTTATAGCTTTTCTCTTTCTCATTCATTCCAGGCAGAAAGTACCATATGAATTGGCAACATTTCACCATTACCGGATATGTGTGCACGAATCGAGGTGTATGAAACCTTTTCATGAGCGATATCACGATAAGAGTCTACTGACATATAAAGAGGAATGGCGAGAACGAGTTCATCGGGCAAAAAAGCACATGGTGGTTACATGAACATCTCCGTAACCATGGTTACGCTTCCATGTGATGAGGGGCACGTCGCGGTTCAGTCTGCGCGGATCGAGGCGGAATCAGCCGACCATGCAGTAATGCGACAACGGACTGAAAATCGGTTGATCTGGATTTCAGGGTGTTCGTGTATCCCGTGAAACGTGTCGAGGGCCAGTCTATTCCAGGTGTGGTCTAGTGATGTCCAGCATCACCAAAGTATTCAGGGTTGTGGCAGAGGGATATTGGAGGGTGTCACCCCCTTTTATTAATATTGGATAAATATGTCCTGTATACTTATATACAAATAAATCGTGTGCATTGAAATGCGCTCCGAATAGAGCTTCAAATGCTGACATGGTACGTCCACGGAATTTCAATTCTAAAATAGACGGCAGTAATGTCCACAAACGATACTATTGCAACCTTTCGAACGATAGGCTCTTTCAAACTATCGAGATAACTTCCTATGTAAGTATTCTAAGTGCCTGGACTATTTCCGTAGCTATCAATGTATTCTATGCTGTGGTCATGTCTATGTAAAGCCTTCCTTTCGCGCTGGATCATGCAGTGAACGTAATTTTGTCTTACGGAAATATCCCTTCCACACCTCTTGACAATACAGGGTCACAATTTATTAAGCAAATATCCCTTCCACACCTCTTGACAATACAGGGTCACAATTTATTAAGCATTGTAATTAAGCGGTGTTCATTCTGTTATAACGTTTCGTTCTTTATCAATCTGACTGGGGGCTTCCTGATTTTTTTGCGAAATCCCGTCCCAGTGCATGCTCTTATATAATTATGCGAGTCGACCATAGGCTCGCAAATATAAGCGGATGTAATGGCCTAACAACGTTTTATCATTTGTTATAATTTTGTCTTTGTTTAACAATTAAAAAAAATATTATCAAAGCTATACAAAGTGCTTCAAATATAGCCATGCAAAAGAAATCATTCAAGCCATATTTGAAACCAGTTTGGAACCCCACGTTGAACCACCTACACCGTGAAATGCGCCACTTTCGGAGAATATGGCTGTCAGACGGATGTCCCAGAGGCGATACATTCGAAACTTACGTAAACTACAAAGCCGCGAAACGTACATTCAGAAAAGAAATGCGTAAATGTAACGCCCAGTCCATGTCCGCTTAGAACGAGGAAATGGACCGCGCTGCCGAAGTCGATCAAGAGTTATTTTTCAGGAAATTTAACGCAGGTCGAGCAAGTAGGAAAGGTGCGTGTAATATGTGACATAACTACCCATGCCCCATTATATTCCCATAACTTGATTCAAGGACATATAACACTCCGTGTATATTATATAACTGTCCCAATAGGTAGAACCCCAAACTCGAATATCCGTGTTCGGTTCCTTAAGGAAACCTCACACATCTTACTCCCAGCGAAGACCCACACACAACGAAGACGGTTCCCAAATATGGTCATGGGAAATGACCATAACAGCGGGACCAATCCCGAAGTGTATTACCAAACAACTCATTATGTATTCACCCAAATGGTATATAAGTAAATACAATTCCCCAAGAGATCATGCTTTTCCTATTCCACTGCCGAGCCTCTAATGCGTAGAGGCCCGACTATTGTAATACTAGGGTCATCGTTTGTCACATCTGTATACACTGCTTGTATATTATTCACGACGTATTAAAGACTTGTACCTATATATATGTGTCCATTACATCACATAGTATTTACCATGCCCCATTATATTCCCATAACTTGATTCAAGGACATATAACACTCCGTGTATATTATATAACTGTCCCAATAGGTAGAACCCCAAACTCGAATATCCGTGTTCAGTTCCTTAAGGAAACCTCACACATCTTACTCCCAGTGAAGACCCACACACAATGAAGACGGCTCCCAAATATGGTCATGGGAAATGACCATAACAGCGGGACCAATCCCGATGTGTATTACCAAACACCTCATTATGTATTCACCCAAATGGTATATAAGTAAATACAATTCCCCAAGAGATCATGCTTTTCCTATTCCACTGCCGAGCCTCTAATGCGTAGAGGCCCGACTATTGTAATACTAGGGTCATCGTTTGTCACATCTGTATACACTGCTTGTATATTATTCACGACGTATTAAAGACTTGTACCTATATATATGTGTCCATTACATCACATAGTATTTACCATGCCCCATTATATTCCCATAACTTGATTCAAGGACATATAACACTCCGTGTATATTATATAACTGTCCCAATAGGTAGAACCCCAAACTCGAATATCCGTGTTCAGTTCCTTAAGGAAACCTCACACATCTTACTCCCAGTGAAGACCCACACACAATGAAGACGGCTCCCAAATATGGTCATGGGAAATGACCATAACAGCGGGACCAATCCCGATGTGTATTACCAAACACCTCATTATGTATTCACCCAAATGGTATATAAGTAAATACAATTCCCCAAGAGATCATGCTTTTCCTATTCCACTGCCGAGCCTCTAATGCGTAGAGGCCCGACTATTGTAATACTAGGGTCATCGTTTGTCACATCTGTATACACTGCTTGTATATTATTCACGACGTATTAAAGACTTGTACCTATATCTATGTATCCATTACATCACAAATAGTATATTTGAAGTAAACGGTTCCATGCTTCGAACTCAGATTGAAATCTCAGATGCATGGGCCGATTATTATGAGAACTTACACTCACCATTGGCATTAGTTAACTTTGACGAATCACACTTTTTAGAAGTCAATAGCAAGGTGACCGATCTCCTCAGTAAGTAAAACACCGGGACATATGACATAATCCTAACCGACCCCATCACTGACGTAGAAATTATGAACGTCATGAAAACTGTCAATATGGGGATAGCTGCGGGCAATGATTCCATCTGTTATGAACACATTTTGTACGGCGGTTCGCATTTACATAAGCACATTGCCAAGCTTCTAGAGCATCCATGCTCAACTTGTCAATATTCCAACCCAAACAAAGATTGGTGTGATAACTTCCTTATATAAAGGAGGTGACAAACAAAAGACAAAGTTCGACAGTAAAAGGGCAACACTGCCAGTATTATATAAGCTCCTGCAGGGCCCTGTACTATAGATTCCCATTATAGTCTGGTCGATAAACTAAAATTTTAGGGTCAACCTAGAAACAATTTGGACTAAGTTGGTTTCTATTCCATTTTGAAGAGGAATATATCCTCTATAACATATCCAAAATCCGTAAATCTGTAATACAAGATGGCGCCCATGATGGCAGTTGGTATCGAAAAATACTTAATTTCGGTGGTAGGTGCGCCAACAAATACCAAATTAGTAATAAAATAAAATTCAAACAAACAATGCTTAGTCGTAAACCATATCGGTAGAATGTCTGTCCAATATGGCCGCCAAAATGGACAAAATCGAATGAAATTTACAATTTGCGGGAAATTGAATAGCTGGTTATACAAGATCGAACATGCCCTCGAATTATACGATGAAGAATGATTTCAGAGTATAAGGGGAGCTATTAATAATAGTATGTAAGAATTCTCTCTAATGTATCTCGCGAGTGAGCAACCGAAAGCCAAGTCTCATACAACGATTGAATGTGGACTTTTTGGGCGCCAAGAAATAAATGAAAAACGCAGTTTTATCTGTACTGTTTATCTTGAATCGTGTAATATATGTGTATTAAAACAGTAAAATGTGATCTAATAGGGATGTATTCATTGTGTGATCTTTTCTAGAAGCAGAAATATATGTAATGAATACAGTCTCACGAATGTGACCGATAATCATTTATTTTTGAATCTACAATACAAAATCTGTCAAAATTCACTACTATAGAACAGTATGAGAGCTATTCATATGCTACTAGGTAAAATGTGTAGATCCTATTGTCCGTGTCTTAAAATAGTAGTCATAGTTGCCTCCGGTCAAGTGAATAAACACGAATATTTCACTTTTATCACACAAATACATGGTGGTATACCATGAACGCAATTTATCAAAATCAAAGGATTACAATAGACTATCTTCAATAAATTCTCAACATAACCAAATTTGCCTACATACTCTGTGGCAGATACTGTCTTTATACCTGGAAATTATGTGTACTTAAATGCAATAAGGCCACATATACGCGAAACGTACCACCTTTTCTGCAAACGCATCGCCGCGTTTAACCATTCTCCCTAATGTTACACATATCTGCTGCATACAAAACCATAAATAGCAACATTGAGTGAATGGTAAACGCAGAACTAATAACTGTAAACGCTGATGATCAGATATTTAGCGCAAGTATGTGGGTGGCAATGGTAACATAATTTCAAACAACGAGATACTGACAACTAATAGTGTGCATTGCGTGGTACATATTCCTGTTGTAAAGTGCCGATTGAAGTAATTTGAACAAAATTGTCTACTAAGAAACCGGTTTGGGAGCACCATGAAAATTAGTACTAAATAAAATGTACGGTGCACAGTCTCTTCGATCTAGTGAGATAGGGTACTATTATGTTGAAGAGATAAGTGTTTCTTTACAGTATAATCAGCATTACGACATACGTGTATGGTTTATTGTCACGGAGAGTGTTGAAAATTCCGGAAATATAACTAGTATTTACACAGATAGGGTGGGCACTCCAGTTTCTGCGTTACATTCAATAATTAATCGCATTCCAAAAGGAAACTACCACGCACTGTGTGACGAAATATTACTTCGTGTGTTGCATGCCCGAAATAACTGTTTTTGGTCGGACTGTTGGATGCATTCTAATGCGAAAACCCGAATGTAAATCATTGGGTTAACGTGCGTAGGGGTGATCGATAAATCATTCAGATAGATCTGTTCTAATTATATATGTACCTTTAAAGATATATAACAACATTCTTGTAAATAACCAATGTGTATTTTCGCTTATAGGTGGTTATCCAATATGTTGCTTTCGTCGTAGCATGGATTGTAGTTGCGGCCATTTTGACAGCCATTTCATCGCCGCGATTGCATTGTTTTCTGTCCTTGTCACTCTATTCGCCACCTATACTCTTTCACACAAACTGGTATATATCGGATGGAGGATTAATGCGTTCTGGTGTCGCCGATGAGGGATATTGTAGAAAAACGTACTTCACAAGGTCAAAAAATGGGCATTTTTAAAAATCTCTGTAAAAAAGTTTGCTCAAAGCGGATTTTAGCGGATATGTTGTAGAGGATATACTCCTCTTCAAAATGGAATAAAAACCAATTTTTCTAGGTCAAACCTTTTATCGACCAGACTATTAGCCGTGTTTTAACATGCGGAGAACGTTCCTCGGTAATTTCCTAATCTTGTAAAGCGAGACTTGTGTTCTATAGTTGTATTCTTGTAAATGTGTTGCATTGTTTATTGGAGTTTAACAATAGTCGATTACCCTTTGTTCTCACCATACATCGTTGTGAACTGACTTATATGATATTCTCGGCGAGCCATCTGTAACTGAGATTCATTTCAGCAGCAAGCTGCTCGGTTTTTGGGGTGAATGGAGTGCCCGAACGCTGAATCTTTTTGTGATTCTATAGTACGCGAATTATCTATCTTGGGGAAAAACAAGAACTCGCTTGACGGGGTGATAAATTACCAACATAGGGAGTTCCATAGCACAGAAATAACACAGCAGCGGGTACAACACGGTGTTAAAATTACAAGTATACGAGGCTGAATTAGTGGCTGTCACCGCAGTGAAACGAGGCTGAATTAGTGGTTGTCACCGCAGTGAAACGACGCTGAATTAGTGGTTGTCACCGCTGAATTAGTGGTTGTCATCGCAGTGAAACGAGGCTGAATTAGTGGTTGCCACCGCAGTGAAATGAGGCTGAATTAGTGGCTGTCACCGCAGTGAAACGATGCTGAATTAGTGGTTGTCATCGCAGTAAAACGCTTGCGAATGTCGGTTTACAGCTTGGTGTGTTGCGCACTCATCCATTAACCCTTTGTCGTCGTGCTAAAATCACCACTGGTTAAGTGGTCCTGCAAAAGTGCTATGATGTTGGTGGGTCCTGCTGTTTTGCTATGATGCGGTTAGTACAAAGCGATGCTGGTGACCACATGCGCGTTCCGCCTCGTGTTTACATCGAAACTAAGCAATTACAACAGGATGTAAACATTCTGATGATCACACATGAATGCACTAAAACCTCCAATATACACACATTCTGCAATTCCGCGGACGACTTAAGAATGGCGTTCTTTGGTGAGTATTAACCTAGTTATTGTTATGCCCAAACACCCAAGTTTTGTCGCGTTACATGGCTGAAATCATCCCAGATGACGGGAATGATGATATTAATAACAAAGATACACATTCATTCAAAAGATATACAGCGTACGCTTGAGACAAGCCCGGTTTGGTATTTTAGGGTCCAGACTGATGTTGGTGTGGGACCACGGTGATGCTGGTGAGAATCCACACTGATGTTGGTGAGGATCCACTCTGATGTTGTTGAAATATTTTTCTTCCATATTACTGAACTCAAATCTTGAACACATCGATTTCAAACAATACGAGGAGAGAAAATACAGTACATTGTGAAGTCAGAAACATCTTTAAAATCGAGAACAATGACCCAAATATCACAGATTGGACTATATATACCGTTACATTGGTTACTTATTCTCAGTTACTTATTTATTATTCTGAAGCATGCAAACTTTACCAAATCATGCAGGATACCCATTGTTGTTTCGGTATTTGTTGTCAGATTTTGACCAAATAAATGGTGTAGTGGGGTGGCCCACCCCAAACTATACTACAGGAACTGAAAACCGCACCTCTTTAGCGCGTGTGGTTGCCGCCGGAGGTCGCAAAAATGGCATCCAACGCCGTTTCCGTATAATTTATGGACCGATTGAGCCCAAATAATCGGTGTGGTAGCGTGGCCCATCCAACGTTATGTCAGAAAACCGAAAACCGCACCCTTCTAGCCCCTGCTGTTTCCCTAAATACTGAAACGGCAATGGGTGTCACTTTTACCAACTCATGTGGTAACCTCAAGGGCTAGAAGTGTGCGGTTTTCGGTTTTTATAGTATAACCACCCTATCGCACGGTTTATTTGGTCAAAATCTGTCTATATATACCGAAATTTAGTTAACGGCAATGGGTGTCCTTTTGCCACTTCATGTGGCAACCACACGGGGTAGAGGGTGCATTTTTCGGTTTTTATAGTATAACTCGGTGTGGGCCACACTACCGCACCGTTTATTTTGTCACAATCTGTTCATAAATATCGAAACGTCAATGGGTACCCTTTTGCCACCTCCTGTGGCAACCACACGGGCTAGATGGGTGCGGTTTTCGGTTTTTATAGTATAATTTTGGGTGGGCCACCTATACTGCGCCGTTTATGTTATCAAAATTATATAAATACCGAAACGGCATTAGATATCCGTTTCGCCACATCCTGTGGCAACCGCACGGGCTAGAATATTGTGGTTTTCGGTTTTTCCAACATAATTTGAGGTGGGCTACCATACCTCACCGTTTATTTTGACCCAATCGATCCCAGGGATGTGGCTAGAGGGTCTCCGCTGGGGGTGGGGGGGGGGTGTCCACCTTGGGAATTTCCAACTACACCCCCCCATTGAGTCGCAATCACGCCAACACAATTTTTGCATAATTCCATTTGCACCCCCCCCCTTGAGTCGGAATCGTACCAACACAACTTTTGCATATTTCCATTTGCACCCCCCCCCTTGTACCTCATGCTCAGGCCTAATTTCCTATATATTCATAAGCCATGCTTCTATTTTCCCAGTATGAGAACATTAAGATATTTTAACCTGAAAATTGCCCCCAAAAAAACAACTAGTGATCTAATTCCAGACAAATACACACAGCTACCGACAACAGACCAGGAAACACCGGGCCGACCATGGTTGTTCGGCCCGGTGTGAGAAAATTTTGAAAACTATACAAGAAAATCGCAAATCCTAGCATCAAGACTGGCCTCAACTGAAGCTTTCCTAGTGTTGGAAATTTCAAACCTCATACTCCCCCTCAGGTTGGAAAATTCTTCAACTGATGACCATTTATGACAAGTTTGACCAAATGTAGTAAAATATTGTTTTGCTAAACTAATTAGCAGTTTTGTATTGGCCATGTGAATGGGGCAATGACACACCGGGCCGACCATGGTTCGGCCCGGTGTGCGAAAATTTTGAAATCTGAACAAGAAAATCTAGACTAGCCTCAAGCCTTCCTACTGTTCGAAATTTCAAACCCTACACCCCCACTTAGGTTGGAAATTTTCCAACTGATGACAATTCCAATGACAATGTTGACCAATTGTATGACAATATTGTTTTCTTAAATTTACTAGAAGTTTTTGGCTGGCCACGGGGGAGAGACCAGGACACAAGCTTTCTAAGTGTTGGAAATTTCCAACCTGTCACCCCCCTAAGGTTGGAAAATTTCCAACTGATGACCATTTCTGTCAAAATATTTGACCAAAAATAGGAACATATGCAAATATTGGTCGAAAAACAATAAATTCCCCCAATAAATTGTTTTATAATCAAACTACAAGAACATTTTCAACCTATTGTTGGTGTGAAATTTCGTTGTGGCAGGTATGAAATTTCCAACTATTGAAAATATAGCTCTCTGCTGGGGGGGGTGAGACACCCCCCACACCCACCCTCTAGCCACATCCCTGATCGATCCATACATGTCGAAACGGCAATGGTGCCCTTTTTTCCACCTCATGTGGCAACCGCACGGAATAGAGGGGTGTGGTTTTCGGTTTTATAGTATAATTTGGTGTGGGCCACCCTACTGCGCCATGGTGCGGCGTACTTACACTCAACATAATACGACATATATTATACGCCGCAATTAAGTTGAGAACGACGTACTTGCGCCCCATAATGTGGTGTATATTATCTGTAATACGGCGTAATTACGTCTCAGTACGACATATATTCGCCGTTATATGGCGTAATTACGCCCTCTTGTACGGCGAAATAACACAATGTAGTACCACGTACTTACGCCTAATGGTACGGCATATATCCGCCGAACTTATACATCACAATTCTGTGTATAAATGTATATCC
Source organism: Siphonodentalium dalli (assembly GCA_032622095.1). Lineage (NCBI taxonomy): Eukaryota > Metazoa > Mollusca > Scaphopoda > Gadilida > Siphonodentaliidae > Siphonodentalium > Siphonodentalium dalli. The sequence continues at coordinate 24,819,528 of CP136064.1, forward strand.
GCCTTAATATGGCGGAATTATACGCCATATAGTATATATATAGGCGCATATATGACACAGTTCACCAGAACAAAAATTTACCCCACCCCAGTAGTACTAATATGATCATGTACTATTGGATGGGGTCAATTTTTGTTCTGGGGGACCTGTGCAATATGCCTACACATATATAAAAATACATTTAGGGATACCATTTCCAGAAAAAGCACGAAAACGATAATTCTTCTGTTTTTGCGACCAACACATTTGAGCGCGGAGAAGGACATTCGATGAGTAGAGGTGTTTCATTCGTTCTTAATAGTCTGGTCGATAAAAGGTTTGACCTAGAACAAATTTGGACTAAGTTGGTTTTTATTCCATTTTGAAGAGGAATATTTCCTCTACAACATATCCAAAATCCGCTAAAATCCGCTTTGAGCAAACTTTTTTACAGAGATTTTAAAAAATGCTCATTTTTCGACCTTGCGAAGTACGTTTTTCTACAATATCCCTCATCGGCGACACCAGAACGCAGTAATCCTCCATCCGATATATACCAGTTTGTGTAAAAGAGTATAGGGGGCGAATAGAGTGACAAGGATAGAAAACAATGCAATCGCGGCGATGAAATGGCTGTCAAAATGGCCGCAACTACAATCCATGCTACGATGAAAGCAACATATTGGATAACCCCCTATAAGCGAAAATACACATTTGTAATTTACAAGAATGTTGTTATATATCTTTAAAGGTACACATATAATTAAAACAGATCTATCTGAATGATTTATCGATCACTGCTACGCACGTTAACCCAATGATTTACGTTCGGGTTTTCTTATTAGAATACATCCAACAGTCGGACCAAAAACAGTTATTTTGGGCATGCAACACACGAAGTAATATTTTGTCACACAGTGTGTGGTAGTTTCCTTTTGGAATGATGATTAATTATTGAATGTAAAGCAGAAACTGAAGAGCCCACCCTATCTGTGTAAATACTGGTTATATTTCCAGAATTTTCAACACTCTCCGCGACAATAAACCATACACGTATGTCGTAATGCTGATTATACTGTCAAGAAACACTTATCTCTTCAATAGAATAGTACCATATCTCACTAGATCGATGAGACTGTACGTCGTACATTTTATTTAGAACTAATGTTCATGGTGCTCCCAAACCGGTTTCTTAGTAGACAATTATGTTCAAATTACTTCAATCGGCACTTTACAACATGAATATGTACCCCGCAATACACACTATTAGTTATCAGTATCTTGTTGTTTGAAATTATATTACCATTGCCACCTACATACTTGCGCTAAATATCAGGTCATCGGCGTTTACAGTTATTAGTTCTGCGTTTACCATTCACTCAATGTTACTATTTATGGTTTTGTATGCAGCAGATATGTGTAACATAAGGGAGAATGGGTAAACGCGGCGATGCGGTTGCAGAAAAGGTCGTGCGTTTCGCGTACATGTGGCCTTAGTGCATTTAAGTGCACATAATTTCCAGGTATAAAGACAGTCTCTGCTATAGAGTATGTAGGCAAATTGGGTTATATTGAGAATTTATTGAAGATAGTCTATTGTAATCCTTTGTATTTTGATAAATTGCGTTCATGGTATACCACCATGTATTTGTGTGATAAAAATGAAATATTCGTGTTTAATCACTTGACCGGAGGCAACTATGACTACTTTTTTAAGACACGGACAATAGGATCTACACATTTTACCTAGTACCATATGAATAGCTATCATACTGTTCTATAGTAGTGAATTTTGACAGACTGTGTGTTGTAGATTCAAAAATAAATGATTATCAGTCACATTCGTGAGACTGTTTTCATTACATATATTTCTGCTTCTAGAAAATGTCACACAATGAGTACATCCCTATTATATCACATTTAACTGTTTTAATACACATATATTACACGATGCAAGATAAACAGTACAGATAAAACTGCGTAATCTTCTATTTCTTGGCGCCCAAAAAGTCCACATTCAATCGTTGTATGAGACCTGGCTTTCGGTTGCTCTCTCGCGAGATACATTAGAGATTATTCTTACATACTATTATCAAGAGCTCCCCTTATACTCTGAAATCATTCTTCCTCGTATAATTCGACGGCATGTTCGTTCTTGTATAACCAGCTATTAAATTTTCGGCAAATTGTAAATTTCATTCGATTTTGTCCATTTTGGCGGCCATTTTGGACAGACATTCTACCGATATGGTTTACGACTAAGGATTGTTTGTGTGGATTTTATTTTATTACTAATTTGGTATTTGTTGGCGCACCTACCACCGAAATTCAGGATTTTTATATACCAACTGGCATCATGGACGCCATCTTGTATGACAGAAAATGCTCAAAGCGGATTTTAGCGGATTTTGGATATGTTTTTTTTTATTTATTTATTTATTTTTTTTATTGATAAAGAAGAATAATAACAAAAGAAAGAGACAAAATACATTCACTCATTCATGCTCTCTATCCAAAACATGGAAGAGTTTCACTCTTCCATGCCCTGGCCTACTTTCTTACTTGTGACATGCAATTAGAAAATATTTAAAGCCACACTATGTGTTAGGACAATTTTAACAGTCATCGTTCAACTTAAAAGCAAGACCAATAATCGATACTAGGTACTACCTTGATATATTTTTTGCCTGAAAAGGACTTTCTTTAGCAACAACAATGATAATAAAAAACAATAGATTATTTGTTTGTCTTCAGAATAACTTTAAATTTCCCTTATTAACCGGCTAAAGTGGTCGATGGTTTGCAATATTTAAGGTTTGCAAATTCAATGTTCCAACACTATGTGCAGCTTTAATTGATTTAAGTTCTGAATTTAACATAAACAGTTTAATTAGTAAATTTAACCATATTGAGACCGTATTGTAAATATTGTGAATATTGCCTGGTTCGATAGCAAAGGGGAAAAATACACAACGCTCGCTTGAATTGCGTTTGGGACTGTGATTGTAAAATGTTGTGATGTGGTTAAGCATACCATGTATATATTGACGTTCTTGTGGACTGTATTACTGGACCAATAAGAATGAGAATGATCGCTCGGGTACCGGGTAATTGATTTATGCTGTGTGTTGTTCAGGGTCACTGTTAAGGTAGGGTATACTTTGAGTCTGTAAAAAACAGGGTTTTTAATATAATATTATATTATTTTATTTTTAAGGCATTTCGCAGTGCCAGCCACTGATTATCGAAGTCGTGATTCATGTTACATTTTGCGTTGTATCTCTCGCATTCATACCTAAATTGAAGATCGCAAAGGAACGGGCGAAGCGACAGCTGTGTCGGTGTGAATTTGGTCCTATATATATATTGTTTCAACACTAGTAGGAAAAGGTTAATTTTTGAATATCTGTATTCATGGTCGATACCTATAATGATATTCTTTTTTGTTAGATCAATTGGAAATTGGTTGTTTCTTGTCCATGTTTTAATTTCTAGTATAAAGGTTTGGACGTGGGGACAATCCCAGAAAATATGAGATATGGTTTCCTGTACATTTTGACAGCGATTGCAAAAATCGTCGAGTCTAAGGTTAGCCATCTTCAGAAATTTATTGGTACTAATAATTGGTGTGTTTATTCTGAATTGGAGCCACTGTAATTTCGTATCCGTTGTCGTTTTAAAGGGCATGCTCAAATGTTCTTCCCAATTTTCTATCTTCTCGCCTATTTCGTATTCCCATTTTTGGCATGCATTCGGCATATTTGTCCCATTTGTTAGAGTTTTGTAAAATAATTGCCCGCCTTTTACGTCACGGAGTATCGGAGCGAGATTGTTGGGTAGGAATGGACATGGCATACGGATTAAGCGTTGATTAAGAGAACTTGCCAATGAGAAATCTGACGCTTTATGTTGTTGATTGTTATGAAATCGACGCGGATGTTGAAAGTTGCATATAATGTGAATGGGGTATGGAATTTATTATCTGATTGGAATAGATCATTTATATAATATATTCCCGCCTCTTTCCACGACTTCAAGTTGATCGACGAACCTCCGATTTTTATGTTCGGATTATTCCAGATAGTTGAGGCCATAATATTATCATTTGCATTATTTAGTCGCATAAATTTACACCATGCGCGGAAGACGTCTCTCCAGAATGGATTTGCGAACTTGTCTGTTTGCTTTACAATATAATTTGCGTGGTATGTGAGAAAGAGTGGGTCGTTTAAGAGAGGGGTGGTATTGCATAGTGAAGCCCACTTCGATTGTTTGCAAATCAAACGTCGTATCCAGGTAATTTTCATGGCGGCATCAAAGTTTTCAACATTAATCATCTTCAAACCTCCGTACATATGGTCAGCACATAATTGTTTTCTTTTTATTCTATCGCGTTTGGAATTCCAAATGAAATTATATAGACAGGTATTTAGGGCTTTCAAAAAGGCTGTATCCGGACTTGGGAGAGCTATAAATAGGTGTGTCAATTTAGGTAAGATTAGTGATTTGATAACTGTTATTCTACTTAAAGGGGTCAGGAGTCTGTGTTTCCAAATTTTTGTGGTCCTATCAATATCTTCGAGTTTATAACTGTAGTTTATATTCATGTTTGTTAAATTAGTGTCGAAATGAATGCCTAGAAAATTAAAGGTGTTTACGGTAGACAGGTTTAATTCCGAAAGCACTTGTCGTATTTTATTTTGTGACTCAATCCCTATCCACACTGCTTGACATTTTTCAGGATTTATGCGCAGACCCGATACCCGAGCAAATTCATCCAGTGTTAAGTACGATTCGCGTAGACTATTTTCAGAACCATCAAGTATGAGCGTCGTGTCGTCCGCATATTGTGTTATTTTGTACTCTGAACCGCCGATGAAAATCCCTTTAATTGTATTGTTTTGTCGTATCATTAGCCCTAAAACTTCAGCACAGAGGAGGAAGATATACGGGGATATTGGGTCACCCTGGCGGCAGCCTCTCCCTAACATGAAGCTCTGAGAAATATGGCCATTAATCAGAATAGATGAACTGGCATTCTCGTACAAAATTGATATCCATTTTTTTACTGCATCTCCAAAATTAAAAAGGTCAAGACATTTTCTTATAAATGACCAGGAAACAGTGTCAAATGCTTTTTCAAAATCGATAAGGAGTAGTAGGCCAGATTTATTTTCTTGCTTTGTCCTGTGAATTATGTCATATATAAGTCGGGTGTTGTCACCTATATACCTACCAGCTAGAAACCCAGTTTGATCGGAGTTGATTATAGATGGGAGCACACGTTTTATTCTGTCAGCTATGCATGACGAGGCTAGTTTGTAGGATGTATTCAAGAGGGTGATGGGACGCCAGTTTTTTATCATCTGCCTATTTTTATCCTTTTTTGGTATCAACGTTATAATGCCTTGTTTTTGTGTGATATTGGATATGTTATAGAGGATATATTCCTCTTCAAAATGGAATAGAAACCAACTTAGTCCAAATTTTTTCTAGGTTGACCCTAAAATTTTAGTTTATCGACCAGACTATAAATATTTGTCACACGACCGTGAGATGGCCATAACTAACCTAAATCGCGACCGAAACAATGGCATGTTGTTTCACAAACAACATCATGTTGTACCCCCACCACATCGGTTTATATATTTAACAGCTTCAGAGCGGATCCTCAGCACCATCGCTTTGGATCCATCAATTTATTTGTCACCTGCTTGTGTCGAATATATGCCATGTCCAAACACTTGTCACTGCCTAAAGCCTTCAGTATGCTTATTTGTACCTCTCTACATGTCATGTTTATAAATTATTCCTACTATTTGGATATAAATGGCGAAATAACAGGAATGTCACAAATTGGATTAAAATGACCTATTTAATTCCTATTTAAGCCCAAACAAACTTTAGTGTGATTGCAGACGATTGCACCACTTGAATCAACAATACGCCATTTTAAATTACTCAAATTACGTCTAAACTCTCGATGTGAGTTTTGAAATATCACGCGGTCACCAGCATCGCTTTGTACTAACCGCATCATAGCAAAACAGCAGGACCCACCAACATCATAGCACTTCTGCAGGACCACTTGACCAGGGGTGAAAATCAATATATCATGTTGGGATGCTGGGTTCAAATTATGCATGGGCGGATATAGATATATTTTGAGATGGGGTTCATAAACAGAGAGAAGTTGCCTTTGAAAATTAAGGGTTTCCACATAAATTATGTTGTGACAGGGGCGATTCTCATCAAAAATTTAATGGGGAATTTCATGCAGGGACTGTCGATAGGGGGTTGGTGCATCACCATAATCTTCGTCCCAAAGTTCATGATGATTAAATTATGGAGTTAAATGGCAATCAGTTGAGAAGTTTCGATCGGTTGGAGTTGTTGGGTTGGAGATTTCTAACAGCTGGAAAACTTGAGTAACCATTGCAGAATTTCAACCGAATGGGGTGCAAATATAGTTTTCCGAACTCAGAAATGTATGTTATCTGGTTCAAGGGATGGAGGTGCACTCGGGCAGCGGAGACCCTATACATGAATGCACATTTCTAAGACAATTATTGGGAATTATTCACTGGTTGTTAAATGCACAAACAAATTTTGTCCGGATTGCTCAACATTAACACAGCTCACTCTGTATTTTGGTACTAAACGGAAACAAGAATACGTCAACATAAGTCGTACCCCACTTATTTGCGATATGATTTAAGATTTTTGATTTCTTATTAACTTTCATTTTGGCACTTAATCTGCGCAACGCAACAAAATCTGTCATGCTCAATATATTATTTGTACATTATTATTCGATCTATGCATATCTATCCTTGGCAAATATCGTTTTCGTAATTCGCAAAAAAAATCTTGCTTTCAAGCAGATAATGAAATTCCTCACCAATTAACTTTGTTAACGTCGCACAGGGTACAAGTGTTATCAGCTTCAGAAGCGCTTGACCATCGACTGTTTCGTTTGGCAAGTACTGATTGCTTGTTCTAAATATACACTTTCAGACGTTGAAATATAAGAAAGGTGTAGATCAATTTAAATTCAATAACTTATTACTGCTGTCTCATTCACATCGCGCGCTCTGGCAGGTGCCTAATTCAGTGCTACTATACTGTGGAAAAAATATATATGGATTTTATACATTCGCTAATACATTGAAAATTATATTTAACATATATATTTTTATATGTCTAATGATATATGTGCATGTGGACTTGCAGTATAACATTTTAATATTATCTTGCAAATTTAAAAAAAGAATTCACTTATGGAAAAAGTTCGATGATCTAAACGACATATCAAACTGTCCACATGCACCATTAAATAAATTTGATTGCTGTGGTAAACTGACAAATTCTAATCTCGACGAAATATTTAATAAATAATTCTAGTCATAACGACTTGATTTAAACTTGAACAAATGGATAAACGAAGATGTAACCAGCTCTCACATGCCATGACCGGATTTATTATTTAAAAAATCAATAACAATATCTTTAATTTTAGGGTGGCGACAGGAAGACGACCTGATAGGTCATGTCGCCTCTACATGACTTGTCTAATTTTTGTTGTATTTACGTTTTATGTACTATATATTGTTATCATTGGTCATGGAATAAATTATTCTGATTCTGATTCTGTTACCGCGATTCCAAGCCAGAAAAATGGCACTGAGTTTGAAAATTAAGACTGGAGAATAGGTTGTATTCATTCCAATAGTTAAATTTTCCAGCTAATGTAACTGCAAATTATACTTTATACCACTAGTATGATGTTTTCCATGTTCTTTGTTTTGGTCACATGCGAAACGAGAAAGAGGCTCAGTACTTGTGTAGTAGCAATTACAGAGGAGGAGCAAGCTGACAGCCATGGGGCAACTATGAATAGATTGGGGTGGGGTGTCAAGTTATACGTACTCTGAATTCCCTATATTCCATTCCACTCCAATACGCAATCAATGTGGGATAAAACATCTGAACATGGTAACAAGTATTCCACGCACTACCGATAGAATGAATTTTGTGGTCAAAATGACCCAACTATCGGAAACTGGTCACATAGATGTACCTTTATACATCAACTTAACCACTCGCCAACTGATTCAAACAGCCATTGCTGTATCCATTCATGTATAACATTAGAGTAAGTTCCCTTTACCCGTTAACAAGTGTTCGCTTCCACGCGCAGCAAACGGAGATCTTTCGCGAGTTCTGGAATTTGTCTGTTCTTGTAAATGACGGGAAATAGCACACACTATTAAACTGCCGGTATCCATGGTATTCGACATGTTCCCCGAAAGTCAAAACACGGCTGTTGGGAATCTATAGTACAGGCCACTGGAGAAAGATTTTCTTGCTCGCATTGAACGAAATTGTCCACACCTCCATTGCAACATATGGGTTTCAAAAGAACATTAGTTGCTCGGTGTCATCTTACATCGTCCAAGAAGGCATATCATATGTGACCCGCCATATAAAATCCAGTCGTACGTCGGGATTTCTTTTACCCTGTGCCAATGCATTCTCTTATATATGCGAGTCGACCATAGGTCGCCTCGCATATATAAGAGAATGCATTGGCTAACAATTTTTTATCATTTTTTTAAATAAATGATTCTTACAATTTTTAGACATGAAATAAACAAATATCCATTACCATGCAGGAAGCCCCACACATATATAGAAGCATATAGAAGAGTGTCGTCTGCTCATGTTTGTCTGGGGCTCTGTCTGGATGAAATTATAAAATTGTTAAAGAATACAAGAACAAATTATTAAAATTGTAAAAAATTGTTAGGCCAATGCATTCTCTTATATATGCGAGGTGACATATGGTCGACTCGCATATATAAGAGAATGCATTGGCACATGGTAAAAAAAATCCCGACTTACGACTGGATTTTATATGGCGGGTCACATATGGTTTAGAACAAAACTCTCGATTATTCGCACGTTTCCTGGACGTCCACAAAGAGTTCGACACTGTTTGGACCTAAAATTCAACCCAGTCTTGATTAAAACGACCGCATAACATATTAAAGTAGGCACCAACCGGCCACCCAAATACCAAATAGTCTGTGTGAAATTGTAAATACGTCATTATATGTTCATATTGTACTTATCATTCAGGTGCAGCAGGAAGACGGCCAGCTTGGTCATGCTGCTCCTGTGCAATAATATACTTTTGTTTAATATGTTGTTAATGTATTTTGTATTATTACCACTTAACAGGTCGTTCTCTGGTATATTAAAGCAATTTTACCCGAACGGTAAAAAGCCATAACGCCCGGCATCAAACCGGAAGTTATGCGCTAACGATATTAATGGGCCGCTTCCGATTTGCGATTGGCTAGGAATCTAATCGAACGCAACCTAATTTCTGAATTCGGAAATTCTGTTAAAACAATATTATAGTATATTATTACGAATAAAACTGATATTTTACTGTAGTGGATGTAATAACAGACCAACAACACATTCAAGGTGAGTACGTGTTATCTAACAAATGGATTAAATTAGATTTCTGACTGAATTTTCCTTAGATATGGCCCTATTTTCTTGGTAAATAATATTGATTAGTCACGTGACAATTTGTTTGACAACAAACAGACGACACATGGTTTGAATTGTTTACATTTTGTGTGATCGTTGACATATTGCTGCTTACTCACTCATCTATGTTCTAGTTGGGTTTCATTTCAGAGAGTGGTAATAATAGTAATAACATGATTTTGTCGGCGTTATGTTTATTAACGGCCCTCTAGAAATGATTAACAGCCCTCGGGCCATTAACGGCCCTTGACTTCGTCTAGGGCCTTCAATGAACCCCTCGGGCTCTTAATCATTTCTGTTGGGTCGTTAATAAACCATAACACCCTCCAAAATCAAGTTATTGGGATAAGGATTAACTGTCATGTGGACTGTTTTTATGGAGATGTAACCGCGAGGTGAGTGGTCATAACTTGTGTAAAACCCTTATATATAAGTTATGACCACTCACCTCGCGGTTACATCTCCATAAAAACAGTCCACATGACAGTTAATCCTTATATTTATATACATTTAGCGAAAAAGCCACTTTTGTAAATGAATTTAAATCGAAAAGTGTATCGTGACAAAACCAGCCCAAAATATCACATAGCACCCTTGGAAAAAGTTAACAGGAACAATTTCTCTTTAAATTGAAACCCGATGATTTATTAAGTCAATCCTGCGCGAGTCCAAATGCGCCCAAAACATTACGCGTTCGTCTTTCCCAAACCTATGACGCGTCGATGTAATTATGAGGCTGCAGTTATGAGCTATTGCGCGTTCACCGAGAAATAATTGCAACTAGCCACGTGGGCGCCGACCAATCAGAATGCTGGATTTAGTGATAATCATACTTAGTATGTAAATATATATTAATAAAATAAAGATCCATTCTATTGTATTCTAAATTTCGTTGAACAAAATGTTGATACATAACACGTTTTTGGGGACATTTTATACCATATTTGGCAATAGTTAGCATTATTTTGTTGGAATTAATCTATTCTGATAACTAAAGCGTATTTTGAAGAAATGTTGTTGTATCTTGATGATATGGGGACCGTCTGATCGGATTGAGTACCTTTAATATAAACGTCTACCTTCAAATCGTTCTTGGAGAAAATAACATTATTCTGTCAATGAGATTGCACCCCACATATATATTCCGACATTTGTCCCAGCTACGGGCCAAGCTTGCTCGACGATTGACCATATTATTATACCTCGAAATGATAAGCATAACATAGTATCCTATCATGTTTTTGATGATGACGCAGCCAATGTATCTAACCACCGTCCTCTCATTGTCATGATCGACATGCAGTTCTCCCGTCGCGATTTAAAAAATGTGCACAATTCGCCAATTAGGTACAACTGGAACAAAATCCAAGATGACTGCGATGTCAAATCATCGTATGTAGAGCGACTAGAAACATATTTACCTCCCTTGAATACAAACCAATTGCTCTCAACCGATATTGATAAGTTATATAATTCAATAGTCACTACGATAAATAGAGCAGCAAGAGAAATAATCCCATCCAAGTCATTCAAAAGCCACCTGAAACCCTTTTGGAATGCCACGCTGGGTGCACTGCACCGTGAAATGACTAATGTCAGAACCAATTGGATTCAGCACGGTCGACCCGCGGATCCCAGCAACGCAGTGTACATGGTATACAAACGGACCAAATGTGATTTCCGAAGAGAATATCGTAAATGCTCTTAAAATTTTCTTGACGATTGCATGAATGAGATAGATACCTATGCAGAAATAGATCAAGCTGCATTCTTCAGACTCCTCAATGCAAAACGCGCGCGTTTAGGTACTAAGTCACAATCATATTTTGTATCAAACGGTCGTGTTATCAGAGATGATGAAGAAATCTCAAAAGAATGGATACAATACTATGAGTCAATATATTCAACACAATTAAGTGATACCTCATTTGATCAAGATCACTATTCTAGTGTGTCTGAAATGGTTGGAGCAGAACTTTCGGGCACAACCACGTCAATAATCGATGATCTTTTGTGCTATCCGGTCTCCAAATCAGAAATATTATCTGAATACAAAACGCTCAGCAGAAACAAAGCTTCCGGACATGATGCTCTAAACTACAAACATTTTATCTTCGGAGACGAAAAACTAGCCGAATCCCTCGCTCACCTATTTTCAAAAATGCTCGAATCATGTCACGTTCCTCGAAACGCAAAACTTGGCATTATATTTGGGACATGACAATCTGTGGGATGGGATGGGATATGGGACAAAACGACAATCTGCGGGACAGAATTTCTCGAGGAATACAGTGCGTAGGGGGCTCATTTTGGTGTCTAATGAAAGGCCCACATTCGCCCTATCCACACATATTAACCCTGCCACTGACCGGACACCAGAAGTTGCATTATTTGATCGACAACTGACCTAACATGGGATGGAATTTGGGATAGAATGACAATCTGCGGGACAGGATTTTCAAATTGCGTGGGACGGCCGATATCTCGAGGAATACAGCGCGTAGAGGGCTCCTTTTGGTGTCTAACGAAAGGTCCACATTCGCCCTATCCACACATATTAACCACGCCACTGACCGGACACCGGAAGTTACATTATTCGGTCGACAACTGACCTAACATAAAATGCCACAAACACGAAAAACTGCGTTCGACATTAATGTTTAGAATTTAGATTTCTCGATGAATACGCTAGCAAGCAACAAGTGTTAGGTATCAAATAACGCATTGGAATACTGTGCATTCGTTTTTAGCTACAATATGGCTGTTTTAGTGCGAATATTGTAATGGCGAACACGCAAACACGCGCCGATAAAACAGCTAAAAATAGACTCGATGTTTACAATTACAGGATCGATTTCAGCTGGTATATTCAATATAATGGGGCGTATATTATATCAAAATGTAGGATTAGACACAGGGAATGTATTTTTTCCAAATGGGTCCACCAGGCGGTGAAATTGTTGCAGAAATTCGCTCCAAGATATTCGCACTTATTTTTATTTCAGTTGTGACTAAAAGCCCAGATGCCGGAGCCCGGCGACTAAAAGCCAAGTTACAAAATAGATCAACTGGTTTGAACGAATGAATATGTCAATGGTAAGACTATTCAAAAGAATATTCAAATCAAATAGTGTTTATAGACTTAAAAACTTATGTGTCCGCCATTCATATCAAAAACCTGTATTTATGTTACTGGTATACAGGGGGGGGGGGGCGGGGGGTGAACAACAAATTTCCGGCACATATGTCGGGGTGGGTGGGTGGTCAAAGCCACCAACAAGCAATTTTTTCCGCAACTAAAAACAAATTTCCTGCTTGTTTTTTAGTGTTTTGGCAATGAGTTGGGCTTCAAAACCACTTTGAATGAGAGAAATAATGTAATTCTAACTGGTAAACTAACTGCAGGCAGTTATCGTGTTGTATTTTGTTGCAAATTTTGTAATCCAAGATGGCCGCTGGCAGCCATGTTTTTTTGGCCGAATGACCTCAAAATGACTCATTCCTATTTACATGTCCAGTTTAACATCCATGATAAATAGTATGCACAGAAATTCATATACGGCTGTTTACAGTGAATTCCCCCCCCGCAAATCTCTGTTTTAGTGTTAAAGGGGGGGGTGGGGGTCAAAAAATGGTCGGAAAAAACTGCCGAAAGCGGAAACAAATTTGGCGGTGGAGGTGGGTGGGTAAAAAAAATGATCGAAAGGGAAAAAATGCCATACGTGCCTGAAATTTTTTTCCGACACTCCCCCCCCTGTGGTATATGGAATTTTTGTATTTATAAAACGCTCTTTAAATATACGCCGGCCCATATGTGGTACATCGGATTGGAACTTGGGATGTCCCGTATTATGTGTCGATATTATTGTATACCCACCACCATGTGCAAATAAATGGTTTAGCTTTCCCGAGTGTAACCCTGGAAACCCACCATGATATCATGTGACTTTTGTTCCACGAAAACAAGATACAATGTGTCGTATTTTGGACAAATTCTAGCACATTAATTAATCTAAAGTTTTAAAATATAAAAGACTACCATTGACACAAGAGAATGGGAGTTTCATGGTTACGCCTGATAGTTGAGATAACAAACAAGGGCAAATCTCAAACATTGGACATTCACAGGACTATTTCTAGTATGATCTAATGCATCTCGGATCTTGACTGGGACATTTGACAATTTTAATAAACATTTGTTAGCACAAGTAGCAATATTGGCTGTGGAGATGTTAAGGTGTACATTTGTGGTATGTGAAAATCAAGTCAGAAACGTGCAATATGGTGTTAAATTAAAAGTTTTATATGTTGAAACAAATATTGTAAATTATGACCGTAATATGAGTTTAATTATGCCCACATGTGTTTGTTATTGGTGGTATATAATCTATTTTAATACTAGCGATCGACGTCACTTCAGTTTTCACTCCAATATACCTCTAATACTTAAATGTAAGGTATTTTACAGGGTGTAATCGAAAGTTTGCCAGCTGTTCAATACAAAAAATCAAAAAATTATCGGGCGTTCAATGCTTGTTTGTCAGATTTTACCGGGAGTTAAATTCTATTGGAGCACCACGCTTTGAAATCGGGCTCGTATACCAAGAACACACACGAATCAGGGGCCAAACGCTAAGCGTGGCTTTCAGTGGGATACTAATGCATCCATAACATGTCTTTGTTATTAAATACGGCATCATATAGTTTGAAATATATGTGCTTTTGATCGCAAACGTGACGTGTTTTTAGCACGAATATAGGAGGTTTAACCTTGATTTACGAGAGAACTAGACAAGACACTGAAACGAAATTAGTACGAAAACGTAGCGAAACATACCCCTCATCGAGGCAGATTGGCACCCGGGCTGGGATTTTTACACAATTGGAGGAAAAGACTAAAATATACGTAGCGTAGTCAGCCTGGGGTGAGCTACTTTTGTTTATGGCTATTCAATGAATTAGGAGTTGAGTCCATGTGGTTAAAATTCGGTACATACTTCATGTAAGAATATATACACGAAACCACGCACCCCTCCATGCTCCATATGTGTTAGGGTTGGAGTTAGGGTTAGGGTTAGGGTTAGGGTCGGGTCTAGGGTTAGGGTAGATATGACATTTCTACTGAGCCAGGAAAAGATTAGAAATTGGTTTGTCTCGGTCTATACCAGTCATATCAGTTTGTCCCATGATTCCCAAATAAGAACCGATTGAAAATAATTATGTCTCGGTCTATCCCAGACCTATCTATTGAGACAGGACACATCATAGATAAATACTATTTTTAATATGAAAAGTTTAGAAATTGCTTTGTCCCAGTCAGAAAAAAACAAGTATATATATCTACTCAGAGAACAGGGACCAAACTGACTCTACTGGGACAGGAGCGAGCAAAGTATATATACTTTATTTCGCACTCCGCGTGTATACTAATTTAGAGATTCTTGTTTCGCCTGAGCGCTGGAGGTTTATTTATAGAAATGGGAATTTTTGGGGCGGATTTAAAAGTTGAACTACGATGCGTAGGCCCAGTTCGGTAAAAGGTGTAGTTGGGAATTTCAATTTCGTTTATTGTCCTTTAAATTATTATGTCAATAATGTTGATTTTTGGTTTCTGACAATGTCAAATACAAACTAGAGGTCAGATTCCATGGAATCAGATATACTTCCATGGTATTCCATCCCATCCCATGTGAATGTTATGCGTATATGTGTGTTCCCCTTCGAGCGAATGCATATTGGTGCCTTACGATCCAATGGTGGACTTGCATTGACATTTCTAAATTTAATATATATTTTGGTACTTCTGTCTGTCTGTTTGTTTGTCTGTCAGCTATGGCCGGGAAAACTGCTAGACGGATTTTGACGAAATCTGATAAATGTGGGTACTTTTGTCCAGGGAGTGTTTTGGACGGGTCGAATCGTGACCCCCGACCTGACATTGGTCTTCAAAAAGGCATTCGAAGGTCAAATCGGGTAAAACCGACGGATTTCCACGAAATTCGATACCTAGGGGTACTATTGTCCGGGGAGGCTTTTGGGCCGGTCAAGTCGTGACCCCGACCTGACATTGACCTTCGAAATGATCAGTTCAAGGTCAAATCGGGTAAAACGAACGGATTTCGACGAAATTTGATACCTAGGAAAACTTTTGTCCGGGGAGTTTTGGACATGTCAAATCGTGACAATAGGATACTTTTACAGTAGAGCGGACTTACCTATATAGTATATCGGTGAGCATATTCATGCATTTGCCTTGCTTCTTGATAAGTCCATTTGAATTTGCGTCATGAATAGAGGGTTTGAATTTGAGTAATATATATCACCCGTTACAACGTTATACGCTATCAGGGTTAAACCGTTCAATATAAATCATTAAAAAGGGTACTAATCTTGCGTTTAGATACTACTTATCACATCCACTCATCGAAAAGTTTTTATCTCAATATATGATTTTCGGAGTAATTTTCCCCATTTGATCTTCGGTGGAATTTTCCAAATCTGAACCCAACCGACACAAACACTCCCTTGAGCAGGTTGCGTTTATATTAGAGAGGTCAAATATTGGAGGCATACCTACAGTATACCGACTTACGTACCACCGCATTAAACTCGCTCCTACATCAGCCTGTTTGGATTTGGGGCTAAAAATCGGCTAGTGATAGACTACAGAATTATACATATTTATTATATATAGCGTTGTCACGAGTAAACCGTTCCTCTGGATGCGCGTGAAAACTAGCCATCAGATGTACACGTCAAAAAAAAATTATCTCGATGTTTGAATTTCCCCCCCTTTGCAAATTTCGTGGAATTTTCCTAAAGTCTCAACCCACACTGACACGCATTCTCCGTTGGGCATGTTACATTTATAGTATAGCCGTCAAACTTCTGGGACGTACATAAAGTATGTCAACGTACCTGCTATGACATTATCTTGCTCTTTCATCAGCCGGTTTGGATTTGGCGGGAAAAATAGTTGCAATATTTCCGTATCCCGTAACGCGGAAATTCCTGGGTAAAAACATGTTTAGGCGGTATATTCGAGTCAGGATTATTCGTCCGATTCGGAATATGCAATAAAAAATTGAGAGCTCTGTACTTATAAAAAAAAAAAAAAAAAAAAAAAACCTCAGTTTATTCATACTGGTGTATAGTGTGTGCCTATTTATGGGCGGTAACTCCGCAGGGAAAGCGCGGACACAAGTTTTGATGCCCGTGGGCAGTAGGGCATATCGAGGTGTGCATACGGTACAATTTTCGATGCTCTGCTCCTTATAATTTCCGAGATAGTAAAGTGACATTTTTTCATATAAAGGGAGATAACTCAGCTGGGTAAACGCGAACAATATTCGTTGTATGCCGATAGGTTAGAACTCATTGGTCCCAACATATGTACAAACTTTCAGTTCGATACTCCCCATACTTTCAGATATTAGGGCGTTGCAAAAGTGTCGAGTATAATAACAAATAATAATGAAAAATAATCGTAAAATGGCCATAACTCCGTCAAAAAACATTGCGCCGAATTCCGGATACCATTATATTTAGTAGACCTGCGATGCCTACATTCGCTAGAGTTTTCGCGTTCCTACTGCAATTAGTTTCTGAGTATTTCCAAATAAACGGAAAACGACCCCAGTAGAAAAACAATACACTTCCTCGCTACGATATATCGGATCTGACCTTACCCGGCCCGCCAGATACAGCGCGCAAACGCGCTGAGATCGGCGCTGTAGCTAATTACGCTCCAGATTCGGCGCGCGTATCGGAACGGTGTGCGACGAGAGCGCAGTGCTTATGAACGCATCGCTGTATGCGTGAGACTGTTCTTATTTCGGTCATATCTCGTTGTTCTGTTGAGGACATGGTATGCACGGGCTATGCTTTATTCCAATAAAGAGCGTTCATCGCAAGTTAATGGTAAAATATATGTTCAAATAGGACGCCTGTTTTTTAAAATAATTTTTGACGGGCTGTCCCCGACACAACACAATGCAAAATATATGTCTACCTTACTTTGGGCATCAATATAATACAGTATGGTTATATTGAATCATATGTTCCCGACTGGTATGTGCTATTTTAACATTGCATGATGTTGTGTTGGCAAGGCAAATTTCGGAATAGTATTAGCTTGATGCCAATACATAGCATTGTATACAACCTACATGTACATCGTAACTATATTTATCACATAATTAACTCACAAAATCAGCTTCATAATTATTGGTAAGACACACGTTTAATATTAGCGCATGCGATGACGTCACGCCGAAGATTTTCCACTAATTGATAGAGATTCTCATATTTACCCCAAAACTCCCACTTTATTTAACTAAAATGCATAACAATAAAAAAAACTAGGAGATATATAGTCAGGGGAATTTCGCACAATTGACCTCACCACCCCAAATACATATATAAGTCTTATCGTGTCTTTTTTTAAAACATATTTTATTGTAATATAATATTACAAGAGGGATATGGGCACAAATTTTAACAACTTACACCCACCCCTCTCCCATTAACATTTTAACAAATACAACGTAGATGACGAAGATAACATATATACGGGATGACGTTTTGTGTGTTTCTAATTGCTGTCTTTATGGTGGTGAGGTTAATTGTACCAAATACAAGTGTATAGAGTTATTCACCTTCCATCAAAACTAACAGACTGGCTCTTAGTCCAGATAGGTGTTTGTCTGTTCTTGAACAAATTCCTATGAGTTTACTCAATATAACACAATCATGCCTCGTGGTACAACCAGATAGTCGTATACCCAAGGGGCATCATTATAAATCACTTTGCTGTACTATTGTAGGCCGAGTTGGGTGGTCAAAGGAAGCACATGACCATTGAACAATGGTAGTCTGTCCTCATTCCCATATTCCAGCATACATGCCAGTGGACTGTTATCTTCTTAACATTGCATTTTGTTGAGTTGTGGGAGGCAAATATCGAAATATTATAAGTTGTATAACTAATATACTTCCCGTGAGTGGAAACTGATTTCTAAATTACACACACACCGGATTGTCCTAGTTTGTCTGAAACTTTGGTTTCAGTCTTTCACAGTTAAATGCAGGAGAACACTATGAACATTATTATACTGATGTACATGTATATATACCATACGACCATAGTTGAATATAATTCATGTAAATATATATATTATGCATTGTAAATAGATGCACAAATTTTGTTAATGAAATGCCGGCTGCGATGGGACACCCGGGAACAGACACGCGTCAGACGAAATTATCACTTCATGGTCATTAGCCAATGTAATTGACACCTCCCGGTGGACCAATATAAATCGCCCGAGTGTACACAACAGATTAAAATATGCTAACAGTCAGTCAACGATGGTGCGATATAATAACCACACACTGGTTAAATGGTCTTGCTAATTTGCTATGATGCTGGTGGGATCAGGTGAACTGTCATGCTGCTGATATGGCGAACTGATGCTGCTAAGACCACATGACCAAATAACCAGGGCGAACCAGTGTTAAATGAATATTTATAGCAATGAAGAGCGGCGATCATCATCTATACACACCCACACCAATCTATATCGAAACGGACATCGAGACAACACGGTGACACCCGTCAGGTCACGGGCGCGTCGACAGGGATGTGAGCTATGGTAACTCCGTGTGTGTCAATAGTTGTGGGAGCAGGCCACAGCGGTGAAAGTGACCACCTTACTATAAGTGTGACACAGTGCATGTATGTCATAGGTGAGATAGAGCTGATTTCAAGGTTCAGTCATTGCAAGGCAAACACTTTCCATCCCGGTTAAGTTATCCTGCTAATTTGATCTGATGCTGGTGGGTCCTGCTGACTTGCCATTGTGCTGGTAGTGACAAATATTGGTGTTAAGAAATTGTTCCGTTATTGTATATATATCCAGACACTGCAACATGTATGTTCCGAAAGAATAACGGTACATTTTCTTAACAGAATCAGTTTACCATATCAGCATATTTCAACTCCGTGGTATACCCACCAGCATCGTAGCAAATCAACAAGACTACTTAAATTCGGGATATCTCACTGACGAACATATGCACGTACGCATCGACATTAACATTTGAGTTTGTTTATGTGTCTATATTATATTTTACTGTTTAATTTAGGTTTTGTGCGCCCATATGGTATTGTAGAAATATATCACAAGATTACATAAAATAAAAGCTTCCTCCATATAGGCGGCATATGAATTATTTTAATAAACGCCATGCTGTCTCCAAATTTATGCGAATGTCACGCAGCGCGGACATACGTAGTTTGCATGCAGGAGTTACTGTTCCTTTAGATATATAAAATAAAAGTTAATTCCACTTATCCCACAATATTACGAGGCAATTTCACAATTATATTATTTATATGCCGTTCCTTTAGAATACTCTCATTATCCTCATCTCCACCCATTGAACCATGTCGTAATCCCTATGTCTGTCAGTATTTTTATTTTCGGAAACGGCCGAATTAAAATATCTTCCAGCCACATCGATGAATCCAAGATCATCCTTCTTGATTCGCCATTTTCGACTGCATATTTTAACGAAGAGTATGTGTCGTACTTTGTCATCAATTTAGAGCACTTCAATACAAATCTGTGGAACTAATCACGCATGATTGTGGTTGTTTTGTTTGTATGACGACAACAGCATGAATAATATGGATACCAATGTCCTAGTGGGATATATTCTGCAGGTATCGATCATACGCGATGCCAATAATTATTTTAAAAAATAATACATTTACGATTTGAGATAGACGGGATCAGTTGTGACTGTGTACGTACATGTACATATGTGGATGTTAATATCAGCAAACTATATATAGGGACTATAACATTGCATAGCAATATACTGACCTATTAATTTTAAACCCAGAGTGTTTGCCGCCATCCATGGCGTACCACCCGACGGTGTGTACAAACACAGCCATATAGAAGGGAATCATAATTCCTATTAACCGCCAGGGCAGATATATGGCGCACACTATGGGCTGAGACAATTTGAGATATCTGCCGCCGCCCCTAAGGCGCGCCATCGGATTATATTAGTTATGGATGGGCTAACACGCGCCGGCAGGCGATCTCACTGCTCAAGATAGATATTCCCTCCTGTTTGGCTTTTGTAGTAAATCGCCAAATGTATGCGTGACACAATGTGATACATACATATTTACCCCAGTTATTTTAATTTATCAGACGGTCACCATATCACCAAGTTACAACGACAATATTTCTTCAATCGGATAATGCATCTTAAAAAGCTCTTAATCGGATAATGCATCTTTAAAAGCACTTAACAATGATTAGCGCACCACATATAAATGTACATTCATGGCACCGACAAACAAGATTTCATGTTCAACACTATGAAAGCGTACTGAAAACATACAATTCGTAATTATGGTGATAAATCACGCATATAATCCATCGATATACTCAACATCTGCTTATGTATGCATTGCATGAAATCATTGGTTATGACCAATGACAAATAGAGTGCGTCGCCCCCTGTCATGGATGCGATCAACCAGCATCGTGTACCTTACACCGTTGCAGGGACGTGGCAACAGTATATACACTGAAAATATTGTTGACTTAACTGTTTGCTCAACAATTTGACTCCTATTACTCTTTGCTAAATATGACGTGTACCGCCTCCTCTGGTCTGATCTCACCCTCGCGCGCGCTTCGGCTACTCCATTAGCAACTTTCCTCCATTATGGAGAGCAAATATATATTTTTTGAACATTCAGGGGCGAGTAATTCGCTTACAAAATTTTCATGGCATCGTTATCGGGGTGACATGTGACCATGCCATGTAAATTTGGTCGCGTTCGTAGATAATTCACTGCAACCTGGTGTGCAACCATAAGTGGTAATACGGTGCACCATCTTCGATTTCTTTCAAGCTACAATATGACTTACATGTGGAACACTTTTCGCACCTATTCAATTTGAAGCCAAGTAGTTTGCATATAAAGCACGAAATGGTTGAATTTTCGAAACCTTATCAAACTGAAATGTACAGCAAATTACGAGATACAAAACATTTGAGTTTATGTCGACCAATTTGATCAGAATTATTTGGTGTCTAGCAATGGTTTTGGTATATCGACACCATTGCAAATCAATGTACATGTACATAGATGCGTGGATAAGTAGAGGTTAAAGCGTATATCGTAGCCATTTAACAATATAGAACGAAATCGCTGTTCATTTGACAGGTCATATATAATTGAATAGATGTATATTGTGTGTGTATGTAAATGGGAAAAAAAACATTACTGCTATTGTATTGTGTTTATTTCAGGCAAGATATGCCCATATATAGTCATAATCCAACATATAATTACGAATTTTCGATATACTATATAGGTATGATTTATTAACATAAGTTAAAGATACGGGCGGCGTTGGTGGTGGGTATGCTGTTAAAATAATCACATCCGTCAAAAACCGCCATAAACAGAAGGATTAGTAAAAATATAGAGCCTTTGTTCTTATGTCAATCAGAAATATGGCATAAACAGTATGTTATTGTCATTTTCCCCTTTTGTTGTGTAAACGAAAGCAAAAACGTTACGTTTCCTGGTTTTTTTTATGTCCGGATATGGTAAACACAAAGAGCGTTATTTGTTAAGGTTTTCCTGATATGGAAATAATAAAGAGCGTTTATATCATTTGTGTGTGTTAACCAATATAATTGCACTGTGTTATATAAACTTAAGCACAACTTCTGTAACACGAGCAGTCTCTTGTTTACGTACAACATGGTACGTCTTGACGACAATATACTATCTACGCGCTGATTATGTTTGGCATCGAGCGGAACTGTATATATTTTTGTGTTCCTTCTGTTAATGCCGATTTGGACAAATATAAATATTTCTGCAACAAACGCCGCCCGTGCCTTTAGCCTCTGGTGTTCCTACTAGCAAGTCCACTCGTCTGCTTACAGTGTTAAATGTATTCCAAGCTACATCGACCAACACTTATAATACACATGAAATATTGAGCAACAGTATAAAACTAGGCGGCTATCCGGGTGGATATGCTGATCTATTCGACTTGACACTGATATTAACACACATGGTGGTCAAATGCAGTGGATTTCTGCCAGTCATTATTCATCATCAAAGAAGCATGGAATTCCGTGCTGTCTGTATAGGCCAGAAATTCCCACCAGATGATACATTACGTAATACGAACGCCCCGATGCTTGAAGGTTGCTCAATGTGTTGAGCAGATGTTTCTGCATTGGAACGCGGGGCTTTATTAGCTTCCGTTTTGTGTCTGTCTTTCATGAAAGTTATCCGACCTCCTGATATTTTAATTATCACATAAGAAACTAGATCGCACTATCGACTTCAAATGAGCCTTCTCAAATTAAATTATATTGTGTATATATGTCACAAGTTAACTTTTGTATATGTATATACATGTATTGTACAATAATAGTCCCCATATTTGGAGGAATAAATATCTCTCTCGTGGTATGGCATTACACCTGAATGGTAAGCCCTAATGAATTAAACCAAACGGATCAGATTAATGGCAATGACATATAACAGGCAAGTATATTATTTATATTGTAAATACTGTTCATATATTATAATGTATCATTTGAAAATTTATGATGTAAGTCATGCATGTTCATAAATGTAATATATGTTATCTTAATATCTATGTATTATTGGTCGATAAGATTAAACAAATTGAATTGACCGGTGGAATAGAAAGTAGATTGCAGGACTGGGAAGTATATCATATATAGGCAAATTTGAGAACGTTCTAAACATTCATAAAATAGCAGTTAAAACAGTTTTTAAAAAACTCTTGCCAGTGTGACTCCCACCCCCCCCCCACCCCCCATATTGCGTGCAAACAACAGTCGCTATCTTGGAACAGCATACCACAACTATAAGCACTGATCTCAGGTTATAATATGAAAGGATCAATTGTGTTAATGCCATACTGACTAATATTATTGACAAAATTAATGCTGTGCCAGCGTAACACAACACAGCCGACCCATAACTATAATTATACAGTATTTCTCGCATTGTCGTTTATTTGTATGCCGTGATAATGGGTGGCTGAACACAACAGTCGGTTAAAGGTACTCAATCCGAATTAACGCTCGCAAATATGTCGATGGTATATATATATATATATATATAGCTTTACTAACCTCCATTAACGGAGATCATACATCAATACATTGTATGTGTTGTATAAACGAATTGGAGCGTTTTGTACACATAAAGGTGAGAGTGGTATTTACAAACATTATTTAGTATATATACAAACAACATTTGAGCATAGAAAATGGCGGCAAAAAGTAACAACACTGAATTCCAGTACATTACAGCAGTATGAGCCGTATGGTCTATGTACCATATTAGAGTTTGATCACATATAGATAAGGAAAGTGTATATCGCATGCGTATAGATGTTGATCTTATGTTCACTAAGCCATGCTCCTTTTCACCCTCAAACATTTTAATGTCAACAAGACTTGCTTTTCTGGAAGGCAGCAAGCACACGCAAGCAATCGGGTATAGTCTTAACGGGCATTGTTTCGTAAAAGTTGGCATCCTTTGTACATGAATTTCGCGGCGAATGTGAGAATATCTCCCCAAGCATTGATGACAACGAGTGGAGGAACGAAGGCTGTGCCGCCGATTAGGAAGTCACATAGATGGTTTTGCGAGAGTGAATCGAGAAACATAAAACATTCTACCCCAAAGAAATCAATGGTGATTGACCAGAAACTGTATCTCAATTGATGCATGGCTGGCACATTACATGTAAATAATACATGTTCAATTTCTTTGTGATACGTTGATCTGCAGGCACCGCAATTCGAGTTGTTATTGAACATCGATCTGGCTTTTCAAAAAATGTTGTTGTTGAAATCGGATGATATGGGGACCATCGAATCGGATTGAGTACCTTTAATCTGGGTGGAGGAAATAAACCGGGGATCAATCCACGCTCTTCCTCAGAATATTGCTTCATTGCCGCGAGATATGCCACTACTGTGATCTCAATGGCGAGGCATGACAATTGTGCCAGTATGACAACTGAAGCGGCATTTCAAAAAATGTTGTTGTTGGAATCGGATGATATGGGGATCATCGCATCGGATTGAGCACCTTTAAATTGGGTGGAGGTAATAAATCGGGTTCAATCCACGTTCTTCCTCAGAATATTGCTTCAATGCAGCGAGGAATTATGATATGATATTTATTAGCATAAAACACTCATGTGAGCCGTATGCATTACATAATAATAAGACATATAATTTACACATACATAGTTCATATAATAAACTTTCCACATATTCATACTACAGTTATACAATGACTTAGTAGAGCTCAATAATATAAGCATGCAAATAAACTGTATGCAGGCCTATGATATCGTGTGGAATAGAAATTAATTTATTCATCAACTTCGGGCTTCTTTTCTCATTTCAAAGAATTCTTTGAAAGCTCGACTGATCACATTACTTGTATTTGGTTGGTCGTTTCGCATTATGTATATGCATTTTGAGATACTACTGGCCCTTAGAAATTTAGTGATTCATATAGGCCTTTTTCTCAATTTGTCGTATTTGATACAATGGAGAACAAAATGCTTCTCGTCTTCCACTGAGTTAGTATTGCACATCTTGAATATCCGATCATTGGCTGGCGTCGGTGGGCGTTTGTGTTGGCCTTTTTCTATTTCTAATGAATGACAGCTGATTCGAAGTCTACATAATTGTTCACGGTCTTTGATAGAAATTGTATGTATTAGATATGGTTCGAGTCGAAAAATGGTTTTGAATTGTTTGTATGGCCTTCGTTTACTGTGTGGATCGTCTGCACTGATAATATACTTATTTATATATTCATCCTTCAATCGTTCTGTGACGAGATTAATATATGCCACTACTGGGGTATCAATGGCGAGGCAGCTGCCAGTATGCCCTGTGGAGCAGCTTGAAACTAAATCAGTTACATTAATTAGTCCTGAATAGACAATTTGGGGAAACTATTATGTCATGTACAAAAGACTTATTCGCGATATCGAATTTAGAAGCAATAAAGAGCGTTTCTATGCCATTTGTATGCCATTTGACTGATTTATGTGAATATGTTAGAATAGGGCCCTTCGGTCATTTCACATTTAACAATTAAAGCTGAAATTTCTAGAGTAAGCACGCGTGACATTTTTTCTCTCGAAACAACTCCAAAATCCGACTCGAATAAATAACCAACAACCACATGCGTGTAATTGGCCCATCGTGCCACTTATCCCACCCGATCACATCAAACCGAAGCCAATCAGGTTTATATGCGCTTATTTCATAGAGATATGATAAGGTACGGGAGCTTCCACGTTCGTTCTGACTTCACATCGCCATCATTGGCTCATTTAGTAACTCCTACAGTCGTTCCGGGTCTGTATAATCAGGGGGAGTTTCCTGCAATATGTCCATTAACCACTAAACAGTTATTGAAGAACACACTGATAAAATACACATATTCATTGCAAGTGGCAGAAACACAACGAAACTGACTTTTGTTCCTTCTGGCTATTTTCCCGTGAAATAAATATAGGTATAAATACACGAAATACTATTATGATGACTATATATGCCATAAACAAACGACTTATTCTAGATATAGAATATAGACAAGTCGAGATCAGCACGAAGCAGTAAAAAGCGTTCGTTGCTAACACATTTATGGTATGGATACAGATAGGTAATTTTAATGATTTTTGTCATGTAGTTAGACACCCGATCAAATACCACTCACTCCTTTTAAAATTGTTATTTCAAATTTATTTCTATGTATATAAAGCACAGGACGCTTTTTCTTGAAACAAACCCAAAATCCGACCTACCCAAATGGCCGACAACCAAATGGGTGCAATTGGCCCAGCGTACCAATTATCTGCCCCATGACAGATTTTGTCAAAATGTTAGAATAGGGCTCTTCTTTCGTTACATATTTCGTCAACAACATCATGGTGGCCGCGGACCAACGTTCTACGATAAATGCCAAATAGGGTCAAGCAATTGGTATGTTATAGGTTGTTTCTAAGCCGAAGACACATCAAAACACACCCGATCAACTCAAACACCAGGGGGGGGGGGGGTTCAAATATCGCACCCATGCCATTTCTGGTCCCCTTGTACGATTTAGTGAAATCAAAGGATGCTGATGGATGGCCCCATGACGTTGCGCGTGCCACTATGCCCTGGGGATCCGCGTTACACTAAATAAAATACATTAACTAATCCCTTAGTGTATCATTTGCCAATTAAGCCGCGGCATAGCATTAATTGTAATCTCTCATGCTCAGGTTTCCCAAAAGTCGATGGAATAATTCAGTTGAAACCGTGTACATTGAGTTGTCGGTATTATTCTCATAACGTCACACCGATAGAAATGTCACATTTCAGAACTGTGTCTGGCATACACGAACATCATACCCCGTGCTACCCCGAGGGGGTGAACATGGGGTATGTACCATCTTCGAGAACCGTAGGGTAGGGGTTTCGACCGATTTGACTGCATGGGTGGGTAGCCCGCCCCACATACCACACAGAAACTCCCATCCCCACCCATTACCCACGGGGGTGCCACCCCGATTGGGTAACAATTGGGTATGGACCATTTTCGAGAACAGTATTGGATTTAAACCGATTTGACGGCACGGTGGGTGGCCCACCCCAAATACTCCCTAGAAACAACCGACTCCCTTCCAATCACTTCGGGGTATGGACCATTTTCGAGAACAGTAAGGATTTGGACCGATTTGACGGCATGGGTGGGTGGCCCGTCCCATATATCTCTCAGAAACACTCCAAATCTCTACCCAATCACCCCGGGTGTTACCACGCGAAGGGGTGAAATGGGGTTTAAACTATTTCCAAGAACGGTAAGGATTTCGACCGATTTGACGGCATGGGTGGGTGGCTCGTCCCAAACACCCATAGAGACGACAGACCCCCACACAGCAAACCCGGTGATTTCCACCCCGAAGAGGTGAAAATGGGATATGGACCATTTTCGAGAACAGCATCGACCATTTTCGAGAACGGTACAGATTTCGACCAATTTGACGGAACGGTTCGGTGGCCTGACACAAACACACCGAGCCCAACCTATCACCACCGGGGGTGCCACCCCGAAGGGGTGAAATGGGGTATAAACCATTTTCAAGAACAGTTGGGATTTCGACCGATTTGATTGCATGCTGGGTGGGTGGCCCGCCCCAAATACCTACTAGAAACACCAGACTCCCCACTCATCACCCCCGGGTGGTGACAACAGAAGGGGTGAAAATGGGGGATGAACCATTTTCGAGAACGGTAAGTATTTCGACCGATTTGACGGCATGGGTGGTCGCTCGTCCCAAATACCCCCTATAGACACCAGACCCCCGCCCATCAACAACGAAGAGGTGAAAATGGGGTATGGACCATTTTCGAGAACAGTATCGACCACTTTCCAGAACGGTAAGAATTTCGACCGATTTGACGGCATTTGTGGGTGGCCCGCCCCAAATACCCCCTAGAAACACCAGACCCATCCCATCAACCTCTGGGGTTGGCACCCCGAAGAGGTGAAAATAGGTTATGAACAAATTTCGTGACGGTATGGGTGGATGGCCCGCCCCAAATACCCCATAGAAACACCCCAGCCACACCACCCCGGGGGTGACACCCCGTAGGTGTGAAAATAGTGTATGGACCATTCTCGAGAACGGTAAATATTTTTACCGATTTGACGGCATAGGTGGGTGGCCCGCTCCAAATACCCAATAGAAACACCCGACCCCCACCAATCACATTGGGTGTGCGACCCAGGGGGGGGGGGGGTGAACATGTGGTATAGACAACTTTCGAGAATGGTAAGAATTTCAACCGATTTGACCGCGTGTGTGTGGGTGCCCCACCCTAAATTCACAATTTAAACACCAATTTGAAACACCCCCACCCATCACCCCGAGGGGGTACAAATGGTGTTTGGGCCATTTTCGAGAACGGTAAGGTTTTCAACCGATTTGACGACATGGGTGTGTGTCCCGCCCATATACCTCCCAGAAACACCCGACCCCCCGCCCATCACCCCGGGGGTGCCACCCAGAGGGTAGGAATTTAGACCGATTTGACGGAATGGGTTGGTGGCCCACCCCAAATACCACATAAAACACCCGACCACCCACCCATCAACCCGGGCCCTATACTATAGAACACAATTATTGTAATCACACGCTTCAGTGGGGCACACAAAAGGTGTCGATTACCATAAACCTCCACTCTTATTCTAACAGTGTATAGGCGACTTCTTGTAATTCCGCTTTCACATGCATGTTGACCAATAAAATAATTGGTGACCAATAAAATAATAAGTTTTTCACTTTTTCAAGTTGTGACTTGATTGACCAATGAAAAAAATGAGTCCTCGGAGACACTCATTGAGATGTTATCGCTAGTGCATGGGTGAGCCGTGTTCAATTTGATTAGTGGTAATCGGTATCCTTTAAATAATCGCACAGTGAGTACACCGCAACCGTTCGTGCATTGTGTTATATTTCATCAATGGTTATCGTCTGTTCCAACAATTCAAGTCGTACGATGTATTTAATTTCTAGTTGGTTTGTCATTCAGAATCGCTGCAGTATTCTATTGATAATATGTACAAGAGACGTGGCTAGAAGGTCTCAGGTGCAGGTTTAAACTCCAAGTTGTGTACCCACAAAGGAGACCCTCTAACAACATCCCTGCACGAATGTCATAATTGGTCAATACTCCAATACAGACTTTAGGTTGTTTGCCACGAGACAACCGCTTGATTGCCGCAGTGTGAATGCCATTCTGATCAAACCCAATCACCCATCGGCAATGAGCCCACATGCACACGGGTATAATATACACTATTACAATACAGTGGTCTATTGCACTTGCCCGCCTCCTGTGTACCTCCATTAACCTTGTGATTACAATTATTATGGTCCATAGTACAAGGCCCCGGGGTGCCACCCCGTGGGTGTTAAATGGGGTATGGACAATTTTGGAGAATGGTAAGGATTTCGAGCGATCTGCCCCAAATACCCCCTAGAAACAGCACAATGCCCCATCCATCACCCCGCGGGTGCCACCCCGAAGGGGGTAAAATGGTGTAAGGTAAGGATTTCTACCGATTTGACGGCCTGGGTGGTGGCCCGCTCCAATTATCCCATAGAAACACCCCGACCCCACCCATTTCCCCGGGGTGGCACCCGAGGGTGTGAAAATGGGGTATGGATCATTTTCGAGAACGGTAAGGATTTTTACCGATTTGACGGCGATGGGTATGTGGCCCGCCCCAAATACCCATCAGAAACACCCGGCCTCCAACCATCAGCTCAATGGTGCCACCCCGAGGGGTGAAAATGGGGTATGGACTATTTTCGAGAACGGTAAGAATTAGCACCGATTTGACGGCGTGGGTGAGTGGCCCGCCCCAAGTACCCCATAGAAACAACCCGAACCACCAATTACCTCATGGGGTGCCACCCCATGGGGTGAACATGGGGTATGGACATTTTTTCGAGGAGAGTAATAATTTCCACTGATTTGACGGCACGGTGAGTGGCCCACCTCAAGTACACCATAGAAACACACCGATCCCATACCAATCACCTGCGGGGGTGCCACCCCGAGGAGGTGAAAATGGGGTATGGATCATTTTCGAGAACGGTAAGGATTTCGACCGATTTGACGGGCATGGGTGGGTGATCTACCCAAAATACCATAGAAACTCCCGGATCACCCACCCATCACCCGGGTTGCCACCCGAGGAGGTGAACATGGGGTAAGGACCATTTTCGAGAACGGAAAGGATTTCGCCCGATTTGATGGCATGTGTGATGGGCCCACCACAAATAACCCCTAGAAACACGCCGACCCCCGAGGCATCAACCCCAGTGGCTGCCACCCCAAGGGGTGAACATGGGGTATGAACCATTTTGAGAACGGTAAGGATTTCGACCGATTTGATGGCATGGGTCGGTGGCTTGCCCCAAATAACCCCTATGAACACCCGATTCCCAAGCCATCACCACAGGGTGGTGGCCCGCCCTAAATACCCACTAGAAAAACCCCACACCCACCCATCACTCCGGTGGGGGGTGCCACCATAGGGGAGTGAAAATGCCGTATGGATTTGACGGCATGGGTGGGTGGCCCGCCCAAATACCACCTAGAAATACCCGACTCCCACTTATCACACCGGTGGTGCCACTCCGCAGGGGTGAACATGGGGTATGGACAATATTCGAGAATGGTAAGGATTTCGACCGATTTGACGGCGTGGGTGGCTGGCCCGCCACAAATACCTCATATAAATACCCGAACCCGACATCACCCCTGGGTGGTGTCACCCGAAGGGGTGAAAATGGGGTATGGACCTTACTCGAGAACGGTAAGAATTTCCACAGATTGGACGCCATGGGTGAGTGGTCCGCCCAAGTAACCCAAAGAAACACGTCGATACCCCACCAATTACCTCCTGGGGGATGCCACCCCAGGGATGAACATGGGGTATGGATAATTTTCGAGAAGGGTAAGAATTTAGACCGATTTGACGGCATGGGTGGGTGGCTCGCCCAAAATACTCCCTAAAAACACCCGACCCCACCCATCACCCGGGGTGCCACCCAGGGGGTGAACATGTGGTATAGACAACTTTCGAGAAGGGTAAGAATTTCAACCGATTTGACCGCAGGTGGTGAAAATGGGGTACGGACCATTTTCAAGACCGGTGTGGATTTCGACGATATCACGGCTTGGGTGGTTGGCCCGCCCCAAATACCCATAGACACACCATACCCCCCACCATCACTCGGGGGTGCCACTTCGATGGGGTAAAATGTTGGTAGCCCGCCCCAAATACCACCGATTGGACGACACGGATGGGTGGCCCGCCCCAAATTCCATCTAGAAACACCCCGAACCCGACCGATCACACCGGGGGGTGACACTCCGTATGGGTGTAAATGGGGTATGGACAATATTAGATAAGGATTTCGACCGATTTGATGGCATGGGTGGGTGGCCCGCCCCAAATACCACCTATACATTCACCGAACCCATCTATCACCCCTGGGGGTGCCACCCCGAAGGGGTGAATGGGGTATGGACAATTTCGAGAACGGTGAGAATTTCCACCCATTTGACGGTATGGCGAGTGACCGCCCAAGTACTCCATAGAAACACACTGACCCCCCCCCCCCACCAATCACCTCCATGGGGGTGCCACCGAAAGGTGAACATATGGTATGGACAATTTTCGCGAAGGGTATGAATTTTGACAGATTTTACGTCATGTGTGGGTGGCCCGCCTCAAATACCACCTAAAACACCGACCCCACCCATCACCCCGGGGGTGCCACACCGATGAGGTGAAAATAGAGTATGGTCCTTTTTTCGAGGACGGTGAGGATTTCGACCGATTTGACGGCCAAAAATACACTAGAAACTCATGGATCCCCCACCATCACACCCGGTGTGCCACCCGGAGGGGGGGGGGGGTAAAAACGGTATGGACCATTTTTAGAACGGTAAGGATTTCGACCGATTTGGTGGCATGGGTGTGTGGCCAGCCCCAAAAACCTACTAGAAACACCCGGACACAACCTATCACCCCGGGGGTACCACAACGTAAGGACCATTTTCGAGAACCGTAGGGATTGCGACCGTTTGACGGCATGGGTGGGTGGCCCACCCCAAATACCCCATAGGAACACCCGAACCCCCATCCATCACCTTCGGGGTGTGCCAACCGATGGGGTTAAACTGGGGTATGGACCAGCTACGAGAAAGGTAAGGATTTCAACCGATTTGACGGCATGGGTGGGTGGCCCTCCCAAATACTCATGGAAACACCCGCCCCCCACCCATCACCCCCAGGGGTGCCACCCCGAGGGGGTTAAAATGGAGTAAGGACCATTTTCGAGAAAGGTAAGGAATTCGATCGATTTAATGGCATGGGTGGGTGGCCCGCCCCAAATAGCCCATATAAAGACCCCGACCCCGCACGTCACCCACGGGAGTGCTACCCGGAGGGGGTGAAAATGGGGTATGGACATCTTCGAGAACCGTAGGGGTTTCGACCGATTGGGCTGCATTGGTTGGTAGCCCGCCCCAAACACCACATAGAAACACCCCAACCCCCACCCATCACCCACGGGGGTGCCACACCGATGGGGTAACAATGGGGTATGGACCATTTTCGAGAACAGTAGTGATTTAGACCCATTTGACGGTATGTGTGGGTGGCCCACCCCAAATACCCCATAGAAACACCCGAACCCCCATCCATCACCATCGAGGTGTGCCACCGAGTGGGTTAAACTGGGGTATGGACCAGTTTCGAGAAAGGTAAGGATTCAACCGATTTGCGTCTCTCACCAAGACAAATATGTTAAGGTATGGCAACTTCCATTTTCGTTCTGGCCTTTCATCGCCACGATTGGCGCATTTGTTGAACTTCCATAGTCGATCCGGGACTGTATAATCAAACTCAAATCGACTTACATATTATAAGTCATTATTATTACGAAGTTGAATTTTTGTGGGATCTTTTTATTTTTGGGACCAACCAACACAGGAAATCATTCGAAGTGCTAGTATAGAATATCTTTTCGAAAGACCAATTTATGTCAAAATATTACAATAGGGCCATTCGGCCAATTCACATCTGACCACTAAAACAATATGACGACCGTCGCCCAATGTTGTTCGAATAAGACCAAATATGGTCACACAAATGGTTCCTTATGGTGCCACTAAGTCGAGGACAATTCAAAACCACCCACGCACCCGAGTGGGTTAAACTGGGGTATGGACCAGTTTCGAGAAAGGTAAGGATTTCAACCGATTTGGGTCTCTCACCAAGACAAATGTGTTAATGTATACAACTTCCATTTTCGTTCTGGCCTTTCGTCGCCACGATTGGCGCATTTGTTAGACTTCTATAGTCGATCCGGGACTGTATAATCAAACTCAAATCGACTTAAATATTATAAGTCATTATTATTACGAAGTTGAATTTTTGTGAGATCTTTTTATTTTTGGGACCAACAAACACAGGAAATCATTCGAAGTGTTAGTATAGGATATGTTTTCGAAAGACAAATTTATGTCAAAATGTTACAATATGGCCCTTCGGCCAATTCACATCTGACCACTAAAACATTATGATGACCGTCGCCCAATGTTTTTGGAATAAGACCAAATATGGTCAAACAAATGGTTCATAATGGTGCCCCTAAACCGAGGAAAATTCAAAACCCACTCTATCATCTCAAACGCTATCTAATGAATGCATATATACTTCTTTCTGTCTCTCCCCAAGACAAATTTGATAAGGCTGGAGGGTGGCCCGCCAGAAATACCCCATAGAAACACCACGATCCCCCACCTTTCACCTTTCACCCACGGGGGTGCTACCCCGAGGGGGTGAACATTGGGTATAGACCATTTTCAAGAACCGTAGGGGTTTCGACCGATTTGACTGGATGGGTGGGTGGCCCAAAATAAACACCCGACACCCCACCCATCCATCACCCCGGGGGTGCCACCCGAGGGGGTAAACATGGGGTATGGACCAGTTTCGAGAAAGCTAAGGGTTTCAACCGATTTAACGGCATGGGTGCATGGCCCTCCCAAATACTCCAGAGAAACACCCCGACCCCACCCTTCACCCACGGGGTGCTACCCCAAGTGAGTGAAAATGGAATAAGGATCATCTTCGAGAACCGTAGGGGTTTCGACCGATTTGACTGCATGGGTGGGTGGCCCGCCCCAAATACCACATAGAAACTCCCCAACCCACACCATTACCCACGGGGGTGCCACCCCGAGGGGGTAACAATTGGGTATGGACCATTTTCGAGAACAGTAGGGATTTCGACCGATTTGACGGATGGGTGGGTGGTCTGTCCCAAATACTCCCTATAAACAACCGGCTCCCTTCCAATCACTTCAGGGTATGGGACCATTATCGAGAACGGTAAAGATTTGGACCGATTTGACGGCGTGGGTGGGTGGCCCGTCACATATACCTCACAGAAACACCCCAATCCCTGCCCAAACACCCAGAGTGGTGCCACCCGAAGGGGTGAAATGGGGTATAAACTATTTCCGAGAACGGTAATGATTTCGACCGATTTGACGGCATGGGTGGGTTGCCCCAAATACCTCATATAAACACACCGACACCCGACACCCATCCATCACCCCGGGTGTGCCACCCCGAGGAGTGAAAATGGGGTATGGACCCTTTTCGAAAACCGTAGGGATTTCGACCGATTTGACGGCTTGTGGGGGTGGACCACCCCAAATACCCCATAGAAACACCCGAACCCCCATCCATCACCCTCGGGGTGTGCCACCAAGTGGGATAAATTGGGTATGGACCAGTTTCGAGAAAGGTGAGGATTTCAACCGATTTGCGTCTCTCACCAAGACAAATATGTTAAGGGTATGGCAACTTCCATTTTCGTTCTGGCCTTTCATCGCC
Source organism: Siphonodentalium dalli (assembly GCA_032622095.1). Classification (NCBI taxonomy): domain Eukaryota; kingdom Metazoa; phylum Mollusca; class Scaphopoda; order Gadilida; family Siphonodentaliidae; genus Siphonodentalium; species Siphonodentalium dalli. The sequence goes on from CP136064.1 coordinate 24,854,674, forward strand.
ACGATTGGCGCATTTGTTGAACTTCCATAGTCGATCCGGGACTGTATAATCAAACTCAAATCGACTTACATATTATAAGTCATTATTATTACGAAGTTGAATTTTTGTGGGATCTTTTTATTTTTGGGACCAACCAACACAGGAAATCATTCGAAGTGTTAGTATAGGATATCTTTTCGAAAGACCAATTTATGTCAAAATATTACAATAGGGCCCTTCGGCCAATTCACATCTGACCACTAAAACACAATATGACGACCGTCGCCCAATGTTGTTCGAATAAGACCAAATATGGTCACCAAATGGTTCCTTATGGTGCCACTAAGTCGAGGACAATTCAAACCACCCACGCACCCGAGTGGGTTAAAGTGGGGTATGGACCAGTTTCGAGAAAGGTAAGGATTTCAACCGATTTGGGTCTCTCACCAAGACAAATGTGTTGATGTATAGCAACTTCCATTTTCGTTCTGGCCTTTCGTCGCCACGATTGGCGCATTTGTTGGACTTCTATAGTCGATCCGGGACTGGTATAATCAAACTCAAATCGACTTAAATATTATAAGTCATTATTATTACGAAGTTGAATTTTTGTGGGATCTTTTTATTTTTGGGACCAACAAACACAGGAAGTCATTCGAAGTGTTAGTATAGGATATGTTTTCGAAAGACACATTTATGTCAAAATGTTACAATAGGGCCCTTCGGCCAATTCACATCTGACCACTAAAACATTATGATGACCGTCGCCCAATGTTTTTGGAATAAGACCAAATATGGTCAAACAAATGGTTCCTAATGGTGCCCCTAAACCGAGGAAAATTCAAAACCCACTCTATCATCTTAAACGCTATCAAATGAATGCATATATACTTCTTTCTGTCTCTCCCCGACAAATTTGATAAGGCTGGTGGGTGGCCCGCCAGAAATACCCCATAGAAACACCACGATCCCCCACCTTTCGCCTTTCACCCACGGGGGTGCTACCCCGAGGGGGTGAACATTGGGTATAGACCATTTTCAAGAACCGTAGGGGTTTCGACCGATTTGACTGGATGGGTGGGTGGCCCAAAATAAACACCCGACACCCCACCCATCCATCACCCCGGGGGTGCCACCCGAGGGGGTAAACATGGGGTATGGACCAGTTTCGAGAAAGCTAAGGGTTTCAACCGATTTAACGGCATGGGTGCATGGCCCTCCCAAATACTCCAGAGAAACACCCCGACCACACCCTTCACCCACGGGGTGCTACCCCAAGTGATTGAAAATGGAATAAGGATCATCTTCGAGAACCGTAGGGGTTTCGACCGATTTGACTGCATGGGTGGGTGGCCCGCCCCAAATACCACATAGCAACTCCCCAACCCACACCATTACCCACGGGGGTGCCACCTCGAGGGGGTAACAATAGGGTATGGACCATTTTCGAGAACAGTAGGGATTTCGACCGATTTGACGGATGGGTGGGTGGTCTGTCCCAAATACTCCCTATAAACAACCGGCTCCCTTCCAATCACTTCAGGGTATGGACCATTATCGAGAACGGTAAAGATTTGGACCGATTTGACGGCGTGGGTGGGTGGCCCGTCACATATACCTCACAGAAACACCCCAATCCCTGCCCAAACACCCAGAGTGGTGCCACCCGAAGGGGTGAAATGGGGTATAAACTATTTCCGAGAACGGTAATGATTTCGACCGATTTGACGGCATGGGTGGGTGGCCCCAAATACCTCATATAAACACACCGACACCCGACACCCATCCATCACCCCGGGTGTGCCACCCCGAGGGGTGAAAATGAGGTATGGACCCTTTTCGAAAACCGTAGGGATTTCGACCGATTTGACGGCTTGTGGGGGTGGACCACCCCAACTACCCCATAGAAACACCCGAACCCCCATCCATCACCCTCGGGGTGTGCCACCAAGTGGGATAAACTGGGGTATGGACCAGTTTCGAGAAAGGTAAGGATTTCAACCGATTTGCGTCTCTCACCAAGACAAATATGTTAAGGTATGGCAACTTCCATTTTCGTTCTGGCCTTTCATCGCCACGATTGGCGCATTTGTTGAACTTCCATAGTCGATCCGGGACTGTATAATCAAACTCAAATCGACTTACATATTATAAGTCATTATTATTACGAAGTTGAATTTTTGTGGGATCTTTTTATTTTTGGGACCAACCAACACAGGAAATCATTCGAAGTGTTAGTATAGGATATCTTTTCGAAAGACCAATTTATGTCAAAATATTACAATAGGGCCCTTCGGCCAATTCACATCTGACCACTAAAACACAATATGACGACCGTCGCCCAATGTTGTTCGAATAAGACCAAATATGGTCACCAAATGGTTCCTTATGGTGCCACTAAGTCGAGGACAATTCAAAACCACCCACGCACCCGAGTGGGTTAAAGTGGGGTATGGACCAGTTTCGAGCAAGGTAAGGATTTCAACCGATTTGGGTCTCTCACCTAGACAAATGTGTTGATGTATAGCAACTTCCATTTTCGTTCTGGCCTTTCGTCGACACTATTGGCGCATTTGTTGGACTTCTATAGTCGATCCGGGACTGTATAATCAAACTCAAATCGACTTAAATATTATAAGTCATTATTATTACGAAGTTGAATTTTGGTGGGATCTTTTTATTTTTGGGACCAACAAACACAGGATGTCATTCGAAGTGTTAGTATAGGATATGTTTTCGAAAGACAAATTTATGTCAAAATGTTACAATAGGGCCCTTCGGCCAATTCACATCTGACCACTAAAACATTATGATGACCGTCGCCCAATGTTTTTGGAATAAGACCAAATATGGTCAAACAAATGGTTCCTAATGGTGCCCCTAAACCGAGGAAAATTCAAAACCCACTCTATCATCTTAAACGCTATCAAATGAATGCATATATACTTCTTTCTGTCTCTCCCCAAGACAAATTTGATAAGGCTGGTGGGTGGCCCGCCAGAAATACTCCATAGAAACACCACGATCCCCCACCTTTCACCTTTCACCCACGGGGGTGCTACCCCGAGGAGGTGAACATTGGGTATAGACCATTTTCAAGAACCGTAGTGGTTTCGACCGATTTGACTGGATGGGTGGGTGGCCCCAAATAAACACCCCGACACCCCACCCATCCATCACCCCGGGGGTGCCACCCGAGGGGGTAAACATGGGGTATGGACCAGTTTCGAGAAAGCTAAGGGTTTCAACCGATTTAACGGCATGGGTGCATGGCCCTCCCAAATACTCCAGAGAAACACCCGACCCCACCCTTCACCCACGGGGTGCTACCCCAAGTTAGTGAAAATGGAATAAGGATCATCTTCGAGAACCGTAGGGGTTTCGACCGATTTGACTGCATGGGTGGGTGGCCCGCCCCAAATACCACATAGAAACTCCCCAACCCACACCATTACCCACGGGGGTGCAACCGATTTAACGGCATGGGTGCATGGCCCTCCCAAATACTCCAGAGAAACACCCCGACCCCACCCTTGCCGTAACATATCAGGCAAGAACCATCACAATACCGGCGATATAGAACGACTTCCGATGTAAAAGTTCCTTAATTGTACGATTTAGTGAAATCAGAGGGTGTTGATGGCTGGCCCCATGACGATGCGCGTGCCACTATGCCCTGGGGATCAGCGTCACACTAAATCAAATACATTAACTAATCCCTTAGTATATAATTTGCTAATTAAGCCGCGGAATAGCATTAATTATAATGTCTCATGCTCACGTTTCCCAAAATCGATGGAAAAATTCAGTTGAAACCGTGTATATAAAGTTGTCGGTGATATTGTATGAACGTCACACCGATGAACATGTCACATTTCAGTTGGATAAAAGTGTCATAAGTGTATGGTCAAAACGCCACCTATATATTAGTCACGTATTCTGACTATCTTCATGTGATCAAAACTGCTATAAATACACGAAATACTGTTATAAGGACTGTATCTATCATACACGAACTGCAAATTCAAGATATCGAATTTAGAAAAGTCGAGCTCAACACGAATTAATAAAGAGCGTTAACTGTTAACTTGTTTATGGTATGGATACAGAGCGTTAATTGCAAAGATCTGAGAACAACATTGGTCATGTAGCTAGACCCAAGGCATCAAATCCCACCAACAGCCCCACGCATCTTAAAACTAACATTTGACTTCCATAGTCTTTCTGGGACTGTCAATGAATCCATTTCTGACAAATTTGATATCCGACCCTAACCCCCATCCCTCACACACGGGGTGTACCACCCGATGGGGTTAAACTTGGGTATGGACAAGTTTCGAGAAAGGTCAGGATTTCAACCGATTTGACGGCATAGGTGGGTGGCCCTCCAAAATACTCCATAGAAACACCCCGATCTCCACCCATCACCCCCAGGGGGTTAAAATCGAGTAAGCACCATTTTCGAGAAAGGCAAGAATTTGATCGATTTGACGCCATGGTGGGTGGCCCACCCCAAATAGCCCACAGAAACAACCCGACCCCCACCGATCACCCAGAGGGGGTGGAAATGGGGTATGGACCATCTTCGAGAACATTGGTGGTATCGACCGATTTGACTGCATGGGTTAGTAGCCGGCCCCAAACACCACCTAGAAACACCCCAACCCCCACCATCACCCACAGGGTTGCCACCCCCGATGGGGTAACAATGGG